>OX359250.1:40373863-40455863 GCA_947179485.1 Allacma fusca | reverse complement strand
CCCTGCAGTAATTTTTTTGTAAAATCGAACAGGGGGCATTTTCTCGTAAGGATTGTGCGGTGTCCTTTAACTTTCTATGGCACCCTGCATAAAGGGTAATCCCCGATCTTTGCCCGGTAAGTAATTGGGAGCCCACAAAAAGGAGTTGCCATCGAAACGTTCTTTCCCCTAGTATTCAGTAAATTTACTTGCAGCTACGTTGAAAGCTTTATTGACTTATATCAATAACAATTTTCTATCTAAGTCAATGAATCAAATTTTGCAACAAGTCAAAGTACAGTGGTTAACATATGATGGAAAAGGATTTTTTATACAAAATTAGAAAATGTCATCGCTACCTTTAAAAACCCATTCTGATTCCCAGCACTAAGGAATTCCATTAACTCGGAGCATTTTAAGCATGACCATAAGGATCAAAATTGGCTAATTTGGATAATAATTAGCGCAATTGATAAAGATAAGCATGAGGGTGTTCTCATATTGTCATTTTTTCCAGAAGCAAGATGATCGTTAATAAATTTTTTCAACATGCTCAGATTGTTGAAATTTTATGACATGATGTGCAAAACTTTCATAGACAAAATCTGTTCATGGTAAAAAAAACCCCAGCTCTGCTTCAGGTGTTTGTCCACTGTGCACTCCAAACGGGGCAATGCAAAACAAAATGTTTTTCAGAACATTTGCAATATAATGGGGAATTTGGGGTTACTCTCTTAAGCTGACTAGTATACAGGGGTCAAAGGTATGTGTCCTACATTCAAGTACCATGTCCATACATTTATGACCATATGACACTTATTATCATTTCGTGAATGCAACAGTTAGATACGAAGCACATTTCAGACTTTAAGTGATCTCAGGTCTGCTGCTGAGAGTCAAGTGACAGTTGAGAGTGCAAGAAGACAAAAATACACCTTTGGATTTTGGAACTGAATAATCAAGGATTGACTCCCGCAATTGTTTGTTGAGTCTTAGGCGGTGGAATTGAACATAAGTAACCGCTATCCACTTAAGTGAGTCTACAGGATAATAATTCTGTACGTCACTTTCATTAATCTCTTCACTATTAACTGCATCTGCACTTTAT
This sequence comes from Allacma fusca, assembly GCA_947179485.1. Classification (NCBI taxonomy): domain Eukaryota; kingdom Metazoa; phylum Arthropoda; class Collembola; order Symphypleona; family Sminthuridae; genus Allacma; species Allacma fusca. The sequence goes on along the minus strand of OX359250.1, from coordinate 40,454,776 downwards.
GTAACATTTCCCTTCTCCTGACAATAGGTCTAAAACTTAAAAATTCGCCTCACAACTCACTGCTCATCGGCTCAGCAAGAATAATGTAAATTGGGAAGGCAGTAAATAGTTGCATGCAATAGCTGGCTGTGCATTGTAAAGGTCGTCGATTTTTTGTAAAAATTTTTATTTGGTTCTTAATAATTTCGAATTATTAAGAATTTGTAACAGTCATTCAAAAAAAAAGGGAAAGCGCGCGTAAATTTGAATCTCAAAAACGAAAACGGCCCACTCTTTCAAATTAGCATAGAGGATTGTACTCGTATTCAAACCTGTTTGCATTTACTGGAAATAAACTATTGCTATTAATAAACAGCAAAGCATTGGTTTTCGAATATAATTATTACAAAACATTATTGCATTACATGTGGTATTGTGTTAGTGGGTAGCATTCCTAAAGTGAGAATGATCTAACCATCTTAGATCATAGATCACACTACTTACTTTCATTACTTACTCCTGCAGGGTCGGGTAGTTTTGCCCGATCATTGTCGGGTGTCAGGTAAATTCCTGTGTATGTCGGATTGTCGGGTAGGTAGTGCAAAAATATTTGGTAGGGTAAGTTGGCATGTGCCCGACAGTCTGTCGGGTAATTTTCCCCGATTGCTATCGGGCTATCGGGTACCTTTCAGAGATGCGCAGCCTTCGAAGTCGAAGGCTAGCCTTCCAAGAAGGCTTCCTTGAAGGCGGAAAGGTAACTTTCTTAACGTTGCAGAAGGAATGGAAGGATGGGGATACTTTTTTCTGAAGGCTGAAGGAAGCCTTCACAAAAACTAGTAGCGAAGGATTGTGAAGGAAGGGTTCCTAAATATTAGCCCTCTAAGGCCGTGAAGGCTTCCATGTACACGAAATATCTATAACGTAAAACCATAGCATCTGCAACGGCATTTTGCTGCTAGCGCAACAATACAGCTACTTCATGAACTCACAACCGACAATGTGTGCCCGCTCTCTTCACGGCACTGAATCCTGCCTATCCTGCTCGTGCAAAACACTGATCGGCAAAATTTTTGAACTCGATCTCGCACTCACGAGTGCTAGGAGTCTCTAAACGGAACTCAGAACTCACTCAGGAACTCAAATTCTGAATCAAACAAGAGCTCGCACTCGCACTCATGAGTGACCATGATGAAATCTTGCACTCAAACTCGCACTCAGGAACTCTCAGTAACAAATTAAAATTAGCGCCATTTCAAGGAATCCGCCAAAGAATAACGCTGAAGCCGTCCACTGTACTGACGATAGCTCACATTTTTAGCGGAAACGAAATCATCAAAACGCTAAATGCTGGCAAAATGTACTGAATTTGTAAAAGTAGATGGGGGCAACATGCATTCCGTTATGGAATATATGAGTTCCAAATACTGCCCTCACACTCTCGCTCAATGACTGTAATCCTTATTATTATTGACCACTTTCTCTGATTTAAACTTTCGCGGCCTTGGCTTTACAATTCAAACCTTCGCGGCTTATTTCACGAATTCAAACCTTCCCGGCTTATTTCACTATATAGGAAGCCGGCATGTACTATATTATTTCACTATATAGCCAAGCAAGTCGGTGGTATATACAACAAGCCGAGAAGCACAGCGGGCTGAAAGCTGAGACTCTGTCGCAGATAGGAGAGCTTTTTCAGCTCGCTCAGCTCGCTTTGCTTCTCGGCATATACCAACTGCTTGCAGCATACTGAAAGCTCGCAATACAGTCGACTTTCCTTATAACGTCTCTCCCTATAGAGTCACTCTCCCTATAAAGTCATCCTGGGTTCCTCCCAACCTACATTGTATGATAATTTCTACCTTTATAGCGTCACTCGTTATAACGTCAGTTCCTTTATAAAGTCGTTTTTTGGTAGCCGTAGGGTGAAACGTGTACCCTTATAACGTCATGATAACGTTACAAAGCGCCAAACCTAGCTAAATAACTTACCTACTGGTGCCATCATTTTAAAGTTATTCTTACTCTCCAGTTGCACTATAATTGCATTGGTGTATTATGCAGCGACGTTATAAAAGACCGGAAGATAAGTATTGTTATAAATATATGTGCAAGCGTGGTACCGCCATTGATTAAGCCCTATCCAGAAAAATCCACATTTCTAACCTATTAGATTTATTTTCGCATCCAGTAAAAAACTGATATTCATAGTTTTAACGGAATTACATTTTTCATTGTTTGAAATTCTTTTTAAATGGTCTGAGAAGTGTCTTATTGAAATTCAGGAAATACTTTATTCAATCCTGTCCTTTGGTGTTGGCGATTTTTGTGGTGTGGGAAACTTGGAAAAATATTATTATTTATTAATTAAAATATCCTATTTTGATTCTTATTCTGCATAGATACATAGCATGTTCTACTTAAATGAAACGAGACATGACACCAATTTAACTAAAAACGAAAAATTTCCAATTAAACACTTATTTATTTTATATGCCTCTATAACGTCGTTCCCTTATAACGTCACTTTTTGGGAGATTTATTAATGTCGTTATAAAGAGAGTCGACTGTGTTACGCCATTTTAGATTATCACTTAAAAGCGCTAATCATAATTATTATAAACATTAGACATAAACCATCAAATTTGGATTAAATTAAGACTGGTAGTAAAAAAAACTACGTTCGGTCACAGAACTGAATAATTTGATAAGAGGAGAACTTTAATGGCTGAACTTAGTTCACAATCGTGTGGGATTCTTATTAGGAAGAATAATTACAAGCCTTAGCGTCCAGAGTTTTGATCTTTATATCCCTAAAATATCATTAGGAAGTAAGGATTGATTTGTAGGAACCATGGACTTTAGTAGCTATAGCAAGTTAAATGTGTTGCGCTAATATGAAATCCTTTCATTTTTTCTATTTTAAATAATCAGTGCGTCCAGTGTCTGAGGCTTCAATTACAATATTGCGGTACAACGGATCTATATACAAATTATAATAACAAAAAATCATATTTGATCAGCACGTTGTGCTGATCCACTAAGGGGTGAAGCACCATACGGTGATGCAACAGCAAGGTTTAATAACGACGGTGGTATTAAATTGATCAAGCGATTAGTTAAATTCCACGTGTATAGCCAAACATTGAGTTTGAGAGAAAACTTTAGTGGGCCGGAAGCTGTTGCCCCATAATATTTTGAATGAATAAATAAAATAATTATATATAATATATATATTATATCTATATATTATTAATATTATAAATAATATGAATTGCCAACTATACCTATATAAAAACGAATTGTTAGTCTTACAGTTAATAGTTCACGTCTTATATGAGATTACTTTGCCTGGCGAAGCGGGATATTAATATTAAGCCTTCTCGACAGGCCTTGATACGAGATCTATTCCCATTTACACTTTTATTTACACAAGTAATTGCTCATGTGCGAAGCACGGGGCTTTTACTAGTCTATATTTATGGCACTCGGCCTCACAAAATGAGTTCTGCTCAGAATGCCGCGGGTCTCACACTCGGCACTCAAATTTTGAGTTCTGAGTGCGAGTTGAGTGCGAGTTTTGCTCTCAAAACTCGTGAGTGCGCCGATCAGTGGTGCAAAACGTTTTTAAGCGGGTTGTAGTTTAAAATTGAAGGAATGCTGCTTTTAGAAGAAGGCTGAAGGCAAAAATGAGTGTATGTATTTTGAAAGGAAGGGTGAAGGAAGGCAGATTTTTTAGAGGGCTTCATTCTACGACATGATGAAGGGAAAATCTTTACTGAATTTTCGCCTTCGAAGGCTTGAAGGAAGGCTATTTCCTTTGCGCATCTCTGGTACCTTTGCCTTTGGTAAGTTGCATTTTACCAGACACGTGTGTCGGGTTATTATAACCAGAGATTTGTCGGGTAGTTTGCAGGTTTACCTGACCGCTGTCGGGTAATTTTCCCCGATTCCAGTCGTGTGTCGGGTAACTTTTTTCTTCCTATAAGTTGCATCAAGCCAAATCACATTCATGTCCACTACACATTATGTTTGTAAGAATATCCTAAGCTAAAAGCATGAGTTGTCCTTGTATATAGTGTATGGCCTGTGGATATTACGTTCTACCTACTACCTGCTACTCTCTAACTTCAGAAAATATTACAGACAGAAACACAGAAAGTCATTATATTAGTAATTATTATTTAGTTATGACATAAAATGTTTCATCGGATGAACGAATATGACACAGGCTTGAAACCGTTGGAGAGACAAACCTATGTAAAGTCCAGTGGCATCCACTCTTCTAATTTGAAAGAGTGGACCTCCTTGGTCTTCGTCTGAGGAGCTGTGGAAAGTGGAAATGTTGAGCCGTTTCACGTGAAATTGTAACGTTTATTAATGTGATTGGCTATATTGGTTCCCACTCATTCCACTGATTGGTGGAGTCTCTACAAGATAACGCCTTTTGCACAAATACAAGCATTTCATTGGTTTCTGGCGTAGAAAAGGCGGGACTTAAAATTCAAAACCGGAGCAACTTTGGAAGCATCAAACAACGGTCACATTTGTTTATTATTTGTTTTGTTAGTAGGATTTCAGCTCAGTTCTTCTCACCCCTCCTGTACTCACTATTGCATTTTCAGTTTAATTTATTGTAACTTTCAATCCTGAAATTTATTATAGTCTTTAAGTTAAAATAGTCAGTCAACGCTTTCTTTGAACGAATTCCAGTATTTCAACTGTCAACTTAAAGTAGTAATCATATATGCTAATTATTTCATTTGCGTATTTTTGACTACATCTAATATTTTTTTATGGACTACATATTTTTATATATAGATAAAATAAAAGTGCAAATATCAAGAGTTGTATACGGACTGAGTCCCACCGAGTGTTTGCTTAGGTTGCAGTTTGCAGCAGCACACTCATCAAAATTTTAGAGCTTATTGTTAACGAGTAAACCAGTAAACTGTTTGTACCAGTAATAATTTGTCTACTTAAGTTTGAAAGAACGAGCTACTTTAATTATCTTCCGTGAAGGGTACTTACTATAAGGGAACTACTTCATAGGAGACAGGGGTGAATTTCTCAAGAATGTTTGCCAAAGCTGGGATTAAACGTTTCAACGATGTTAAGAGTAATTTGGTTTGATTGTTTAATATGCTAATCCTGATTAAGTTATTATGAATTATGTAGTGTGAATGCAACATTATTGAATAATGAGTCACGGGACCAGTTCTCTCAGAGATGATTAGAGTCAGACAGTCGGGTCTGAAATGAGGTAATAAGACTTGATTTTGGTAATATTTCCAGGCTGTGCACCCCCACCCGGGTCATACAACCCGAAACTGCCGGAAGTGGCATCCACAGCAGGAATTTCTTTTCAAAAGTCTAATAGATTTCCAGTTGGAACTTTCGCCATTCCAATGACTCCGACGGGTTCAAGCACTCCTGACTGTCGACGACATAATGGAAGCGGAAATCGCTTAAATACCATTTCGGTACTTAATATTTCCCTACTACTATATTAATTTTGATAGTTTTGTGGAAGTTCTTTTTAGGAATGTGAGTGCGATTTTTATAGTCGAGAACTGAACGATAATACAAATTTATTTGCTTTAACAATTAGCAGAGTCTACCGAGAAGGGTGAACAAAATGTCACAAATCAGAACCAGTTCAACATTTTCTTTGCCAGCGGAATTTGATTCAAATAATTATCAACCTGGTGACGAAGAGTTTGCTATCCACCGAGGGCAGTTGGGCCACAAGGATGAGCTAGAGGCTGAAATGCAGGAACTACAATATGAGTTAAGTCATATGCGTGAAGTTCTGCACACTGTGGAAGCAGAGCGGGATACTCTACGCAGACGGGTAGAGGATGTAAAGCAAGATTTGCTCGCAGCCGAGACACATGTTGTGGAATCTGAACAAACGCTGGCAGCCGTCGAATCCAGTGAAAAGGAAAAGGGGGAAAAATTAATGGATCTGCAATCAAGGATCGACACTCTTGAAGGTTCCTTGGTAGCAGCTAAGCAACAAACTAAAGTTTTGCAGGCTAAGATTGAAGAGTTGCAGAAAGACAAGGAGAATTTGATCACTCAGGTTTGAAATTTAAATTACTTTTCTAGCTTTTATTATTCGGTGACATTGTAACAGTAATAACTATGTATTTCTGGAACTAATTGCCGTGAATTTTATTGTAGGATCTCCAAAAGGTAGCCTCGCAGCTAGAGGATGAAAGGAAAAAGCACTCATCCCTTGAAGCTGAGTTCACTCGCAATTTTGAAACCACACAACAAAAGATAGTGCACGCGGAGCAGGAATTAATCCATACTCGAGAAAACTTGCGAATAGAGGAGGAAGCAAAACAAACCTTGTCCAAACAATTGGACGAGTTGAAAATTCAACAAAAGATGTCAGATTCTCGTGTTACAGAGATGGAAAAATCTGTATCAATTTACTCTACTCAGCTACAGACATTCCAGCAGAAGGAGTTGATGTATCAGAGTCAGTTATCAAATGTACAAGATTTCTTGAAAGCGTCTGAGGAAGAAAAAGAACTTCTGCAAAATCAATTACAAAAGTTCAAACAAAACTTTGAGCAGGCTGAAATTCGGTTCACTGGTTTAGAAAGGGTCCTTGAAGCTGCAGAAGCCCGTGAAAAAGAACATGCAGAGAAACTTACTCTTCAACATCGCATTATATCCGAAGTAGACGAAAAATTAGCAGAATCTCAAAGAGAACTCTCCATCCTTGGGTCTAACAATAGCACGCTACAGCAAACAATTAATGATTTACTCTCGCAGAATCACGGTCAGGCTTTGGATCTTGTACAGTTAAACGAGCAATTACAAGAAAACCTAAGAAAGACCCAAGAATTGGAGGCCCGTTTGTCTGAAGAATCCTCTAAATTTAATGGAATTGAGAATGAATTGCAGCATGCTCTTTCACTTGCAGAGCATGAACGGAGAGAAAGAGCTATGTCAGAGGAAATGCTGCAATCAGAACTAGAAACAACGCGTGGAAAAGCGGATTATTTATACTCAGAGCTAGTAAATCTTCAGGAATTTTCAAAACGAGCTGACGATGAAAGAGCTAGTCTACGTCAGCTTTTGAAAGAATACACCCTTAATTTAGCTACCGGAGCGTCCCAAATCCTTGAGCTCCAACAAGCGCTTACATGTGTTGAGTCTTCCGAGAAAGAAAAGGACGAAAAGATCTCCAAGCTCGAAAGTAAATTAGAGGAAGTTGAATCGCATTTGGTTTTAGCAAACGGCAATTTAAGTGATACTGAAATGAAGAATGAAGGTATGAGGGACACAATTTCCGAATTGAACTCCAAGGTATGTCAACTTGCTAACTATTTAATCCGCCAATTATAATGGGAAAATGTAGTTATATCTTTATATAAGCTTCAATGGGATTTCGAAATTCGAGTTTAATGTTTTCAGAATTCCACCTTATCCACCCAAGTTGCTCAACTAAATGAGGAACTTCACTCAAGTCAAAATCAATGCAACGAGCTGGATGCAATCTTGCTTGAGCATCAGTCACAGCTGAAGGAAAAACAACAGGAACTTCAAGCGACATTGCTACTTCTAGAAACTGCACGCAGCGAGAAAACCCAGGTTGAGTCTCAGTTCAAGTCAGAGTTAGAAGCCAAGCAGGAATTGATAGCTCAATATGAAACGGATTTAATGACTGCACAACGTGATTTGCTCAAGCTTGAAGAGGAGAAAGATTCTCTTTGCCGACACGTCGAGAAATTCAAGGTAGGATCAATTGGTTCTGAAGTACAAATAGTTGTATTGGAACAATCAGTGGTAGCCGCTACCGCTCAGTTGGAAATATTTCAAAAGAAGGATTTTCATGCACAGGCTGAATTATCACATTTACGAGATATTTTGCAGAACGTGGAAGAAGAGCGGAACTTGCTCATCCAGGACCTCCAAGACATCCAGAAACACGTTGCAGCGATGGAATCTGAAGTACCTAAATTGAAAGAGGCTCTAGTAGAGGCAGAATTGAGTGATCAAGAAAAAGACGACAAAATCTATTGCCAACAGTCCAGAATCGAAGTCATTGAGGAGAATCTGATTGAAGCTAATCGTAACATAAATCATCTGCAGACACACAATGGCGAGCTGCAATCATTGAATGCTGACTTGCAACTTAAGGTTTGATTGAGTCATAGGATACACTACTTATTTAGTTCAGTTTGATTTTTTACAATTTACTTTCAAGATGGTTCAAAGATGATACTGCTCTTTTTCTAGTATATTGCTGTTTAATTCAGAATATGCCTTTATTCCAGCTAACTAATCAAGCCATTGAAGTGGCACAGTTGAAGGATGATCTGGATTTAAACCAGTGCCAAGTGAATGAACTCCAGGCTCATTTGAATAACCAGACCTCTAAATTTAATGAGAGCCAACACGAGCTCCAGCAAGTATTGTCCCTACTCGAGAACGAACGTAACGAACATGCTGCCATTATTGCCCGATTAGCTTCAGAGCTGGAAGTTTCCAATCAGAACGTGACCGCAGCTGTTCAAACTGGAAATGAATGGAAGGATCGCTTCGAAAGCGCTGCTGAGGAAAGGGGAAGGCATATTCAACGTCTAAAAATGGCTGAGAGCAAGGTAAACTGACTATTTTTTCAAACAGATTGCGATACATACTTACAGTTAGTATTATATTAAGTAACATTGGTCATATAGTTAAACGATTTGGTGTTTATTTCGTTTCTCCAGCTGGAAGAATATCTGAATTTCCAAATTAGAACTGCTAGCCAAGTAGTGGATCTTAGAAAAAGTAGTACTGAAGTACTAATTTTAAAGAACGGTTTGGTGAAACTAGAGGAACAAGCAAAATCAAGCAAGCACAAACTCGCTACTGTTGAAATCGAAATGGCCAAGCATATCTCTTCTAGGTAAGATTTTTAAATATTCACATTTATTGCTAAGTGAAACTATTATTTAACTTTTGGTATGGTAGCATTATAATGTGCTTTTACTATTAGTGGTCATATTATTGAGACAGTAAGTACATTATTTTTTCCTTCAGTGAAAATTGGAAAGCCCTTCATGACATAGCGGACGCTGAGGTTAAAAAAACCCGTGCAGAACGAATTCGATCTCAGGAAACGATTTTACAACAAGATAAACAGATCAAACATCTGGAGTCCCAAAATGCAACTCTAGAAAAATTGATTGGTCCGTTCAAGGAACAACTTAAAGTGTACAAAGATAGTTTGGATGTAGAGCACGATGCTGCCGCCCGGCAGGCAAAGTATGCACAGGAAATTGCTGATAAGTATGCAGACATTGTCGGGCATCAAAATCCCAAACAACGGATCCACCATATGCAGAAGTTAAAAAATGATAATCTGACTCTTAAGAACGTAAGCAATTTAAACGTTTATATTTACAAGACATTGATAGCTACTTGACACATGGCTAATGATAATTTCATTAATTGCAATTTTGATTACTAATGCTAATTGATTGCTAATGAAAGGCATTGCCAAAATTTGTGTGGATTTTTATTAATGCTCCGGTAATACACACTTAATGTTTCTAGGAAAATTCTGTGCTACTAAAAAAGTTAACACAAGCCCAGAAACGATTAGAGGATCTCGAAGACAGATTCAGTAAATCATCATACCGTCGGTTCGACCCTAGACAAGCTTTTAGACATCAGGATGCTGAGGATACTCAAAATATTCCGCCTACCTAAAAATTTTAACTTTATACTTGTATTGTTTGGATAATTTTTTTTACCGGTATGAATGGTTTACAGTACATGTATTATAGCAGTAATCACATAACCGCTGCAGTACGTGTAAAATAATAATAATTTATTTTGCCCATTTTATCCAACCAGCAGTCTGGCATACGCCAATATGAGGTCCTGATTTAATTCCATTATTTTTATTAGTGATGTATTAGTAATTCGGTAGTGATTTTACCTCTAATAATTAGATAGGTATAATTGTGTCCCAACCCAACGAAGGCTGCATTTAAAAAAAGGAAGCTGAACAAATGTAATAATATTAATGTAATTAAAAGTACTAGTAATTATAAATTAATAATAGTTATTAAGCAATATTTATGAACACTTTATCAAATCTACTTGTACAATAGTTTACATTTGTTGTACAAGTGTATTTGATGAAGTGTTCATAAATACTGCTTTAGTTAAAGCTATTTTTGTAATAACTCGTATGGGCGTCCGAGTTGTCGAGAAACGTCCTTAAATAAAGACATCAAGGGTATGCTATTTTATGTAAAAATGACCAATAAATTGTACTATTAAATTCGAGAGCAATGGTTGCAGTACTGAGTGATGGCAGCCTGCCACGCTTCCCCGTATGTTCCTTAGACGGAATAAAAATAACTAGAAAGAATCATAGACGAGCAAAGTAGTTAATTTATTGGGCCACCACAAAGGAAATTTTACCGAATGCCCCTCTTGAGTTTAGCTTGATTTAAAAATCTGAGACTCTTTGCTTTGATTTCTAAACGTCCAGGGACTTTCAAGTCTGCAAAGTCTTCTTCAGCTACAAAAATACAATGAAACCCGTACTATTAATACCTGTTCACAAGAATATACATAGTGTAACGTTTATTCATGCGAATTAATATCCATGAAAACTTACCATCCGAATCTTCATCCTTAACAGGAGTTCCAACTCGAATCAGCCTTGGAGGAATCGGCTGAGGTTTCATATACTGTTGGTAGTTTTTGGACTCTTCCTCATGTGGCGGTAGTTGTCTTTCCAGCTCTGCTACGCTTTCCATCAAACCACTTACTTTCTTATGAATAATTTTTAATTGAGTCATTAAATTAGCGTTTGCATAGCGCTTCTTCCTCTTGGCCGTGTCCTCAAATCTTTCTATAAGTGACAGGAGAGCAAGGCGAACCTCGACGACTAATTCACCATATTTCTGCATTTTCCCCTTATATTCATGAATATCCGCTTCAATTTTAGATTGTTTTTTCTCTAATCCACGCTTTCTATCAGTAAACTCCGACTCCTCTCGCTGACCAGTATACAGGAAATGACAGAGGATCAGGTTGAGCATGTTTTGCTGACGGAGGAGCATATCTCGCAAATCTTCCTTTGCTTTTTGTTCTTGCTCAAAACGCAGGCCAAGATCAATTACTGTTTGATATCTAAGCAACGAACGACATTTTTAGTAATCATTACATTTTATTATTTAAAGCAGCACAGCCAAACTGGAAAGCATAATCGAACCACTGAACTGTTTCAAAGATCAAGTGTAGCTTGAGCTTCAGTGCAAGGACAGGTATGATTTATAATGAGTTCATTTGTATTGTGAAAAACTGGATCTGATTATATGAGAATTAACTTACCGAACAGGAATGTAAGTTAAGTCCGGGACTTTCATCACTTCTACTAACCGCCTTGTTCTATCTTGAAATCTTTCCACCTCTTGCTTTTTACCACGAATAACTTCCGTTTCGTCAGTGAAACCACTGTTTTTGTCACCGGTTTCTCCCATACTGAGGCGCTTATCATTTTTACCCGTTCCAGTTGAACTTGCTAGCTGATTTGCTTCCAAGATTTTCTGAACAGCTTTTTTCATGCGAGCCATCTGTCTCTTTCGACGTTTCCGATTTTCACTTGCCTCTTGTTCCGTGATTGTCAACTTCTTTGACGCATCATTTTGAAACTAGGATAAAAATAATCATTGGGGAAAAATTAAGAAAATAAAATTATTACGAATGACACACACCACCAGAAAAATGTATGACTTCTGCAATCACGTCAGAGAAAAAACTTACAACGATTGCATCCTCCAACATCTTTTGCAGCTGACCCAGTTCTCTTCTTTGATTTTGTAACTGATTATCCAGTGCTCTCAAAACCGGGGCGTACTTCCCACGCTCTTCTCTCAAAATGAACTTGATTTCATAATACTTTGAGTGTAAGATGCTGGCCGTTTCCAGTTTCACTAAACAAATAGGCATACAGTATTACATAAAATACGCACATCAATTTTTGCATCTTACTGAAGCTGGACTCACAGATTATGTAAGAAAAATATAAGAAGATGACAAAGCTACCTTTCATATTCTCAATGTCATACTCTATTCGATGGAAATTTTCAATAGCCTCCAGCTCCCAAGGTAGTGAACCGGGACGAGGCCATTTCTCCATGGTTTCTACCATCTGCTCAACTTCCTCCAACTTCCTCCTTTTATGATACAAACGAAACAAGAGGCAGTTTAAACGCTTGGCCATGTCGAATAATTTGTCGTCCAACCATGGAATTGCATTCTGGAAATTTTTAAAGCAATGAAACAGCAACATCTTATAAAAATGAGGGACAGAAAGTTAATATTTCTTACTTCAGCTACTTGACCGCGAAGCGCTAGTTGGAACTCTCGATGTGTTCTCAGAGCGTTCTGAACGGCCATTTTTTCTGCTTGGACAGCTTCCACAAATTTTTGCCGAAGATGCTTAGTCTCAACGCATAAATCATGTATGATTGTAGTCGCCCCCTGGCGAGACTCTTCCATTTCATCTTTGAGGACTTTGTTGTAACGCTCTGCGAGGACAGAAATAAAATTATGCCTTTTTTGACCTTGAAATTAAACTGAATGCACATGCAACATGGGTATTTGAAAGCATTTTTCCTATTCACGGACCTTTCAAAGATATTTTAATCCGCAGATTTTCAATCTGATCTTGGACAGAAACATTATCGTCATACAGCTCCTCGTGAGTCTGTAACTTCTCCGGTTTGGGCACCAGCCGCCCGTAAGAGGATGGAATATGATGCAAATACATATTAAGGGATTTACAGACCAAGGGTCTGGCAACTTTAAATAAATTTTGCTACCAACTTTAATCTCCAGCAAAGTAAATAAATTGTAGGAAATAAGTAGAACTGTTGCAAGAATTTTGTTTCAAGGAATCTAATATATATAGATACTTTAGATAGTTGCTGACATTTGATTCAGACAACGAAAATAGCCTCGTACATTTAGTTTAAGAATTAACCCGAAACCGAGAGCTATTGACCCTCAAGTGCTTTTGATACTACATGTAAATAGAAGGGAAACCATAAATTATTAAAACACAAGGACCTGACATCAAATAATCAACAATTAGTTAGATTAGGACTAAATAGGCCTACTGGTAAAATATTAAAAACATGGGAGTAAATAGATGACTACTAGCGATTAGTGAAACTAGCGATTATGTAACTGACTGACTATAAGACTGGAGAAAGCTAACTGTAGTTAAAATACCTCATTGATGAGCTAACTAGTGTAATATCATAAACATTTTGTATCTACAATAATTGCATTGCACAAACCGATATTGTTTTTCAATTCAACCAATCAATTGTAGTAATTATTTGCATCTTTTATTGATGGAGCGAAAAGAATTGGACGTATGTAGAATTTTTTCAGAAGGTAGCTTGCTGCATTCTGAAAAATAACTTGCACACAAAAAATTATTAAAAAAATGCTTTCCGACAATACCTTTCTCTAATTATAAGGCGTAGTTCCTTCATGATAATCTTTAGTCTAAACTAATATGTCGCTGAAAGATCAGTTACCGTGCCATCCTATAAGTAATACAGAAATTCTAAATTTTAGTACAACTTATATAGCACAAAGCTCTGTCCTGTAAGCTGAATTTTAGTTGCAGGTTGCAGTAATCTTTGTAAAAACCTCTGGAATATATTAGCGTAGGAATCTCCAATAAACCGAAAGAATGTTCAAATAAAATTCGTTGTTACTTGCTTTTTGAAAAATAAATGAGCCATGTAGGGTGACACATTCGGTATTTTACATGTCGCAATTGGTTGGTTTTATTGACATCTAATTTTAATGAAAACCGGTGAAAAAGAAATAGTTAATACTTTTAAAGAATTAATTCCTTCAGAATCACCAGAATTCGTTCAACTTTCAATTTTGAATCAGACTCTTATATCTTTGTGGTTTCAATCCTGTAAACTTTTCTGTTTTGCGTACAGCTGCATCGTTTTCCTCCATTTCCGGATGTCATTAATTATCTGGAAGAGATTTGAACAAATACATACATAGAAAATGTCATGCATAAGTTTCACGGGTAATTGTCAAAAATAGATTTAATATAATAATGTATTATTATATTAAATCTATTTTTGTTATTAATCTTAAGTACTGCAATTACTGCATACTCGTACTTACTCGACAATTAAAAATATTCGACAGTATGTATGTACGTGCAATGGTATGAAAGACTGATAACTATACATACCATTATAGATACATATGTATATCTCTGCAAACTTAGCATGTAGACAAAGTGTTAAAAAGTATTGGTAAATTGGCTCAATAATCATGCAGGCCGGTTAGGACTGTTTGCCCTTGTGAAAAATGTTCTGAACAATTGATTTCTAAACAACTTTTTTCCAAAAATAAAAAATACAGTCATTTACTCAGGTCCAGGTTACTTTGGGTGAAGCAATGCTGAGATTTTTCTGTAAAAACCTTTGATTTTCAAAGTATTTCTTTAAAAATATGGGGCTTGCTAGCATATTTTGCATGCTTGAATTATCATTAAGGTCACTGACTTGAGAAACCTGCTGGTCACTTTAGGTCAAAAGTTTGGTTTGTTGCAAGAAATAGGATTTGAAATCTGTAATAAAATTACCTTAGAACACATTTTGGCTTTCAGTGTCCAGATTACTCACAATGGTGTCAGTGGCAGTGAGACATGATATCTCATGTTGAAGCCCATAAAAAATAAATAAGGCTCTAAATGGGCGCCCTTACAATTAGTTGTTTTAAAAACTAAAAGATCCGTGTAATAATTTTTAAAAAACATCCCAACTTTGCTTATCTCATTCCTTGTTTGACCTGGGTAAATACTTGCATGTCATAATTGCGATAATAATTATTATAAGAACTAAAAATCTTACTTTCACACGTGCTGGATTAGCATTAGTTTTAGAAACGTCCTCTGCAACAGACTCCGTGGAGGATCTATCGTCTCTGGCTTTGACAACTGCAATGATTTCAGCCGAGACTGAATCACCAACCTTGTCAGACTTTACTGTATTCTCATCTTTCGTCGGTAGCCTCAGTTCAGTCTCTGAGTCCTCATCAGTAGAATTCAAGCTAACTGTTTTTACAATATGCTCTTTTGGTGGAACACTCAAGTTCTTGAATTCTGCCATGTCATTATTCAAGTTCTTTTTTTTCTCTGCTGCAACTTCTCGCCTATGTTTCACTCCAAACTCTTTCGGTGACATATCATCTAACTTGATTTTGGGATTTTTTGCGTCACTTTTGACTTTATTGCTTCCCTTACGTTGCGAAGTTTTCAAATCTTCTTTAAATTTACTGACAGCTTTGATCTGGTCTTTCTCCTTGTCTTCTTTCTTAACCTGTTCTGCCTTTTTGTGTTTCTTGCCCTGCTGCTGTCCCACATTAAATTGGAAATCTTTGAGTGAACCCCTCCTAGTAGTCTGGTCTCCCCCGCTTGAACTATCTCCGTCGGAATCTCCGCCAGGACTCTTACCTTTAGAGATGACTTTCATCTTGAGAGAATCACGGCATGATTCATCCGATGAAACAGACTTGACCAAATTAAAATCGTCATTCATTTTTTCCTCCGCTGCACATTCATTTGAATTTTGTGAGGGTTTCCGAACTGGCTTCAGAGGATAAGGGTTTTTTGAATTTTTGTTACTCGCTTTGGAAGAAGATTCTTTTGAGTTTTTTTGTGTTAAGCGCCCGAGTCCAAATCGAAAAGGTTTTAATGGATCTTTATTTGAGAATTTGGAGGAAACGTTTTTGGTGGCTTTTGTGGAGGTTTTCAAAGCTTTGAGGTTGGATATCTTCCGAGGTACTGACGGTTTCCGAACGAGATTCTTGTTTTCTTTGTTTATTTCAGATTTATTTATTGTCACCTTTGGTTGTAATGAGGGATCATTCTGGATAATGTTGCTGGGTAAATCTGAAAAATTCCCGTTGCTATTCAAAAAGCCCATAGGAGACCCATCTTTAAGTAGCTTTCCGGACTGGGAGTTAAAGCTGTAAGGATCCAGGGTTGCTGAAAGTAAGTAGGTATTGTTGAGGCAATCTATTTCCTTACGAGTTTTTAGCATGGATCTGTGGATGTTCAGTTTCTCTTCTTCCACGACAGTACCTCGCAACCAATTGATAAGCTCGGGATCGCGAATATCTTTGGAATCTTTATCTCCCGAAACGAACAAGTTTTCATTTGCATCATAGTCTGGTAGCGCCGTCCCTTGTTGATATTGTTTAATTGTTGCCTTAAGCTTGTCTTCAGAAGCGTCGATAATATGCTGATACTCTTCGTCCGTCAAATTAGTTCGTAATTCTTGCAGACATTTATACAACGTCGTGGTTCGTTGCTTCCTTTTGTTATTGCCCCGAGGACACTTCGTCTTGGATTTCACGCTCTTTATTGAAGGTACATTTTCTGGAGAGTCTGCAGGATTATTTTCCAAACTTGGAGTAGATTCCTTGGTCTTTTTATTAGGATGCTTCTGTTTCTTTTCCGCTCGACTCTCAGATTCTGCTTTGGGGACACTTTCTTTGTTGAGAATCCTCTTTGCTTTCGCGTCGAGAAGTGTTCGTAGCTTTTGCAAGCGAATTATTTCCTTCTGAATATCGAAATCAAGCTCTTCGATTTCCTCCACATCATCCATCTCTGATATGGTCTTTTTTAGTGTTTCAGTCAGCGTATCTTGACTAGGTTTTACGGGTGTTTTGACCTTCCTAGGTTTTGGTCTTTCTGGCTCTGACTCAGACGTGCTAATGTGTTTTTTCACTGGGACTTTTGTTTCAGACTTTTTGTCGGGTACTCGTGAGTCGGATTTTTGGAATCTTGAATCCGCAGCCCGAGGTTCTTTGTTGACTGGTTTGGTTTTGTACGTTGATGATGATGGGCGCGAGCGGGGGTTACTCTTTTCCCCAGATTCCTTCTTCAAAGTACTATCTCGCGATAATCTGGCTCTGCTAGGCATTTTGGATGGATTCGGGCGGGGAGAATGTCTCCGAGACGAACTTCTGGCAGGGTAGTTTTCATCTTCAGAACTTTCCTTATATCTATTTTTGCCTTTACCATTTTTATTGTTAATTTTTGGATTGGAATGATTTGAAGAGTTGGATCTCTGCCTGGATGACTCAATTGAAGTAAGAGTGTACACATTGAATTCAGAAGGCAAATGTAACTGATCAGGGTGGAGATGTAAAGGTGGAAGGCGCTCGAATTCTATATTAGCCTCAACATCTTTTTCCACGATTTTTTCTTTCTCCTCTTGCTGGGCCTCACCTCCTTCCGCTATCATGGAATTTGCAGCAATGGTTTCTTCGCTTTTGTCCTGATTTTCAGTACCGGCCTTCCTAAGCCCTGAGAGGAGATGACGCTTTAGATTGCTCAAAGCTCTAATTTCTTCCTCAATTTTAAAGTAGTACTCTTTTATCATAGTGCTTTCATTCGAGTCTGAAGAGGAGTCATCGTTGGGATCCTCTTCGGCGTCTTCGTCAGAAGTATTATCGTTTTTGGGGACTGCATTATGTTTACCTTGTTGTTCACAAGCCTTTGTAGCTTTTCCCCCGGAATGTACAGCGTTGTTTTCTCTGGGACCTGTATTCACGTTGCTAGAGCGAGCAAATGCAGACAAAGCCGTGGAACCTCTCGTACAAATGTCATCACGAATAGAGTTTTTTACTGAGGGTGTCCATCTCTGAATAATTGAATTATTTTGTGGGACTCTTGTGCTGTTTGTTGCAGTGTAAAGGTTTTCACGAGGAATCTTTTGCTCTTCTTTTGGAATACCAAAGCCCATTAACGGATTGGTTGGAGCTACTGCGTTGCGGTCAGTAGCTGCTGGCGCTGGCGCTGCTGGTACGACATGAATGCATAACTTCTTGCGCTTGTTACTTGCAGGGAGGATCCATTCCTGATAAAATATTATGAAAGATATATTTTCGGTTGGTTCCCCACATAGTACTTTTTATGCTTTCAAATTTTATTCTGTGATGTAACGTTTAGCTTACTTCGTAGAATTTAGAAAGGTCACTAAGAGTGATTTTCTGGAGTTCACGAAGTTCCACATTGTAACTATCAAAGTCATACTGCTCTTTGAATATCTCCTGGAACATTTCCACCCCTCGATCCCAAAGACTTTTGTTCTTATTAGCTTTTTTCAATGCTAAGCCAACCCGGTGCTCCAGGAATTCTTCCCGAGACATGCTCTTAAGTTCCTTCTACAATCAAACCTCAATTAGTTTCGAATTAACATGATCTATTCTTTTTTAGCAAAGCTATTGTTGTCCTACGTTACATGCATATAATTCAAGAATGACTCCATGGATTCCTCCAAAACTGCAACTTCTTTAGTTGCTTGAACCACAATAATCAAAGCTAGACTCGCTCGGGTCTTCCTAGTATCAGTCCAAATTAGCTTGTCCCTGCCGGGTACAATATTATAAGCTGGATCGTACAGAATGCTCTCAATTAACTCAATGACAACCTTGTCCTTCATACAACTCAGGTCTGTTTGTAGAACCAGAGCCGCACATGAAACTCGATTTCGGTTTATTCCGCTCCCCTTGTGTTCAGCCTGATAGATTGCTGAGCCTAGGATTTTGATCTGGCACTGTTATTTTAACATCTGCCAATTCAAAAGACAAGAAGTACTTCTAATCTTTCAATAATTTAATAGGACACCCATTGTACCTGACTCTAAAATTATTTCCTGCGGATCCTTAATTTTTGAAGGCGGTATAGGCCTGGAATTAACGCACCGGAAGTACTCTAGTGAAGACTGACATATCCGGAGAGACTCCTGCAAAACAATGAATTTCTTGCATTAAAGCCCGGTCATATTTTTTTATTTTTGTTGTATGAAGTAAAGTACCTTTTCCGTAAAATTCCCATGAAAAAACCATTCAAGTTTCACTTGCGCAAAGAACTTTTGAGCAAAAGCCACAAGCCTTGCAGGAGGAATGCTATCATCTAAACCAACGTAATAAGGTGTACTATAAACTATACTACACAGATAATTACTAAAGGAATTTAATTATTACTTTAATATTTTCAATGACATTAAATTAGTGAAACTAGCTAGTTTGTAAGAGCAATGTAGTTGCAAGTTGAAAACCTTTCATTGATAGTAATAATTCGTCTACGGACCAAAAATCATGATTGAGTAACTGATCCACATACTCCGAGGCATGCAGGTATGGCTCTTGCTGACTCCACTGTTCCAGTTCCTCCAAATAAGCAGCCTTAATCGCCTCAAAGCGACAACCCACGTTTCCAAATGACACAAAATGGAAGAGTCTGTTGAGAACGTAGTTGAACAAAATATGGATCTTGTGGTCATAACCATGGACAGTGGTCTGCAGAAAGCAATTTTAAGCAGCGACAATATATATATTTTTTCCTGTAACATTTTACATGTACAAACGAAAGAGACCTTATTATTTTTTTAAATTGTGAATTACAGTAAAACCAGCGATCGATGCCTCCACATTGAACATAAACCCTGCAACAGCGGCCGCAGAAGAGAATTCTAAAAGAGCATCTTCGACTGTTTTTGCCATCAACCGTGTCAAATTAAATTCGGATGGACCATGCTTTGGCAAAGGGCTAACAATTATTTCGGGTTTCAATTTTGGCTTTTATCTGTTCATACACAGAATATACATTTTTTATTACACTATACTCAAGTTGGCTAACCTGATCACATGCATAATTATAGTTGCTTTAGGCTCCCTAAAGACACTGTCTTGAAGGAACCAGATGCGGGTAAGTTCATTTTCGTCGAGGAGCCTTGGTAAGTTGTTCTCAGCCTGTTTCACACAAAATCAGATTTTTATTCAAATAGCATGTAAAAACCAGTGGATTTTTCAGCTTTCATTCTAATACAGCAAATAAATTGTACGTGAAATAGCTCATGTTTAGACATACAGGCAACTTGGCTATAAAGGATGGTTGCGGATGGCGGAAACGTCTTTATAACGGACTATTTTCGTTGGCTAAATTCTAAAAAGTACCATTTTGATTTCATAACCTATGCTTTTTAAATGGGCTCGCAAATGAAAATGGTACTTTTTAGAATTTAGCCAACGTTTTGCTAGTCCGTCGTACACAGTCACTCGTATTAATCACACTCATCGTATGATTAATGATAGTGAATAAAATGAATAAAAACGACAGACCCTAAATAGTACGTTATAGCGATTGTTGCCCGTAATTGTGACACAAGTCTTTTTAAAATGAATGTTGAACATTCCTCTTCTGCATACCTTTGTGTCCCGAGCCTTAAGGTCAAACATTGTGGCAACGAAGGGGTTAGGGGGCGGAGACTTGAATTCGGGATACAAGTAGCAATGATTCCATCTCTGTTGGAAAAGGTAGTAGATCGGCATCTATTATGTATTTTGGCTTCTAATTGTAAGCATAAAAGCCATTTTACTGCCTCTTATGTAATCCCACCTGAATCAATTTATCATCAATGGTTGAGTATTTGTACTTGCATCCAAACCATTCGTCCACCTCATCAGCAACTTGGATGTTTTCAGGCCAGCTGGTGATCATTCTATGAAATTCAGTTCCGCAGTATTAGCTGCATGCTGAAGCAATGAAAACATTCGTGTATGGAAGTTCAATTGTCAACCACCTCATTCGGTTTGGACTGATAAAGTTAAATAAGTCCCGGATCAGTTCCAGTTTGCTCTCACTGAGAAGGTACCGACAAGACAGAATTTCTTCTTGAGGGACAACCTGTCACATATCATGTCAATGACATGTAAGTGTAAGTCCTACAATGCAAAACGATCCAGAAAATCCTAAATATGTCAAAATTATACCGGCATAAGCGTCACTAAATTTTCCACGTAATTGATAGGTGACTCGTGTGGTAAGAAACGGAATTTAGTTTCATTCACGGCTTTCATCTCTTCCCATAGTCGACGCTGTGGACCTTCCTTCCGAATCATCTTGACGTACTGTAAAATATTCGAAATGTTATCCAACCATGAGAGGATAAACCTATCTCCTGGGAGATGTTTTATTGATTTGGATTTCGACCAAGCATGTAATTACCTGAAAGAGATGGGTGATAACCCTATCTAAATCCTCCTGCCCATTTTTCGTCAGTTGGAAATCCAATGTTATGAATGCAAACCCAGTTCCGGGCTGTTCATACTCAACTTCAAGTTTTTTAATAAAATTCTCACGTTTCAAAGTTGTGACTAAACTTCCTGGTCCTTCGTAGCCCAGAACATAGCGCAAGTACAGGATTGCCTGGGAATGCATGGATTAAAGCAAACTAAAAGCCCAACTTGAAACACATTCAAATTGTGGATAGAACATTATAGGACAGTACCCCAGTTTTGTAATGTTTGGTGAAGTCAGGAATCGGAAAAATGAGAAACAACTTCCGTAGGTTCGGTTGCAAAGGAACAATTTCAATCTTCGTCATGAATTGCAGAGGACCGTAAGGAGATTCCCCCCATCGAGGAACAGCTTTGTTGGTATTGTCAACGTACTGGAATATATTTTCGACCATTTTCTGAAGCTCATCACATGACTCAACACCAAGAACGGCTAAGCACATTAAGTTCGAGGAGTAATGTTCTGTGTAGAATTTTACGAGTTCTGACCTCAAAGTGTCCACGGAACCTTCTTTTAAAGGCTTGTTCCATAGCGTTTCTTTGTTTCCTGTTAATTCCCAGTCGTTTTTAGCAGTGGGACTTTTATTGAAAAAAAATATAAGGGGCATTTTAATTACCGCAATCAAAGCGACTAAAAGGATGATCAGCCTTGGTAAGTAGCGCTGCCACTAGGGCGCGTCTGTCCTCATCATTCGCTGCGCGGCTGTCGCATTCAGCTTGAATGCCGTCTACTTCCTCTTCAAGTGAGTTTCGAGGGAACGTTGGGCAAATGAAGTACCGAGCAAATCTGTCACCAAAAATATGATACATCATTAAAAAAGAAATTCACAGGTTGACTTCTAACTGAAACCAAAAGTACTATTACCTGTCTAAGGATGCATGGAAGGCAGCAGGATTTACATCGAAAACATGAACAGCTAGGTCCTTTTGAGTGTAGCTAGTGTACTCACCGTCGTACTTCTGCAAAAACGTTTCGAAGCAAGTCTCATCGGAATTCGTGACCGATGAATTCCCTGCGAATAGCATTCGTTCACATAAATGAGCCATACCAGGGAATTCTTTGGGGTCGGACATAGATCCTAAATTCATAAAATATTCATTACTCAGACTGCTGAAATTTCCTTACAACAGGAGTACGACAATACTAAATCGAAGAGAAACAATGAACACTATAAAAAGATTTCCTCTTATTAAAAGTGTTCGACCTGCTTGAATAGACAGGGCAGCTGCAGATTTGACCGAATCTGGATCACTGATGAGCACAATTTTCATTTTATTGGCAAGGGTAAACACTCGATAGATCCTCTTATCTGAGGCGGACTTGATGACTAGCTTGAATTTGTAAACTGATTTTGGACCAATGTGTGGCGATTTAGTTGCTTCGATTGTCTCCACGTCTTCCATTTTCCTTCGTTTTGACGCTAACCACTCGTAATTTCCATAAGGATCTGCTTCTTCTATTCCCTCCATATTCCAGGGTTATGATTCTACTGCGGTGAATTTACTCACATTGGGCTCATCCATTCACTGAAATTATATTTTATATAAGTGAAAGTTCAATAATAATAAAATTATTAATAATTATGAGTATTATTATTGTTCGTAATAGTAAATTAGAATTAGGTTAGGGTTATGTAAGTAATAATAATCTTATCTATCACATTACTTTTGAGCGACTTTTTCAATCCAGTAATAATATGCATGCATATTATATTGAATATTTTTTCATTGATTTACATTGCTAAAAAGTCTTTAATACTACATTAAGGCCTTTCTTAAAATTACAAAATGAAGGTATGGCAAATGCAATATTCGTAATAATAATCAATCAGTCCTAATTGTAGGACTTACTACTACTGTACTTGTATCTTGTGAAATAATAAATTGTAAAAATCATTTTGTGCCAATAAATTTGCTGAATAGTAACATCTATCTGGCTATTATGGAGGATTTATTAAGATGAATCAATAAACAAAATCTTAGATGTGTTGCTTTAGCGCCCACTAAAATTATTACGGAGACTTTCATTTCCGCTTACTCACTTCTTTTTCATGGAACAAGACTTTATCAAGACCGCATTCTGAATTTTCCCTATATTTTCCTCAGTAATGTTCGTAAAAATGTAATGATGGACCCAGGTAATTCGGATTTCCGCCATTTTGTGAAAAATTTCATCTTTTAAAACTTGAAGCCAAAGATGCACATCCTTCCTCAAAGGATAGGGCTTATAGGCATATAAATAGGATAGACATTAAAATTCAAGCTTCTTAGGGAGCGTTCACAAATGACGTCATCAAATTAGTGGGTGGGTGCTAATGGGAGATGGTGATGTTGATGACGCAGTGGTAGGGTGGATTTGACCGAATGATGATGTCATCAACCGACGAATGTTACCAACGATTTTTTTGCTTAACCGTTGACAGTTTTGGTAGTTTGATTCAACCTGCTTCGACTTGCTTACTTGCCGAAAATGCCCAAAATGCCAGGCATTTTCAAATTAAGACATTTTCAGGGCATTTTTAGGTAGGCAGGCATAAAACCCAGTGCATTTTCAATTGTGCAACCCTGGTGATGATGACGTCATTACATGGGGTGGGTGCGTCGTTTCATCACATGATGACGTCTGATGACAAGTGTGTGACTGGGTGCCTAAAATCCAGTATTTTGGATGACGTCATTTGTGAACGCTCCCTTATGTAGGTAGTGCTGTAATTTGTCCTTTTAGTATTGTATTGTACTTTGGCGAAAAGTACAAAAGTAGTACAACTAAGATATTGTTTTGTACTCCGAGTTTTGTTTTTGTTTTGTACTTCTATCAGATTGTTTTTGTTTTTGTACAATCTGTATTGTATTGTTCTAAGGTTCTAGAAGACGCTAGAAATTTGCTAAAGTGATAGTTGTATCTGAGTTCAAGAGCACGTAGGAATTGATTTGTGCAATTTAGTTGTTTAAAAATTACGTAAAAGATCAAAAAACCAGTCATTGACGAATCTCCCATATAAAATGCATTGAATCTGTTGACGGTCGAATTTTGAAGGGTGCAATTCTGTGGCACCAACCTATTTGTGAATAATCCCTTTAATAACCACATTGTAATTTCCAGAAGAACATAATTTCATAAACAATATTCACTACCATTGCTTAAAATCAGAATGGATAGAGTAGACGCGTGGGCTCTGTATATCTGTATTTTCAATTGGCTCAGCCGTTGGCTTTTACCACCTATTTCATCGATGTAGAAATGTCCCCTATGCGTGGACTACATTTACAAATCGCATAGTTCGTTTGTTAGACTAGGTCTTTTGTCTTTGTTAGACACAGACTAGATTTATCCAGGTCAACATTTAAACCATACGGTTAGCAAATTTTATTGATCTGTACCGATTCATTGGTATCATATCTGATGCCATTGAATTGTCATTAGCCAGTGTTGATTTAATTCGTGACCTTTTTCATGACGTCTTACTAATCCACATTAAATGTAACCTACAACTAGTACCTCTTATCGGTGGCGTCTAATAATCAATATAATAATAATAATAATAATAATAATAGGGTTTTATTGGTTGATATAGTGGGCTCAGCCGTTACAAACCTTTAATAATCAATATGGTAACAGTCAAAATCATGCAACTATTAGTGACACAGTAAGGTCAATCTGAGGTCGTGTGACTATTAGTGACACAGTAAGGCCAATCTGAGGTCATGTGACTACTAGTGACACAGTAAGGTCAATCTGAGGTCATGTGACCTCAAATTGACCTTATTGGGTCACCAATAGTCTCATGACAGATTACGGTTTTAAGGGGCGCATGACCTATAATGAAACTTGGTGAGTAACTAGTAGTAAATCACCTATGATTGACTTTATTGGCGCATTAATGGTCACATGACACTAGAATGACATACTCAATGTAAGTGTATATTTTATATGGGCGATAGTAGGCGAATCTACCAATAATTAGTCAATGCCCAGTTTTTGTGCTTTGACGTGTTTTTTCACGATTCCAATTACACAAATCAATTCCTATGTGCTCTAGAAATCTATTACAACAATCACTTTAGTAAATTTCTAGCGTCTCTAGAACCTTGAAACAATACAATTTGGATTGTATTGTTTTTTTCAATTCCTGTTTTGTTTTTGTTTTAGTTTTGTATCTCGAAAATGGATATTGTTTGTTTAGTTTTGTACCAAAGACAAAAACAATACAAAAGTACAAAACTAAACGAGTACAATATTACAGCACTATATGTAGGTAGGATAGGATAGTAACCGAAGTCTTCAGCGTGAAAAAATAGGAATAGGATAGGCAGCCTTTTGTGCTGCTTGCAAGTATAAAGGAATAAAGGCAGGACTGGGCTTCATATAAATGTTGCCTAAAATATAGGAAGGAATCCTCGGACTTAGTGTTTATGTATGTTGAGTAAAGGAGCGTCCATAAATGATGTCATCAAAATTGTGTATTATTTAGGACCCCCTCAAACTGCCATCACCTCCTGTCATCAAATAGTGTAGTGACGGACCCACCCATGATGATGACGTCAGCAAGACTGAAAACTTTCCAGAATCGCACAAAAATTATGCATGTCTTACCTTTTTAGTTGGAAACCATTGCGATACGATTTGACGCTTATGTAGGAGGAGACAATTTTCGGCTGGAGGAGCCGTGGGTAATAAATAATTTACTAACAAGACATGCATAATTTTTGGGCGATTCTGGAGTATTTTCAGGTTCTTTGAACGTTGTAAATTCAATGTGGTTTCTGCGCTTTCGGAATGAGCATTTATTAGTATCGTTCATTTTTCCCAACAACTTTAAAATATTCAATTTCTTTTTCTGATTATTGCTTAGTTTTTTCATTTTAAAATGATTCAGCAATATTTAATTTTCCAGGCAGACTATTATGTTGAGTCGGAAGTGATTAAAAGATGAATGAACAAATTAATTGATAAACTTATTGCTTGGTAATGCATTATAATAATTTTGCTTAAAATGCGGAAATTATCAATTAATAATGTGTTGCTTACACTTTAACACATTGTAATTTATTACCTTACTGAGATAGTCGGATTTTGATACTGACTTAAGTATAATACACAATACATAAGTAATGTGCGGACGTAAAAGGAACGCTGTTCATACACAGAATGAAATTTATAGGATAGGAATAGGCATGTATGCTGCTATTGTATCCTTTATAGGAAATAGGTAGGCTTGACTATATATCTATATATCTATATATAGGGGGATCGAGTTTTCCATTACTATAAATAGGATATGTAGGATGTATTCTTAGTTCCCATTTGTAGGAAGGTTATAGGAATGCGGACACATATGTGCATGTTTGCATTGGACGTTGTACAAATTCTGTCATTGACTTTAAGCCCTTAATATTCGGATTTGGTCAAAGGGTGCACAAGTTATCCTTAAATCTTTTTTTTTCAAGGGGGGGGGGGGGGTAAGTGCATATCTACGCTTTGCGTTTTTTACGAAAACGAATTTTTTCAAAAGTTGAAAATTCTAATTTTTGCGAATCAGTAAAAAAGCATCTTCGTAAAAACGAGTTGTAAATATTTGGATGTTATCCAGTCTTACATCAGTATCCTTAACTGAATCCAATCGAAAATTTAGAGTTACAAACTCAACTTCAAAAATGATGAAATACTTGGTAAACATTTTGGCTAACGTTTTAAATTTAAAAATGATTCGTAAAAATGAAAACTGTACCAGGGATTAGTTTTATGCTTAATTTTAAAATATTTTTCGGAGATAAAAATGATCATGACATTTCAACGAGGCAGGATTCAAATAAAATATCAACGAAAGTCTACAAGGTAACATTCAGGACTCTTCTTTGTAAATCAATTATTTTTAGTAGGGCCTCATAATTTTGGGCGCTGTGCTTTACCCCATAGATTTTCTCGTCTCCCAGTTTTCAATACTGACCCAATATGATTGTCAGATTGGTTAAATGAATAAAAAAACAATAAAAAATGCACAAATTTTATTTTGCATCAAGATTACATAATATTTAACAAAAACATGCAATCTGGAAAACGCTTTATTTTTTCTTAAAACCCTGCTCAGGATTTTGAGGTTTCGGGGTCTGGCTTTTAATGTCCCAGACGAATTTTTTGCCATCATTTCCACTGCTATTTCCTTTTGTAGAACCCTTCTCAGCATTTTGAGGCTTCGGGGTCTGGCTTTTGATGTCCCAGACGAATTTTTTGCCATCATTTCCAGTAGTACTACTTCCTTTTGTAGAACCCTTCTCCGAGGACTTTGGTCCAGGTTTTGATTCCATCCCACCCATGCTTTTGGTCTTCTGGGCCGGCTTCTTATTACCGGATGCTAAAGAGTGGCTCGTAGACTTATGTGATCCATTGGATTTGCTCTTATCCCAAACGTAGTGTTTATTCTTGCTGTCTTGTGTAGAACTGATTCCTGAGCCATCCTTCTCCACGCTGGGACTCAAACCCGGATCAGACAGAATACGTTTTAGAAGATGTTTCTTGGCTTTTACAGCTCTCTTGTCTCCTACTGTTTTCATGGCGTCCTTAGCGTCCGGGGTATGCTTGTCGTCAGCAGGTCCCACCTTATTGCGTTTATGCCGTTTAATTGGTGCCCCCAACTCTTCCGAAAAGGGTTTCACATTTTTCTCTTTCTTTTTACCCTCCCACATAAATTGTTTTTTCCCTGGTTTCACTCCTTTTCTCGGCCGCCGTTGGGGTTCTTCTCCATCAGTCTCGGACTCCGAGTGTGAGTTGTTCCCCGAGCCGGAACTGGACGATGGGGATGGGTTGTCATAAGGACTTCCCATAATTTTATTCATGAGTTGATTCAAATGCCCCCGTTTCCTACGCTTCCTCACAACTCGCTGGGAAGCTGCCTCACTACTGTCTTCACGTGCTGACTTTTTCTTATTTTTCCGCTTTTTCTTCCGACTTTTTGTCTTGAAAGGTTTTTTAAACATGGAGCTTTTGGCCTTCTTATTGGACTGACTCGTGGAGGACTTTTTCATTAGATCCGCTGCGAGCTTTTTCATTTGTGCCGAAAGTGCTAAATAAAGTATAAGAAAGCTACTCTTCAAAATACCTGATTCCGGAATGGGCTCCAGAAGATATGTGTATTTACTTCATTTAATGAATCAGCCCCAGTTCAAACTAGAATCAATACATACCTCCTCTCTTAACTCCGGGAGTTGTTCCAAAGGGTAGAACTGCATCTTTCAAGTCCCGCCATTGCTTATCCAAATTGGGCTTTTTGGTCGAGCTGGTCACATATCTCCTTTCGGAGTCGTAAATAGCCAAGGGGTCGTAGTAATTTTGCTTCCGATTCATGGATCTCAGCTGCATTAATTTACTGGCCAAGTACTGCTTGTCCTGGTTCTCCATGTAGATTAGGTCCTTGATGCATTCCGCAGTCTCGTTGAGTCGGCTTGACCGGGAGTAGTAAAAATACAGTATTGTTAAGGAAATAAAGAGGAGGGGGACGTAGACGCTGAGAGATGCTATGTGCTCCATAATCAAGAACATGTTGGAGGCTTCATCCTGCACGTGCAAAAAGTCTTCGACACATAACCAAGGCACGCTGAAAGAGACCAAAATTACAACGATAACGGAGCTCTACAGTCATCGGGGAAACACTTAAGATTAATTTTTTTTCCATGACTATTTACATACTAGAATGTAGCGAAGGGACCACAGCCCTTTGAAGGTTCCAGGTATCCCAGGACTACTATTAAGAAAACGAGGACCAACATGAATGAGACGAGCTTCCCTGTGAGGAAGATCGTTGTCGTCCTGGTCACTCTAGATACAAATATAATTTTTGAACTTATTTCACACATTTAGTATTTTTGTACGTTTCAAACATGTGCCTCATTTTAAATATTACAAAATTTTGAAGGGTCTTCTCAAATATGTGGTTAGTTAATGAATCATACTTGTGAGCTTCAGGGGCTCCGACGCAAATAACAAGCACGGCGAATTTCTTGACTGTATAAAACACAATGAGAATTGCATAAGAAAATGGAAGTCAGTCGACATTGAAGGGGCAATGTAAAAGTTCATACCGTAGAAAATGATAACAAGGTAAATACACACAATCAAAGGATACCAAGGGGCGAAGTAGAATCCAATCCAACACATTACTTGAATGTTGATGATCTGGGAAATAATGATTGGATTACGTCTGTGACTATATTTTGAATAAAGATGTTGTTATAACACACAGATTAAGAGATTCAAAACTGTAATCACATCAATACTGTGTCGAATAACGTTAAACCGCAAGGTCCCGATGGCCCGCATTAATTTAATCCTGAAGAAGAGTTTCTTGAGCATCTTCCGGAATGGATTCACCACAAACGTCAGGAAGCTTTTGAGGATCAATTCAGTCAATAAGATTCTAAGGAAGGTTTAGTTTCAACATTAAATCCATAGTCTATTCGAATTTTTGCATTAAAAAAAATATAAAAGTATATTTTACACTGTAATAAATGTACTATGCTACAATATTCCATAGCATTAGTATGTGAAACATATTGTAAAATTGTACTTGTAAAATTCCCGAGCCAAAATAGATTCCCAGCAGGAGGCCCGTATATCCGTTTTATCTCCATGGTCAGTGCATGTGTAGGGCTTGACGCGTGACCCATAATTTCGAGTAAAAACCCGAATGACTGCCACAACCACAGACAGCAACCTCACACTGAGAGACCGGTACAAAATTAAGGCAGTCGATCCTTCCAATGAATATTTCTCTAATTTGCTCACCTGTTAAATCACACACACCCCGAGAGAAAGTATGACTTCAAGTATGAATTGACCATTTAATGGTTAATTTTCTAAACATGGAATTTAAAAAAAAATTACTCAAAATACAAAAATTCTATTCGTCTGATACATCTGTTCAATACCTTTATAAAAACATTGGGCAGGACTAGGTTACTGATACTCACAGCTAAAGAAGGTAGTAGCCCCAGTCCGATCCCCTGTAATATATCCACGAGTTCCTGAGACCCCTTGGCCTTGATCTCCATCACCTTCGTGTAGGCATCATCCGATATTTTGTAAATCGCCCAAGATGTTATTCCAATGACAAACGACGTGGTGGCAAAAACAAAGACTCTCGTCATCAAAAGTTTCCGGGTTATTTTTGTACTTCTGCCCTGTTGTAAGAAAATAATAATCATTATTTGCCTTTGAAAATATACCCCGTTTTTATTAAAAAATAACAAATACATATACGCTCTAATTGTAAGTATATTCAACACAGATGGATTTAAATAATAATTATAAAAGCACAATTATTTTTTTTTATAAATCATAATCCCAAAAAATCAATTCTGGCCCCTCACCCATGACTTTGCCTGCTTCAGAGCCACCCTTAAATGATGCAACCATAATTTTCGTTTGAATCTAGCCTCATTCTCATTTTTGCTTCGATGATTGTAACCGCAAAAGATAAGTTCGGAGAAGACACAGACGTCCCCATCTTTATTTCGGACGATTTCCTATAATTATTATTACAGTAAAATAAATGATATTTAATATTTATCCATAATATTTTTAAATAATTTACGCTAGCATTTAGTGACCTGAGGATTCCTTCTAATTCCTTCAAAATTCATGACAGAGTTATACCTTAATCCCGGCGGCAATATTCCTAATCAGTATACAAAAGGAGACGATTAGAACCGCCACGACGGATGCGATGTAAAGAAGGGGGAGCCACTTCCCGAAAGTCTTCTTTTTCTCAGTCGTCTGGGAGTGAGGGGTGTAGAATCCATAGAAGAATATCGTGTCGAGCATGGAGGAGGTCCCACCCAATATCTCCGCCACTGTGATCAGCCATGTGAGTTGCTTATTCGTAATAATTGTTTTGGGGGAATTAATGTGAAGTTTGTAGCAGCATTCCGCAAACTCCGAATCCGATAACTGTTTCCCCTGGCTTGGATCAGCTATATTAAGAGTTATTTTAGCTTTCATCTAAACATTTTTATTTGTAATTTCTTTTAAATTAAAAATTATCATTCTATAATCCCTTGGTTCAAATAACTGGATATTACAAATTACTTCCATTAAAGCCACTTTTACAGAGGTCGCTGTTATGCTGGGGATCATGCAAAATGATAACATGAGGGATGACGATCCCCCCGAAAACAATCAACGTCAGACCCAGGTTGAAAAACAGGGTGTATTTGATGAAGTGGAACACACTGGCTGTGATGGTTCCCCGCTGGATCTCTATCTCTCGTAATGAGTTTTCCCATAAGGTGAAGAATTTAAATGGGAACTTGAGATTAGTCCAGAACATCCGGATGGAGAAAAAGGGGATGGCCTTTTTCCGGGCACGCTTCCCACGAATCTCCCTTTCAAAGTTGTATATTTCCTGTTGGAATTTTACTCCAAAAAAATAAGCTCATATATTGGATATTTTTTCCTGGGGTATATTTGTTGGCCAGGGATTTTAAAAATCCGAAATAAGGCGTTAATTAGTTACCTGCACATCCGTGTACAGAATCCGTCGATCGGACATCCGGATAGGCAAACTTTTTAATTCCAAGTAGTGTTGTTTCTCTGTCTTTTTAGTAAAGTGCGTGTATGGTGCTTTCTTTTTTACCATTGTCGGGGTTTCGGCCCTGGTTGATGACCAGTACAAAACAAACAGTGATGGAGGAGAGAGTACCTATATTTATTTAATATATAATGGTATCCAATGCTAAGCGGAAAAAATGATATTCACGTCAGAGTTGTTCAAATGATTTTCCCTTCCTTCAATCCTTCTAACACAAAAAAATTGATTCATTTCCTTCCTTCAGACCTCTTCAGATTGAAGGCTTGAAAACAAAATTCCTTCCTTCACCCTTCCTTCGAGGTTGTTTTATTGAGATCCTTCCTTAAGCCTTCAGCAATAATTAATATTGTTCCTCACTAAATTCCGTCTTCCGTAATATTTTATTTTCATATGTGAGACAACAAAGTCACGATACGAAAAATTACAGTAACCGCCAGAAACCGTCTTTCCATCGTATTATATGTAACGTGGTACGTTACATGTGAATGAAAGCGCGTGTTGACAGCGTTAGAGTTAGTTGTCATGAAAGGTACATTCGGCACGCGATGGGTGATTGGGAAACACCTTTCCGTCAACTTCAATTTTTTCGTCAATGCGCTGAAGCCTTATTTGTTCCTTCGTAATGTTTTTCGCCATTCATTCCCTTCCCTTCATTTCTTTCGAAAGAAGCGCATCCTTCCCTGAAGGAAGCCTTCTTTGAAGGGTACCCACCCGTCGACGGGTGAACATCTCTGATTCACGTCCAGTAATATTAAAAATACAGGAAAACTAATTATTTATTTCAAACATCAACAATATTAAACTAAAATATCCCTTGATCTCTGGATCTCTTTCATAGCCTGTTGGTTAGCTATATTAGTTGTTCAATAACAGTTGTATATCCCGACCGGCACTTTCAGTTTGAGGGAATTATTGAGAAGTTGCTTGTAAAGGTTACGCCCCCAGGTCTGTCCAGAATCACTAAAAAGCAACCTCTATGCTTTCACCCATACCTCAAAAAGTGAATTTCCTGGATTTATCTCCTGAACAGGTTCATGTAATTCTACTATCAAAAGCTTAAAGTTAATGAATCTCCATGAATTATTGTGTTCCTGTAGAAGAAGACTGTTTGATACGCGTGAAGAAGGCCCCAACTCAGCACAACACATAGTCGGCTAACACAACATTCGGCTTCAAAGCATGCACCCTATCAAAATCTAAACTTCCCAACCGATTTCAATGCAAATGATCTCCCCGAACTCGGCATGAAGAGTTGCGGTGGTACATCTCGAAAAGCCGCCCAATTTCCCCCCCCCACAAAGAAATTTGATTTACCCAGCCCCAAATGAGAGAATTTCAATATACTCTAATAACATCTAAAGTTCTTAACCGATTTCAACAAAAATGAGCTCCCCGAACTCAGCATGAAGAGTTGTGGTGGTACATATCGAAAAACCGCCAAATATCCCGACCTGAAGAAATTTCGTTTAACTAGCTCCATATGAGAGCATTTCAATGTATCCTCATCAAATCGAAACTTCCCAACCGAATTCATTGAAAATAGTCTCTTTGAACTCAGAATTATGAGTTGTGGTGGTACATCTCGAAAAACCGATGAATTTCCCGCATTCCCGAAATTTTGTGTAACCAGTTCCACATGATATATTTTTCAATGTATCCTAATAAAATCGAAAGTTTTCAACCGATGTCAATGAAAATTGTAGTTGTTGACGTGTCTGTGACTGATAAACAGTAAACCCCCGATGTAGTTTGATTTACTATGAAAGTTACTGATTCCTCATATAAATAAGTAATTGACTTTCCCGAATTACTATTCTAAATATTAACGACAGTATTTATTGATATGTTAACAGTTCCGTATTTTCATTGAAATTGGTTGCGAAGTTAACATTTTATAAGGATACATTTAAATTCTCCCATTTGGGGCTGGCTAAATGAAATTTCTTCAGGTCGGGATATTTGGCGGTTTTCCGAGATGTACCACCACAACTCTTCAGGCTGAGTTCGGGGAGCCCATTTTTGTTGAAATCGGTTAAGAACTTTAGATGTTATTAGAGTACATTGAAATTCTCTCATTTGGGGCTGGGTAAATGAAATTTCTTTGGGACGGGAAATTTGGCGGTTTTTCGAAATGTACCACCACAACTCTTCATTCTGAGTTCGGGGAGCCGACTTTTGTTGAAATCGGTTAAGAACTTTAGATGTTATTAGAGTACATTGAAGTTCTCTCATTTGGGGCTGGGTAAATGAAATTTCTTTGGGACGGGAATTTGGAGGTTTCCAGTAATGTACCACCACAACTCTTCAGGCTGAGTTCGGGGAGCCGACTTTTGTTGAAATCGGTTAAGAACTTTAGATGTTATTAGAGTACATTGAAGTTCTCTCATTTGGGGCTGGGTAAATGAAATTTCTTTGGGACGGGAAATTTGGAGGTTTTTCGAGATGTACCACCACAACTCTTCATGCTGAGTTCGGGGAGCCCATTTTTGTTGAAATCGGTTAAGAACTTTACATGTTATTAGAGTACATTGAAATTCTCTCATTTGGGGCTGGGTAAATGCAATTTCT
The DNA here is from genome assembly GCA_947179485.1 of Allacma fusca. Lineage (NCBI taxonomy): Eukaryota > Metazoa > Arthropoda > Collembola > Symphypleona > Sminthuridae > Allacma > Allacma fusca. The sequence goes on along the minus strand of OX359250.1, from coordinate 40,420,481 downwards.
TCGGGTTGGGATATTTGGCGGGTTTTTGAGATGTATCGCCAGAACTCTTGGTGCTGAGTTCGGGGAGCCCATTTTTGTACAAATCGGTTAAGAACTTTAGATTTTATTAGATTACATGTTTTGAAGCCGATGAATTTGTTGGCCGGTGAGTTGGGGCTGAACCTGAGTTGGGGCCTTTGTCACTACTATGACTGTTTGCTTACGGACGTACCATTGGGAATGCTCCTTTAGATTGCAGCATATATAATGCAGATACGTCTGCCTAGCTGAATAGTATTACGATTAAGATTTTAATAATTTTACTTATAGACGAATAATAATATTATATTGCTTTTATCGTTTAGATTGCAAGAATTTAGGAAATAATTTAGTTTTTATTAATTTTAATATTTATTGTACAGAAAGTTAAAAATGTTGTTGACAACAAGCTTAAGGAAAGCTATATTTAAGGGCTGATCCCTTAAAGATCACAGTACCAAATTTTTATAATAAGATCATAGTTACTAAGGGCACCCTCCTGAAAAATTTCATGTAGTTCCAAGGGGTGGAACACACTTTTCTAGCTTTCAATGCTAAATGAACGGAGGCCATGGATTTTTTTAGGAATTTGGTGTCAATTTTTGTTTATTTTTGCAAAGGAATGCCAAACGTTAAGGGCTATGCGATTGTAAAAATTCATGGAGATTCGCCATGCATTCCCATGGACATTAAGACTTTGAGAATCCAAGTACGGTTCACGAGTTATCTGAGAAAGTCACTTTTTGAAGTATTGGTAAAAGCATATAGATAGGTTGCTTTTTTAGGGGACAAACCTGGGCACGTACACAGACCTGGGCACATCTCCTTTAAAAGCAACTTCTTAAAAAATATGATCCTTTGGTACTACCAAAGGATCAACAGTATTTTTTGACAAACAATAAACAGCCATTTTAATTCATGTCATTCGTAATTTGATATTTTAGAGATCATCTCCCATAAAATATGAATGTGTATCTGAGTGTCGACAAGGTTATTGGAATTGGAAGTAGGTCCTAGAAAAGAGAACACATCCTGGAATACTGAAATAATAAATGTAATGTCTTTCAAGGTACACGGTTAACTGTCATTACTTTGCATTTTGGTCATAATGATACTTTACTTCACTTTTACTTATAATCGTATTAACCTTCAAATTAACATAGGTTAAAGAAATAGTGACTGAAATACGAACACAAAAAAATCAAAAGGAATGTCAAAGCAGTTTTAACAAAATTCCCGGACTGATTTTTTCAGTTTCGCCCGACATTTGTACAAAGAATGTATTTAATTTTATTTATTAAAATTATTAGCTTCCACAGACTGGAAGAACTTCCCTGATATTTTCTGAGGCGGGGGGGGGGTATACATTCTCCGTGCGAGTACCCGGAGTGCGTGTATTACTGTATTGATAATTAGAAAACAATGTTTTAAAAAATAACATTGACTGTTTCTAAACAGTTTTCCCAAACAATTTTGAAAGAGTAAAAATGCTACCGCATAAAAGTGTAAACGTCATGTATGTATTTTTAAGCCCAGAGAACTTTATTAGCATAATTACCGTACTTAATACAAGTTTTGAAGAAAAGGCAAATCAATAATTTAAAGCATAGTCAGATTTATTTGTATATTTTAAAGACTACATGAGTATATACCGTTTTTAAAAAATGTTTCCTCTGATTATTTATTTATTACATTGAACTTTCACGTACTTACAATGTTAAGTACTTTATTTACTTACAATTAATTACACTCAAGATTCATTCATTTCATCATTCAGAGACACTCAATTGATGCATTCGAGAAGCTGGGGTAAGATAAGACATTGTCTGTCAAAATTATTTGTGGCGGAGATGTACGAACTTATTTGCTTAAGTACTTACAGTGTCATGATATGTGACTGTCACAGGTCACAGGTCAGAGCCACAACTCTTATCATTGCTCCAAACCACTTTTTCAGGATTGATTTATGGCGGAGGATTCTTCGTTGAAAGATTTAGAATTATTGCAAAAACTGTAGTCATGCCTTACAATTAGTTGTCAGTTGCTTGTTGAGGTTTTTGGGGAAACGGGAGACTGACAGTGAGACTTGGAGAGAAATTGGCGGGACCACTGTGGTGAACGTTAAGATGTGGGAGTGCGCGGGAACTTATGCTATTTAACGAACTCTCCTCTCATACTCAAAGGCTCTCGCAATCAAAGGCAAAGGCACGCTCTTAAATCCTATGCTATAAGTGTACAAAGCAACAATAGGCTAGACACTAGCACTAGACAGTCAACTGATTCAATGCATTTGCGCGCAGTGGCTGAAGCTTTTGATAACAGACGACTGATACCGTTGCCTCAGAATAGTTACAAAGTAAGTACATAATTATAACTTCATTATAGTGGACGCCTAAAAGTGTCTTAAGTGATTATTAAAATACTACTCCTTTTTTTAGCACTGTTAAATGTATTTACTTGGTATTCGTATACTGTGAAGCAAATATTATTCAAAGGTGTAGTGACTATTAATTACCCGAAAGTGAAGTGTATGACAGTAAATACAAGATTTTAAAAATATAAATTAAAATATCCAATAAATGTTGTGTGTAATTTGCAGTTACGTAAATATTTGTATTTTTAGTTAGCAAGGCCTACACTCTGGACGCTGCGGAGGAACAAAGTCAGTTGGGAGGACGGACAATTTGAGTAATACGTTAAAGTTATAATACGTAGTAATAAATTATTATGAGGATTATTTGAGCGTCTAGTAGGTATGAATCTGTGACATTACTAATTTTGAGCGTGAGTGAAATGTATGGAATAAGTTTAATTGAGTGTGTTTGGTATTGGATAAATGATTTTGGTATACTTGGAAGTCGTTTAATTTGATTGGTGTAATCCTATTTCAATTTGATTGGTGATTGCAGGTAAAATGAGCGGAAACCAGCGATTCAGGAAGAGAGATAGGAAACCTAATGCCGTTTTGGGCGATTCTAATATTTTGGATGGAAGTTTAGAAAATCCCAGTAGTGACGAGGAGGTGGTGAAGAGACATAGGCTGGTGCAGAGACGGAAGTCTTTCATTGAACTTGACAAAAAGAAGCAGAGAGTTGAGAGTGGGATGGAGACTCCAAGAGGGGAGAAGCGGAAGAGTAGTGGTGGGACTTCGGGTGGGGAAATAAGTTCGGAGGGCGAGAAGGGAAGTGACTCCGAGAATCGCGTTGGCAGGGCCAAGCGGATCCGGAGAAGATTATCCAAGAAAGTGGACGATGGGGGACATTCTTTGAATATGAGTTATGGTAACTTGAATGTGAGTACCGCTTCCCCAACAGTGGCTTCACCGAAGAAACCCACTGATAAGAAAACACTTCAAGAAATATATTCAACTTGCTCAGCTTTATTTCAAGCTCATGTAAGCTTAGTTCGGTGTGTTTAACATGACGAGTCTCGTATCCAGCGTGTTCATGTGCAATAATAAATATTTACTGTATGTTTTCGTCTACAGAAAATCACACCTCAAAATGCATTCAGTTTGAAGCTTGTTGAATGCTTGGATGAAATTATAGAAAGTGATGATTTCGACAAAAGGAATCTACCGGTATTTACTGTATGCCTTAAGTTTGAAATTTCATAGTGTAGAGAAATAATTTGGATATTTTTTTCCGCAGCTTCTTGCTCGGACACTGGAAATAGGTGGGAAGATTTATGTTTGTCGTGTAGACTGTACTCATGCTCATACAATAAAGCTTGCTACAGAAATTGCTGCAAATCAAAATGAAGAACAAGAGAATGAAGTGGAAGATAATGAGGATGGGCAGGACTTACAAGACAATAATGAAGAAGCAGAAGGGCGAAAGAAAGTCCGAACGAGAGTTAAGGTTCGATTAAATCTGCAGTTATTGTTTTAATTTCAGTGATTATAAAATCAATATACTCGTACTTTATTACGGCATTATAATTTGAAATGATGCAGAAACGAAGTCGATTTATTGAAGATAGCGAAGCAAAATTGAACACCCGATTTGAGGACCAAAGTTCAAAGTATGCCAGTCGTCGGACGTCCTTAAAAATCAAGCTGCATAGAAACGTTGACGAAGAATTAGATTTTGACTACGTGTCGTGAGTGTTTTTTTTCTGAATGTAGTTTACATCTATAGGAACTAGTATTACAAAAGTTTTTGAAGTATTTTTTGATTTTTTCAGGTATTTTCAAAAACCAGGTGAAAAGCATCCTATTGAAACAGAGGAGGAGTACCTTGCTTTGGGTAGCAAGGGCTGTGTACCAGATTCGCACGTAAACGGTAATCATTGTAATTTTGCTGAAAACTGGCTATCATTTGAGTCTTGGTAGATTATGAAATAAAAACCAATCTTTGATCTGTAGAAGACGAAATCAAAGAAGTTCCGTGGCACCCTTTCAATGCCCTGAGCGAATGGGATCCATCCAAAGTTGACATATGGGTTAGTATATAAAATTTGTCTTGGAATTTTCATAACGGAATTTGATTGGTATGGATTACGCTTGGTATTTAGGGAATCCCGTTAGCCAACACGGATCCCATGGATATGTCAAACCTACAACGTCAACTACCTTGTGTAGCAGATGATGAGGAATTTGCTTACAATCCTGAGAATAGACCGGACGAATATCCTGCACCAGAACCTGGAGACAATGACATTGGCTTCCCTCAGGGCAATGATTGTTTTGGAGGTATGTAACTTTACTACAGGCTACTAGCATTTACCTTGTTGCAGAGCTGCACAGGTCGGACCAGTTGTTACGTTCACCGCAATTATCCATTCGATAATACCCAGATAGTACTAGTTTAACGAAAACTATTAGTTTTTGAATTACTTAACTTTCAGATGATCACTTTGATGAAAACCCTCCCAGCGATGAAAGAAACGAGTGCAATATGTCCAAACCAATAGCTGTAGATAATCTGAGAAGCTTGGATGATTTGAAGAGATTCTTTTTATCGCTCAAAGGAAACCAGCTAGTCTTAAAAAATAAATACGGTTGGGCTGGGCCAGTTTTCCTTAAGCCCCAGCGTTCAGATCTCAAGAAGAGAGCGGCTGGTATGATTTATTACTAACAGTAATTATTTTTTAGCGTCAAAATTCAAATGTTTACGTGTTAGTGTTTTAAATTGTTTTAGATGGTAAAAGCCATAAGAAGCTCAGGAAGCAAAAGTCTTTGGTACTGAGTTATGGCGACATTGATTGGAAGGATCCTACTAATAAATACATCGATGGAGGTACTACAAAAACTACACTTGATGATAAAACCCTTGCCAAATGGTCCTCTGTTAAAACCATCACACCGTACTGTAGTTCGCATAATTTTTTGGGGTATCATGAAGATGAAGAAGATTACCGAAACCCATTTGATTCGATCGAAGGCCACGATGACCCAATGGATAATATCATTCGGTAAATTTGGCCACAATTTTTAAAATATACTTCCAGCCATCCCAAACTTGCGATTGTTAAATAACTAAACTGAAATGAAAATCATAAATAATTTTTCTTCCCAGATTTTTTATTGATTCCAACCGCAATATTTTTAAACTCATGGAAGAAGAATTTAGAGAAGGAAAAGACGTTATGAGTCAATCAGTTTTAGGAGGGAGAGACAAAGTTGATGATTATGGTGTAGAGATGAATATTGAGGCTCCGAGAGACTTCGAGGACGATTCTTTCGGGGTATGTGACTAATTTCTGTAGCGTTGTGCTCAAGTTTAAATAATACTTAATTTAACATTCAAGTAATTTTAGGTTCAGTTTGGATCTATAATCAGCTTGATTTTATATTTAAGTTATGCCGAACGATTGAAATGAAACATGATCCGACAGCGATGTGCTTTATTGTAGTTTTGTTTGTTTACGTTGTTAAAATTTGAATTACTTGAATTTTTAGGATATGTTGCCACAACCGGAAGCTGAACCTCTTATCGATGGGGTTGAAGATCTTGCTGGTAAGACACGATAGATCTGTTTATTGAATTACATTCTTGAAATCTTCCTTTTGAATGATATTAGCCCTTAATTATTTGAAACGTTTGTTTATTTCCTTTACAGTTGCTGGAATGAATTTAACTGCAATGTTCCCAGGCACGCTAGGATTTGACACAAATGATCCTTTAAGTAGAGCATCCGAATTTGATTCACTTAAATTCTCAAAACAGCCCAAGCCCATTGATATGCACGCACTAAAAGTTGTAATTCGGAAAATTCTCAAGGAAAAACTCTTGGTGGACGTAAGATTTGCACACATTGAATTTTTAATTTCCAGAATAGCCAAATATAAATGATAATTTTGAATATCTAGGACGAAGGAAGACCTACCTCTGATGAAGATCGAAAATTCGACTTGATGGCTTTAGTTACAGAAATGCTGAGACGTGTGGACAACCGTATGGCGAAGCATATGAGTATGGCCATAATTGTCGTAGGCCTTATGCACGTTGTTGCGGAAAATAAATTTTTCATGGTATCAGAACCAGGTTCTGAAAATCCTAATATAGTTTGCCGAGGCAAAACTTGGAAGCATAAAGATCACATCCCAATGGCAGCGCACAGTGAAGACACTGGGTGATTGTAGTAATAGCCACAATAGCGAGTTTTCCATTTTATAGTTATTATCGTTATCAGCTGCAACTTATTTCTTCACGTTTTCAGCAGATGTTCCCCAAGTAGAACAGGTTGAAACTTTGCTTATTGTGAGTTTAATTAACCTGAATTGCATTATTATGACAGCCTTTGTAATACGCTAAGGCAGAATAAAGAAGTAATCAAACATGATTGGACACAACCGCAACTATGTAGTTGTTTTCATTCTAGCAATAAAGATGCTTTACATAATCCTTGACTTGCTTCAAGTGTAAAGTTGTAATATGTACTTAACAAAGCTGTAAGGTATCAAGTAATGTACTCATGTTTATTTTCACGATTCTAGTAAAATAAACAGCATGCTTGTATGTGAAAAACACAATTCGTGAACGTATAAGTTTTTTATCACAGCTTACTTCATAATCAACGTCACCTCTTCCGTAGAACATCTGGAATCTTGACAACGGAATCACATGAACTTTATGATTGAAATTATTTGTAAATATCTTGTATTGTGTGCGAAAAGAATGTAATTTTGTACCACTATAAGTAAGTAAGTAAAAGCAATAATTATATGCCCAAACAACCTTTGAGTGGATTTCAGTACATTTGTAGTAACTATATATATAATGGGTTCATTAAATGAAGTAACTATGTTAATGTTATTACAGTTCCCGTGTATTAGTTGACTTCAAAATGCATCATTTACGTGTTCATGGAAAACCTTTCTGATTCTTAAGCTTATTGTTAGTACAAAAATTTAGACTTGTCATTATAACTTAGTCTACTCACAGCACTTGCAAATATTTTGTGATGTAGATTTCCCTTTCTCTACTACAAGGGTTTGAATGAGTTAAGAAGCCCTCTGTTTGAAATTTTTGAAATAACTTATAAATAAGAAATGTCATAAATTTTACATGCTCATATGAAGATATGCCAGCATAAGATTTGATTAGCAACTTTGACATGTTTAAGACCATTGTATTCACACGTGGATCCCAAGTATTTTCATTGTCAATTAGGGGTGCTGTTATAGACACATCCTACTGTAATTCGTAATTGTTTCGCCAGAGATATCTGTGAAAAGCGAAATCTCAGGTATTTTGGTATGTATGCAACGTCACGTGATGATCAGTATTTACGACTAGTGCATCGACGGGTATGCAATTGATTCCGTGCTAGCTTGCAGTGTTGAAGACAGAGCCAGGGGAAAGTTACAGGATGGTTCTTGAAAACGTAAAATACATTTCAGTTACATTCTTGTATCCACATCATTGTTAGCTATTATATTTTTTACGGATTCTTGTAGCTTCCGAAGCCAAAATAAACTTTATCATATAAAATGGTGTAAACATTGAGAATTCCTAAAATTACTAACTTATTGTAGCAATCATAATTACAGAATATTGACGAAATGATTCTGTTGATAAACGTATAGCTACTATACTTTACGAAATAAACAATTTTAACGCCTGAAAAACAAGTTACTGTATAAGTAATACGTAGAATTATTAACAACGCTTGCGAAATTAACTTAGTCACATTAAGTAGAAAATTAATGAGAAACTCCAAGAATTAGTTTACGAGACTAATAATGTAATGATGTATGATGACAATGATTAAGAGCCATGAGACTCCATCAGTAAATTAAATAATAGTAATAATAATAATCGAAATAATTTCCTAGGACAGCCTAGGCTCGTTTGATTTAGTACAATGTAGAGAATTGAGGCCCTGCTAAGAGTCCTCACCATTCAAAAATGCTTGACAAACTTGATGAAAAAACTTCTCAGGTTACATTTTTATTCCAGTTTTATATTTGAAACATTGGCATAATTTATTAAAAAACTTAACTCAAAGGGTTTTATAGTAGTAGAACTGTCACCGAAATAAACTCGCTGAAAATACTACAAGTATCACACAATCCAATCCGTTCAATTTAGCAAGCTGTTCTGGGCTGGCTGGTTAGGAGAATTCCAAACCTTTTCTTGATCAGGATTCGCTCTCTTGAAAATTTATCCTCAGGTGAGAAACGGGCTGTAAATGAATATGTATTGTACATCAATGCTAATTGCATATCTCATTATCTATGAATAGTGATTTCGAGTTATATAAACAATACAATAACTCTTTAAAAAAAGAAATCACATATTTCAAGATCTAGATTTCTTAAACCGGGACAATTAAAACCCTAAACGGAATTTGAATCCGTATATGTACTGTGTCTCGTGCGATGATAATTTTAGATTACTAACTATAAAAGGATTATTTTCTCTCCATTACAACAACAGTACAAAAAAAAATCACGCCGCGTGAGCTCTAAACCTATATGAACTTCCGCAAACAATTCTGACGAGTGACGACGAGACGAATCCCTGCTAGGACGAAACACAGCAATCAGCAGTTAATAAGGTTTTTGGTCATTAACAAAGGTTTTTGATAGCCTTATTGTGGAAACAGATTGTTTCTATTATTTTCCCCCGTGTTTCAAATTACTTAACCACATTTATATTTAACCAGTGCCCCTCATAATATTTCACCCTAACACCATTCAACAAATTTCACAAAAAATCACAAATAACCCTGTCAAAATCTGATCATTTAATACGGGTTAGCTTCATATACCAATACGCTTACCAGGATGAGCCGATTGTGTAGGATTTCCTGAGGGATCCTCCTTCTGTAAATACATAATACAAATTACATGTTAAAATAGCTGTTCAATACATAGTACAAAAATTACATTTCACAACCTAAATGTAACTATTATACAATCTTCCCACATAAATACCAAAATTTACTTGAAGACCAAAATTAATTCACATTCAAAATTAAATTCACACTCAGAATTACGTTGAACTATTAAAATTACGTTCTTCGAATTTATTATATCTTTTCAAGCGTAACTACCCCCCCCCCACCCAACATTTCGCATTTAAAATTACAACTCAATCCAAAATTACACTTATAAACCATTATTTCAGTTTGAATTTAAACCAAAATTCGAAACCAAAACCTTCAGTAGGTACACACTCGAATGAGCGTGATTTTTAATACAAATTAGTAACTACCACTAATGAGCATCTTTGGCCCTTGAAATGCTTCAATTCAAATTAATGCTACAGCAATTTAAAAATCACTACTTACTTTGAAAGTGTAAATTCTCTCTCCCTTTTTGCTCAAGTAGTACATTAAATGCATCTTGGTGAAGGTCCTCAATTAGTTTTAAAAATCTAAGGTGAACTTCTCAAGTTAACTAAAGTTTTATTCCACACAACGTGTGAGGTGAATGTCGAAGGTTCTACAGTTCATATGCTTACCACTACTGAATGAACACGCCAGCATTCAAGTATGTACTACACAACAAACACAAACTGAACACCGACCGCATTTTTTGATGGAAATTAATTCGGCGTGGCTATTTTGTAATGCGCGCTGCACATTTCCTATATTCTAGTGAACTCAGAGTCTGTGCGGGGCTGAAACAGAACCGTGCTGTTATTGGCTGGCGTACAGTTTCCTTGACCAATAAGCACACTAGGATTAGGAGAGAGTCGTAAGTTCAAAGTTGTAATGAGATTTTAGGGTTGAAGGTTGAAGAAGTTGAAGTACTTAATGGGAGTGGGATGTGAGTATGTGAGCACTCCGTGAATAGTGGGAACCTTTAATACTTACTTGTACGGTGGAATAAAGTGGGAGAGTTGTATGTACGTAACTAACGTAGGTACGTTACACGCCTTTTAGGGGCGACGTGAAACACAATTCCCTATTGCTATCGTTTTGATGTCTAGTTTATTAGTTGTCTGTGCGTCGGCTTGTCCGTCCTCGTCCTCACAATAACTCTCTAAACAATTTACACACAATTTCAACTTTTTACAGACATATTGCCTTATGTGTCATATGTTGTGGTTATATGTTCACGTGAGTATAGAGACAGATGAGAGTTCTTTGGAAGACGTTCTTGAAAAATGACATGACCTTTAATAATAAGAGTAGTATTAGTATAGTATATATGCAAGTGCTTAAATGGAACTAACTACTAACTGGATGAACAGGGTAAATTGAGTGCGTATACCACGAATCTTAATATTGCTGCTCTCACATGTAGTTTTGGAGATATGGAATGTCAAATCGTACGTCGGTATTGTAACAAATCTATAAATGATAAATGTTTTGTGCTGGGACTGTTGTGCCTCGAACAACGTCTCTGTCGGTGTCATATATGTTAGCACATATTTAAAGGTGACCTATTTTAATATCCGGGGCCAAACGGATGACCCGAACCTATCCAAAGTTATCAGGGTTCTGGCATATTCGGTATGGTGTCACTGAACAACATTTGGAATCGTGTGGTGACATTGGTTCGGTATTTATTGTGAGGACGGGCAAGCAGACAACCAGGCATCAAAACGGTAGAGCAGGTATATAACTGCACTTTGCCCATAAAAACCAATCTAATTGGGTGACTTTGTTTTTTAGGGGTCAACCCATTTTCCCCAAAATCAACAGGGGCTTATGACATAAAACATACTAAACAATAAATAAATAAAAAACGGTAACTATATAAATAATAATTAATAATACATACATTATTTTAGTACATGAGTGGGGTAATTTATAACAAACTACTAGTAAGTCCACCAGTTCTCCCATTTTGTTGTACACGCAGACAGACTATATTGCTTGATCGATGAATTTCTGGACCTGTGAAAACATTTCAAAGTCATCGAATTTCTACATGGAGGATATAGAGAAGCTATATGCACTTGAAAATTTGAAAGCTAAAAACGTTGTTTGAATTTTCCCGTCGTCAAAAGCGTTTGTATTGGATATAATAATAATATTGAGAAAATCTTGACTTATGCTTTAAAAACCTTCAAACTGAATAAACTTGCATAAGTTGCTGCTTCAAGCAATAGCATGTTCGTGATTTCTTGAACCTTCCGAATTTCAACCTTTTAGCGAGTTCTTCAGCCAATTACTAAGACCCATAAAGACTTGAAGAAAGCATTTTAGGTTGTGTCATTTTTTCAAAACAGGTCTGGCAGGTGTAAAACATTTTTAGAGTTTTGAATCTGTAGGATATTTTACTGGGTTTCGTTTGAATTCAAATTAAAAATTGGGGTGTGAGGGACTACAACACTACAAGCGCTACAATTAATTTATTCTTTTAATGTTTTTATCAGAAAAACTAAATGCTAAACCTTTTGAGATTTCCTGGGAGCTATTTCACAGCTCTAACTGTAGCCATAACACATTACCGATGAAAACATAGGGAGAGATGGGGAAAATTCAGATTACTTATGCTTTCTAGGAAAACTCATGTGATCGTATGCTACGTGTCTGTGTCTTCGTGTCTGTCTGTGCTCAATAAGCAATTCCATTTTCTAGTGAAGAATATTCAAGAAATAAAACTGTATACAGCGTTTTATGTATGCAATTTAGTACTCGGACCAGTTCAGTTCAAAACCGAAAAATTCCGATTCGGTTCAGTTCAGTTCAGTTTGATTCACTATAAATAGAGTTCAGTTCAGCTGTTGAACTGAACTGAACAGTTCGATTCAGTATTTGAATCGAACTGAACCATCCCAAGCAGCACCGTAACAAGAGAAACGTTCAATAATGACAAATAAATGGTCAAATAATTTTCGTTTGCACATTAACGCAAAATTGCCAGGAAAGTTGCGTTCTTACATATGGAAAATTTAACGTAAATGCTTTTACGAAAATTTGTCGCAACTTGTGTCACCAAAATTACACGCACCATAGAATCAGCATATATGCCATGCGCAAACCTGACGCGGGGTGCTATTATTTTGACAATAGGTTACCCTAGCGGATCAAACTGGCATAAATCCTCGTGGTCTCCAACTGTAATTCTGCAATGTAAGCGTTCATTAGATTATTGTTCTATTGTGCTTCGACTGTTTGTCTGCTGACCGTATAAAAAATTCCATTCAATTAAAAATACTAATTGAAATTTGTCATATAAAGTCCTAGGTAAGTTTATACTAATATCGTTTGTCAAATACGAGTAATACTACTACTATGGGTAAATATAGTGCCAGGCATTACAGGCGGATAGAATTGGTAAAAAAACAAGATTGGTCAAGTCTGGTAGAAATTAAAAATAATAATTCAATTGATTTAATTTGTGATGCATCCACCAGTGACTGTGACATACGTGAATTAAACGTGACTAATTCTCCGGTAAAATCATTTCCAACCATATCGAATCGGCCAGCAAACTGTGGTGAAAATCAACAGCAAGCGTTAATTCGGTGGGCAATTGAAGAAAATATTACCCACTGTGCATTGAAAAAATTATTATTTATTTTGAATAAATATCCCCAAAATAATAATTTACCACTCGATCCTCGAACATTATTGAAGACCCCACGCAATCTGGAAGTGATTAAAATACACCCTGGAGAATACATACATTTTGGTTTAGAAAGACAATTAAAATATTTTCTGGCCTCTTCAAGTGAATACAACGAACTTATTCTCGATGTTAGTGTAGACGGATTGCCCTTAACAAAATCATCGAATAGTCAAGTCTGGCCTGTTCAAGTTCGAATAGTAAACTTTCCAAAACAAAATCCTGTAGTTATTGGGTTGTACCACGGATATTCGAAGCCATCTGATGTAAACGAATTTTTAAAATTATTCATCGAAGAATTCAAAACTTTAAGCTGCGAAACCCACCTTCAGAATAATAATTATGTTTTGAAAATTAGAGCCATTATAGCTGATGCCCCTGCAAGGGCTTTTTTAACAAATACTGTCAATCACAATGGATACAATGCATGTGGTAAGTGTCGGCAAAAAGGATTTTATTTCAAAAACCGAATCGTGTTTGAAAGCGAGACTGGTGAAGCAAGAAGTGACGAATCTCTGAGAACATACCAGCATGAAAATCATCACAACGGCAGAAGTATACTCCATGAAATTAACCTAGGATTTGTTACGCAGATTCCATACGAATATATGCATTTAGTTCTTCTGGGAGTAACTAAAAAATTGCTCACACTGTGGTCACACAATAAGTCCTTGAAAGGGCGGTTAAGCCGCAGTCAGCTCATTAAAATTTCGTCCCAATTAGTAAAAATTCGGAAATATGTTACCAGCGATTTTGTGAGAAAGCCTAGACCTTTAGCTGAACTTGGAAGGTGGAAGTGCACAGAGCTTCGCTTATTTTTGCTGTACTTATCTCCAGTAGTTCTCAAGCCAATATTGCCTACAGAATACTTCGACCACTTTATGTGCTTCCAAGCTGCAATATACATTTTGTGTCATAAAAAATTACTTGTGGAGTATCTTGATTATACTCAAACTTTGTTGAAATATTTTGTTAGTGAATTTCAAAAATTTTATGGGCAAGAAACTTTATCATTCAATGTCCACGGACTGTTACACTTACCAGAAGATTGCAAAAGGTTTGGGACTTTAGATGAGTTTAGTGCCTTTCCCTACGAAAATAATCTCCAGCAAATTAAAAAAATGGTTCGAGGACATAATAAACCACTTCAACAAATTGGAAAACGTTTAATGGAACTCAATTCAGTGGCTCATAAGAATCCAACTCCCCAACTCCAAAAATCTCTTTCAAAAAATGGTTGTTGGGTCAATTTTGCAAACTTTCGGCTCTCAGCTTCCCCTCCTAATAACATATGCCGCACTAAACAGGGAACAATTGTTATGATTTCTTCGTTTTTTAATTCCAACAATGATGGCGTGTATTTTAAATGCAAAGAATTTAAAGAAACTCAGTCATTTTTTAATCGACCATGCAAATCTGAATTGCTTGGAATTTATAAACTTAATAATGACAAATTCTGCTATACAATTTTATCGTGTGATCAAGTTTCCTCTAAAATCATGCTACTCCCCTACAAAAACATTTTTTAAATTGCAGTCCCTGTTTTGCACACTCAAGCGAATTAAACCACAATGAAATATGTAGTAGTTCGATTTCTGAATAATTCAATGGAAGCTGTTCCTGAGGTTTGGGTAAATGCGGGAAGAACATCTTGTCGGTGGCCTGGAAATAAGGGAAAGACGTTTCTAACATCTTCCATTAGCAGATGCAAGGATCCAGGAGATGATTGGGAGACATTGTTAATTACAAATTGCTTTGGTCCTTATGGTACGTTAGTTTCGTTGAAAATCATTTTAACCGAATAAGGTAAGCATATTTATTTGTGTATTGTATATATGTAGATACACTGCTGCAGGCACGGGAGAGATTGAAGAAGAAGTTGGAGAATTTAGACGCAGTCACTACTGACGCTGACGCTCCACGTAAGCGCAAATTACCAGAAAAATATTCCCAAGCTGATGTTCAACTTTCCAGGAAGACGACAAAAATTGCATTAACTTCAAGAAGCGTACCCAAGAAGCTTTCTTCCAATTATCCGCCACAGCCACATTCTGTCGCACCCAGTTCTGTTCCTACTCTAGTTTTGCCGGTTGACTCGGAAAATGTTGCTGAAGCTCAAGTGAGTCGTCGTCAACTTCGAGAATGTGAAAACATTACACAAAGTTCAGGAAGTATTTCTACTTCAGCGTCAGGAAACAATTGTGTAGCTAACGAACGAGATACTTTACGGCAGGGTATTTAAAAAATAGCTCAATATATGTTTTAAAATAATTCTATTCGAATAGCTATATAAGTGTACTAAATAATTATGATATGCTAATAATAATGCTATGCGATTTTAAAAAAGTATGTGAAACCATATTTCTTTAATTAACAGACCTGTTTCAGGCCAACGTAATTTCCTCGCTATCTGTCATCAAAATGCGTTTGCAACATGTTGAAGACACTCAGGAACTTATTTTGGAACAGCTTAAAAATTCCAAGGGGTTGTCCGTCAACCCATCGACCATTAAACTTCCCATTACTTCAGTGGCGGCTTTTCAAGAGTTGGAGCAAAACATCAATACCAAAGTAGAAGTTTACAATGAACTGGTAAGCATTCATAACTTTCACAATCAGGGAGATAAATTTCCTTAGTTAAGCCAGGGGTCTTATTTTTGTAAATATCCTGTATTTCTCAATTTCCCTGCTGAATTTTATAACGATCTAAAAAATCCGTGCTGAAAACAACGACGATTTTCAAAATCTCTTGACATCAATAATTTCCCTACAAGAAACAATCAACAAATCACTGCCAACTAATGTAAACCAGTTTAAAAATCCCTCTTAACAAATTTCCCTGAATTCCGAAACAAATTTTAAAATCCCACCCCAAAAAGGCTAGCAAATTAAAAAATACCTGTTTGCAAAAAAATCACTTCCCTTTTAAATTTTCCCTGGCAGAAACAATTTTCCCCTGGGATGAATATTCCCGTCTTTTCAAAAAACAGTTGAATTCATGTGCTTATACATTTACAATTTTTTATTTTAGGCGAATAAACTTGACTGGGTTGGAGGAAACGATGTTCGGGACTGTACGTTTAATACTATGAGTAAATTGATGTCCGATGAAGTAGCTTCAGTAGTTAATTGGAAAGGTCGAAATAACAAGATGGCGTTTGGTTCTATGGAAACTAGCAGCGTTGTAACAAGTATTTAAGAATTTTTTAGCTCGTAAAATACTGAATGCAAAAATATTACATTACTTATAATGCGAATGATTCCAATTCAAAATTATTTTACATTTTTAGATTGTGTGCACGTCTTTTTTGGAAAGAAAAAGGGAACCATGGTCAAAGTCCATTCTGCAATTAAGGATTGGTTGAAAGCAGCCCCGACTAGATTGAAAAAGTAGGATTAATACAACATCATATCATAACATAACTTACCAGGCAATATACTGTGTGAATATTTTAATACTGCAAACTCTTATATAATTTGATTTATAATATACTATAATATATTTATATTTCTTATAATATATTTTACATAATTACAATTATATAAAATAATTGTGAAATAACAAAATTAATTTTACAAATATTTTAAATTTTGTATTACTTAAATTAACAAATTAAATTTTTATTTTTGAATACATAATAATAAATATTTCCCCTTATTCTTGTGGTTAACAACAATAATAACAATTATATTTATTGAATTAACTATAGCACGCTTTTAGATAATGTTATCATTGTTAATTCTTTTATATGTACTGTTATAGCACAACTGCTGGAAGCAATGGCACGGGAACTGGAGTGGAAATTAATCAAAGTGACGAAGGCAGTGAAGACGAGCAAATTGAAAGCCCTTCGAGCTCTTAATAAATTAAGCATTCTGCTGGCTTAGATATTTTCATTTGTGCTAATAAGCAACCTATTTGTAAGCTCAAATGAAGCTACCATTTAAATTTTTTATTGTTCGAATATTATAAAATCCACCTCTTTTTATAATCGTTTAAAATCAATCGAATTATTGTTTAAGTCAACCCTGACATTGATAATAATTATTGCCGTGTAATAATTACGTTAATAAATGTGGAGTTAGACATACAAATTTTTGACATTCATAAAATTATTTATCATTCATTTATAATCTATGAATTATTTATAAAAACGAATAGTTTAATAAATAGAGTAAGCAATATATATACTCACCTATATAGCGCTATTTTTACGTCACACAATTTACGTAAAATTTACTACAAAGCGTTGACGTTTCATTGCCCGGACATATTCACCCAATATTTCATACCATTTTAACTAAACTTTCACGTTCAATTTGCGAAACATGCACGGATTTCCGTATCTGTGTTGCGTGAATTTCACCAAAATTTTACGCTCATGTGCTGCTTGGGATGTAATGCAAACTGCAGTTCAAACGGTTTGCAAACGGGCTATGTTGCTGGACCAAGCTTGGGGCTAAAGAAGTTGCATTTCGAATTACTTTCTTTAAAACTTCAACAGCTACTTAAAATTCTGGTTTTATTACGGAGCTGAAAAAATGAAATTGATACGAATCCTAAGGAAAATGTAAATACTGAATTCGCCCAAAGCTGCAATGCTAAATGGAAGCAATGTATTACTAAAAGTAGATTCTGAAACAGGGCTATTCCAGAGTACATTACCGTCATCATAATTTGTGCGTTCTCCAGTGCACTGATTGCTATCGTGAATGCGATTAGGAACAGATTAAAAGGAAAAAGAAATCAGTTTTTTCTGGGGTTGACTCGAATAACTAAATTCGGAGCTCTATATGTGTACATCCGCAATTGTTCTTGTTTACCAAACACTGCGACTGAACTGTTTGATTCACCAATTCAGTTCAGTTCATCGGGTGAAACTGAACTGAACTGTTTTTACTTGAACTGAACCGAAACCGAATTTTCGTTTCAGTTCACTGCTCAAACTGAACTGAACTGCAAATTTTGAATCGAACTGAACTGTTCCGAGTACTAATGCAATTTTGTCTGATCGTCACAAGTCATAACAATGTTACAGGTTACAGCCAAGTCTAGTGAATTTAGTATGTTTGAAATCGAAGATAACAGTAGTAACATGCCCAATATCTAAAAGGGTACTCTAGAAAAATCAACAAAGTGGTACAATTCGTGTTAGTATCAACAATCCCATGTGAGATTACTATTTAGTAATTTAGATACATAATATAATATATAATTTTATGTAATTTAGATACAATAATGTAACATATAATTTAATATAATTTTAACCAGAAAGTTGCTCATGATTTCATACCCATGGCCATAATAATAATAATATTATTATTATTATTATTGTTTTTATAATAATGATGAATAAATGAAATAATTTATTATTATTTCTACTTCTCAGTAGCTATTATAATATTTCGTTATGAATTTTATGTTTGATTTTATTTACAATATCTCCGAAGTGAAAACTTACGCTCAACACCAAATAAACTTGAAAATATAAATGAAATGTTATCCCTTCAAGGCAAGGTAAACTAACGGTCTCAAAACGTGTATTGATGGTAAATAATAATAATATATTAAACTTCTCAGTTCCCACAATATCAGCTCACAACTCAGCTTCTCAATCTGAAATCTGAACCTCTTTTACTAATAACTCCATATTTTACACAAACTGGCTACTCTATAATGCAACCCGAAGCCAATTTGTTCATACATTTTAGCAGATCTTGAAGAACTGCCAAAACCATAACTTCAGCCCTACTCTTTACCAGTTCAATACCTCTTATTCAGAATGCCGAAACGCCGAAAGCCAACATCTTTCTCGTTGCGAATGAGTTCTAATGGGAGCGAACCCGAAGAGGATGATCTGGTGTCAAACTTATCCGAAGATGAATATCTGCCTATCAAGCAGCCTCACATAAAATGCTTACTTGATCCTA
Organism: Allacma fusca; assembly: GCA_947179485.1. NCBI lineage: Eukaryota > Metazoa > Arthropoda > Collembola > Symphypleona > Sminthuridae > Allacma > Allacma fusca. The sequence continues at coordinate 40,401,556 of OX359250.1, read as the reverse complement.
CTCCTATAAATTATAACCTCAAATTTGAAGACCTGGGAGGTTTGAATGAACAAATCGGAATAATTAACGAATCAGTAATTTTCCGTCAGGAAAATTCAGCCCTGTTGAAAAAGTCCGGATTGAAGCACGTCATAGGAGGAATACTCCTGGAAGGTCCTCCTGGTACAGGGAAGACTATTTTTGCCCAGACAGTTGCCGCAGAACTGTCAAGACGCTCAACCAGGAAATATACATTCTTTACACACAATGCCGTAGAGAGCTACTCAAAATGGATGGGGGAAAGTGAAAAGGAAATTCAAAGGCTGTTTGATAGTGCTGCAGAGAATAAACCCGCTATCATATTTTTTGACGAATTTGACTCCGTATGCCCCAGAAGAGATAACTTAGATTCATCTGGTCACGGCTATAGGACAATTGTGGGAACATTGCTGTCCCAATTTAATCAGATTCAAGACAATGAGATAATTATCATAGCAACTACGAACTTGAAAGAGAACATTGATCCAGCAATGCTTCGGAATGGAAGATTCGATTTCATTATTCATTTCCCACTCCCAAATGCAACCCAACGGGAAGAGATTCTCAAAATAAAAATGAAAAATTACACTGTCGAATCTTCCGTCTTTCAGTATCTTTCCAAACAGACACATGGATTCTCAGGCTCCAGCTTAACTTTCCTCTGCGAAGAGGCCAAGCTAAATGCGTTTAAACGTCAGAAAGATGAGTTGCAAAGAAGACCAATGAGATTTGTAAGCAAACATGATTTTGTACGAGTCTTTCAGTCAGTCCAGTTACCAAAGCAAATGGCAACTTCTCAAATGGACACTCTTTTGGAAGACACTTGCATGGAACTGGAATCCGTAATTAAATCTCGAACTTTCAATACGGAAGACATCAGTAAAAATAACGCTATAAAATCAAGTTGTTATCTTATTTGGAGTGAAGAATCGGAAGCAGTTCTGAACCAAGAAATTGTCCCGAGAGTTCTCGAAAGATTAAATCAACCGGTTTTCAAGATTAGTGATAGCATCTTTAGCCAATATGCAAGCCTCAAAAACTTCTCCCCGGACAATTCTGTGGATTTTATCACCAGTCAAGCTAAATCTTGTAGCAGACCATCCATACTATTTGTTGAGAACATTGATATCCTTCCAGTACATCCCAATAAGCTTTACCGAAATTTCAAGTATTTGGGAAATTCTTATATCTTCGTCTTGTGCACTTCCTCATGCCCAAGTACAGACTTACCCAAGAATCTACAAAATCTGTTTAAACCCTTTGGCATCGATAAATCTTTCAGGCTTCCGGAATTGTCTGAGTCTTTAATCTGGAAATGCTTTGAGAGCGTGTTTGAACAGGACATTCAACCAATTCTTAGGAGTCGATCTAGGAGCGTAAGTCATAGCAGAAGACGTTATTTCAACGTCAAAACGTTAGTTGTGAAGGCCCTAAACCTCCCAGGGCCGAAGAGCTTCCAGAAGATTAGTGACTTGAGGGACGAAATTCGCAATGTCTGCAAAATCTCTTCGTCAGATAATATCGCTGCCAATATTCTGAGTTTGTTCGAGTAGTAGCCTAATTAAACCTTCTGAGGCGACATGATTAAAAAATTGAAAGTAATAAATGAAATCTAAAATAAATGACTACATTGTCGAACGATTGATGTCTCCGAATACGCTCACTTTTTAAAGCTAGACTAGCCATCATTTTATCTTGCAATAGCCGTATTATTCTGGTATGAGCAAACAAAATCAAAATTATAAAAATATACACAACTGTTGTAAATAAAATGAAGGTTAATAAGTAATAATAGACCATGACAAATGGAGCCATAATACGTAAAACTACGATTGTTAAAGTAAATACGTTAATATGAATGGCGATAAACAGCGTTTTCGCGTTTGCTGGATGTTGCTCATTGTCAGTTTCAACTGATAGATGCCCTGCAAAAGTGCAAACTACGCTCAATATTAGTGTACTATTAGTGTGGGTGCGTCCACTTAGGACTGCGAGGAATGCAGGACAGTGTGGTTCGACTTGACGTGATTGTAAGCTTTGCTAGGCATGCCACCTTGTGGGCGTTGTGTGAGGCCATTGAACTGTGAACGCGCTGAACTTTGTATAAACGGACATAAAGTGCTCGTTAATAATAAGGATGAGTATGTATGTACATATCGTATATGATAAAAACGTACCTAGTACTTATAAATTGCTTATTGCTTGTTTCATTGAAAATAAGTGGTCGGGAAAAATCGAAGAAATCGAAGAATTCAATGATGTTAGAATGAATATATTTAGATTTCTGTATTGTTGGAGCGTTTGACTTTAAATGAGAAAATTCCGCGTGAAAAAAATTAGAAAGGTGTAAAGTTTGAACTACCTATTCGAATGGTGGTCCAGTAATGGACCGGCTTCATTGAAATATGTATATAGTTAGAGTAATTATTATTTGTCTTGCGGCGACTCAACTCAGTGTTGACCGCTATTTTCAGCCTTTCTGAAAGACGAAGCACTATGAAGAGCGATCGAGGTACTGTCGAGGCATTTGGAAATTACATTTGGTCAATTAAAGACAGGTGTAATACGCACGCCTGTTCTTTCAAGAATTTTTTAAAATAAAAGAACAATATTTACAAAAGCCATCAAAGGACGTAGCGGACGTCTACGGAGATGTCTCACTGTACTTACATTAATACTTTTAGCCTTCTATAATGAGACGTTAAAATGTCGCCGGGTTAACTTTTAGGTCTAATCAATAAAATATTTTATCAATTCCCAGTGAGCTTATCAGTAAGCTATGAAAACAATTATTTAAAAAAGACGCAAAGATTGACGAAGGTATGAGCTTGGTGTGTCGCCTGGAGTCTGACGAATGTACTCCTAATCAGGGATATAATTCAATAGCAGTACTTTATAAAGGTGAGACCTCAAAATGGCAAGTTCTTTCTGCATGATGTTACCTATACAAGTTTCTCTCGTATAATACCTCAGTGATGGATATTCTCCCAGCCCGACTACTTCTACCGGTCCTGTTCCTTCTCTGACTGTTCAGTGAGACAGTGCGAGTGTTGCTGATTGCCCCAAACCTGAGAGTCAATTATGGGGACCGCTTCTGGCTGGTTCCGGATGGGGCGGACAATGTCTGGCACTTCAAGGAATTCGGGAACTCCCGGATCATGTTGATCATCACCATTTATGAGACTAAGATTGATCCGGAAGAGTATCAGAAGAACTTCAATGTCCGGGTTCTCAACCACATTGACATGAAGACTGGGGTGAAGGCAAGTCAGAAACTAAATCAAATCTGCACTTTCAAGTTGAGCTACAACTGTTGGAGTTGGAAGTTGGAAGCGGCGGGATGAGAAGTTTGATATTCGAAACCAGTTCTACGTAGTAGTAGTAAAGATGGACACATCCTCACAGTGTCTGCATGGCTCATGTTACTGGGTGAGCTAGCGGACGACATTGTAAATAAGCCTCAATGGGAGGATTTGATCATAACGGATTTAGTGTATGATGAGGTCGTGGAAGAGATGGTGGATGGGAAGGTATCTAAATTAAAGCCAGGGGTGGAGGTAAGGAGTGAGAGGATCTTCAGGTGTCATCATGGGATTATGGATGGGGCGAGCTTTCTCCAAATGACAAGTGTAATGACCCATGGAGGCTTCCCATTCTCAGCTGACCCGAAGATTCCCCTGGTAAGGAACAAATGGAGGAGGTATTTTTAGTGACTCTGGGCTGCGTCCACTTTGGTATCAAAATTGCCATGAAGTAGCTAAGAATACTAAGAATAGATTTGTGTGACTCGACAGTTCTCTGGAATTACTAATCACAGTTGGTCCAGGCCCATTAATTTGGAAAAGATAAAGGAGATTAAGAGTGTGACTCGGAACTCTGTCCCCACTATTCTGGCTAATGTCATTGCAGGGGCTTTGAGGAAGCGCGATGAGAGTTTACCCTGTTCTCAAGAAGGGTAGGGATTGTTATAAGTGCCGGAGGGTGGGGAACTTTTTACCTTACAAGGACGTCTCACCGAAGAATCGCTACACTGTGGTCAACTTCACTGCCAACATCAGCACTTGCACCGGGTTATGACGACTGGAGGCCTTCGACAGGGATTTGAAGGGTTGGTCTGCGAAACCGGGTTTTCTTGTGAATTTTTAGATGTTCCAGATTTTTGGGAGGTTCCCAGTCTTCTTCGTTCAGAGCATGATGAAGAATGGGGGATCATCTGCGGTTATTAGCAATACGCCTTGGGCCAGGAGAAACGTCAGGATGCTTATGGATGCTGTGCAGGACCTTGATAGATGGGTCTATTTGAACTATTTGAAGTTTTTCTGCAAATTAAACGAGAGTCTCTATAATAGCAGCCAATAGCAGCAGGAAAATTTGAATCGTGTAAGCAATAGATATATACTTCTTAAAATGAGAGGAATTAATTACATTGTCGTAAAGGACAATGATTTTAGCCAGGATAGAGGACATGCTCTTGTGAAGGAGTGTTTCGCCTGTAGCGAAAGTGCGCAATACCAGTTGCCGTTTTGACAGGTCCTTGTGCACAGCTTACACTCCTTGAGGATTACCTTAAGATCATTGTTCTATGGTTTGCAATTTTGCAAAATATTTAGACGCAATGTTAATACAGATATTTCTCCTGATAAAAGCAATTGCGTTTTTAGGGAGCGTACACAAATTACGTCACCCACAGGGTGGGTAGGTAGTTGCAGTAATTGGTGACCATTGATGACATTGTAGTGGGGTTCACATCAGCAAAGATGACGCCACCAAAATTTTCCGCTGTTTTTGAAGGTCCCTTACATTTTTCGCTTGTATTATGATGACGCGAACATAAAAGGATAAATTCATTCCTGAATTCAAAGCGCAGAACCAAACGATTCTATTACACAGCAAGTTTGTCTGTCTAATGACATCATCTCTGTACAGGGTAGGTGGATTCAGCAATAAATGACACATGGTGATGATGGGGTGGGAGGGTCTGAAATATCGTCCTTTTTGGGTGACGTAATTTGTGTATGCTCCCTTATGAGTGTAAGAATCACATTTTGTCGATTATGGGAGGCTTCTTGCATGGAAAGAGTTTACTGTATCAATACCATTTGCATTTTTGTAATAGGCTGCACACAGAATGTTGGATGCACTAAATACTGGAAGAAAGAGTTTCAATAAATATTGTTTTTACTTTTAGGTCTTGTGATTTTAAATACAAGATACTGCGAAACCCTTCGAGTCTGTGGGGTAGAGGAGGATGCTTGTTTGTCCAACAAGCAACTGAATTTTGTGATTGGGGAAGTACAGAAGGAAATCTTGGCGTTGTCTGAGGAATGCGTAGTGTGGTCAATATGATTCCAAACCCGGACTCGACTATATACCGAAATAATTCTAGAATACTTGTACTTTTTGCAGCCTTTTGTTAATTTTTTAGTACGATAATACGAATTAAAAATCCTGTCATTACTTGAATATCTTGTTGAAGTCTTGGACATACGTCCTATGTACATGTAATCACCATTTGTTTTTTACATAAAATCCTTCGACTTGTATATACCTACGTGTGTAAATCGTGTTGAAGCTTTGAACTTTCAAAGATTTTCAGGCAGAAATTTATTGTCAGAACTCATGAAAACAAATTCAATTGATTTTGAATAAGCAATACCGGTGCATTTTTGTCTTTAATGTATTGTTGTTTGTTATTATTTGCTGCTTTTAGTATGCTACACAGAGAACAAATCAAGGTTACATGTACGTCTACATACATATGTACGGACGTTTGGATTTTGATTAACACTGCGAACAACTTTTTTGTAATGACTGCCATCTTGCATACGTACACATGTGTCTTTAATTACTATAAGTAATTACACAGACTTATCCAAACTGACATGCAGCACAACTGAAAAGGGAAGTACTCAATTATTCTTTCTTATACATATATACTGACTGTAATTTATTTGCACACGTGCATAATTTATTAGCAGTGACAATTATTATTTCATTTATCCTTCACGGTCAGCTGCATAATATGTAATGAATTCTCAAACTTTCTTCAAATATATTAATCCCCGTACCTATTTTCGGTTAATATACGAAATAAATATATGCACCGGTTCTTGATCAGCTTGGCAAATTTTTACTAGGCATTTACTAATGACGAGGCATACAATTCAATTTATTGTCAGAGATGTAAAATAAAACAATCTTATACAGATGGCGAAAATTTTAGTGGAAGATTTAATGTATAGTGACTCTGTACGTTTATCCAAGAGCATCCCTTTAAGTCTCAAAAATTTACTTTGTGGTAATTTCAATTTCCTGTACGCATAAAAATTTTTATTGGTGTAAACAGGAATATGTTCTAAAATTTTTTTGCCTCTATAGGGAAAATGCTCTTGAGCCTCTTAAAGCGTGAGTGCACTGTACTGACGTAGAAATCTTTCCCTTAAAATAGTATGATTTTTCAAACCTATAATTTATTTCACTCTGAAACTGTTAGTTTGTACTCCCACAGGAGTTTACAGCAGAAAGATATTGTTCCCAATTTTGACAAAATTCATAAGGATTGTAGACATTTTCTTCTGTAAGAGATGCGTAAGAGGCTTATTGGCAATTGGCAATGGTTCTTACTTCTTACAATAAGAAAAAATTATAAAAACGGACGAATCTACTTCAATACAGTACTTACTATAAAAATAATACCTATGTAAATGTAAAGGTACCATTAACACCCCTTTTCTAAAGCTATTCTGATCAACTCCCAATGTCCCAATCAGTGCAAGCACCGTATGTATAAAAACGATATTAATATTAGCGGATTAGAGCCATGTTCGAAAACAAAATCATACATTTGTATTGCAATCCATACATCCAGAATGCGTTGACGATGTATAACGGTTCCAACATCCTTGAACTAATATTAATTTGATTTAAAATACTTCAACCATTCACTTTCGTTGTTTACAGTCTTCGCGGATATTTTATGTAAATTATCTTGTCGGTGGTAATTAAATAAGTAGGGGGTCGGATATAATATTCCCTAAAAATTATGGGGCTCAAAACACCCGACCATAACATGTTAAACAATATTTCTGGCAATCTATACTATGCATGGGTGATATGGGCGCAGCTGGAAGAGAATCCTGTTTAAAGAACTTTATTCAAGTCATAGCATAGCTATATAGGTAAAAAAAGCATCGTTTTTAATAATAATTATTTTATTGCAATTTTTAATATTATCAACTGAAAAACTAGTATTTTAAATGTATAATAATTTTTGACTGAAGAATAATAGACAAAGTTGTTGACTCAAAAAGCCGAATCTTATAAGTGGAATGCCTCATACATACATTAATAATAATTATTACAGTTATTTAATTCCGCACTCTCAGCACAGTGGCTCAGCCACTTCACTGGGTCCAAATCACCGCTTTTCAAAAATTTGTATTCACATTATTCACAACATCGCAAAATAAAATGAGACGCAGTTCAGCTTGCCCAACTTCAAAGACTCAACTTATCCCGACAGTTTAAAACTTACGAAGAGGCTTTGTAGAAACAAACTTTGCGGACCTATGATATTCCTTCATAGGTTATGAAAGAAAATGAGCAAAAGAAAGAAGTATAAGTTGAAACCTACAACAATTGACGACGACCATCAATGCCTCATTGGTAATCGGGACGTCGGGATCGGAACAGGTAAACAACAATGCCGAAAAAGACTAAATCAAAATCTAATACAAGTTTAAAGGGTAATAAAAAGAAGAAAGGGAAACCAAAAGGCAAGAAAGGACACTCCAAAACTTCTTTGGGAACTAAAAGTAGCAAGAGCTCAAAAAGTTCAAAAAGCTCCAAATCTTCTAATTCCTCCGGGAAGAAACGGAAGAAAAAGTCAAAAAAGGGTGGAAGTGAAACTGATACTAATCCACCTCCGACCCCTCCTCCCAATCAGCAGCCGCTGCAGCAAATGATGCAAATCAATCAGGCTTGTACTACTTGGGGCTATATTTGGTGCCCTTGTCATTGCCGTTATGAATGGAAGAGAGTCACCACCATGAAAAATTTAGGTTGCTGTATGGTGCCCTGCCATCCACAACAACAACAACAACAACAGTGCGCAGCACAACCTGGACCAAGCCAGCCATCCCCTTCGTCAAAAAAACAATCAAAATCTTCGGAAAGTTCTGGACAGTCATCTAAAAGCAATTCCAAGCATTCCCTTAAAAAAAAGAAATCCAAGCATGGGAAAAAGCCAAAAAAGAACAAGAAAAAAGGGAAACAGCGTACAGGGAAGAAAGATTTGACTTTTATAGATACCCCATGTGATTCCTACTCAGAATTCACTTCCCACCAAAGCAGCCAATTAATTGTGGGTGCCGAAACGCAAACTCCAATTGAATTAATGGTTCCCCCCTTGCCTGTGACATCTTGCCCATCTCCTCCAAAGGTACCGTCGGCAAAAGTGTTGTCACAGTCTCAATCCCCGATGCCATCTAGACCAGTCTCTCCAGTTTGTCCGACGCCACCGCAACCTTTATTACCCGTGGCCTACCGTGTCGTACCCATTGTTCAAGGATATCAGGTGGGTGTCCCAGTTGTTTGTTTCAACGGGTCAAAAAATTAATTTTATATGTTTTAATTTTATCCATCTTAGCCCCAGCCCCAGCCGAATTACATGTCTGTTTCAGCTGCCGCATGCTCAAATGTGCGCCCTATGATGATGACAAGTCAAATACCTCAGCGATATCAGAGCGTGCCGGGGAGTCAAGCTAGTTGTAACTCAATGGCCCAGACCAAATCAAAAGGACACTCAACGATGTATATGGACTCACAGAACAATTTTTCCTGCAACGCCATGGGTCTAAATAACAACAATCAGTACATGCCGCGCGGATCAGATCAACGGAAGGCATGTGGACCTACGAGGAATTTTGTTAATAGATGGTAGACTGTATCATTGTCTAAAACCTCCGTCCTTTAATATTAAGTATTATCAAAGGGTGTACTGTCCGATAGATGATTATCTTGATTTGAGCAAGCTTTATTATTTTGTTATAGAACTAGGGGAAATTCATCAAAATTTTTGGTGTTCATATTTGCAAATAAAATTTGGGTATTAAGGAGTTTTTTGAAAATATGCTTTATTTTCCAATGTTTGTATTAAGTTTATTGTATTTCCATACAAAAGCGGTGCTGGTGCTGGATTATATGTATAATTTAATACATAATATCTATTTTCGATCGATAAAAAGATTCCAAAGGGATACTGTCTAACAGTCAACTGTAACTTTTTTACGAAGATGCTTTTTGTTACTGATTCGCAAAAGAATTTTACAGCATGAGAATTTTCAACTTTCGAAAAATTCGCTGCAGAAAACAACGCAAAGCGTAGGTACATATGCACTTACTACCCCCTGAAAAAAAATATCTGAGGATAACTTGTACACCCTTTGACCAAATTCGAATATTAAGGGCTTAAAGTCAATGACAGAATTTGTACAACGTTCAATGCTTATCTCACCTCTTCGGCATGTAAAGTTAACGAGATCGGAAGCTGATTATACCTAAGCTTTCTCGTGAGACTACGGAATTGTCTATCCTAATACATTGCAATTTTTTAAAAGTATTTCCCCGCAACTATTTTGATACAAAGTTGTACTCGCGTAATTATTGCAAGCTAGTGTGCAAAATCTTACGATGTAATCCCAAGGGCTTGGGCCCTTAAAAATTAATTGTTTAAAAATATGAGTCATGGTTATCATAAAGTCATAATACAATCCGTTGGATATTCGAGAAAAGCATTTTTTCTGTTTTTACGAAGATACTTTTTTACTGTTTTGCAAAAATTATAATCTTCAGCTATTGAAAAAAATTCGTTTTAGCGTTCATTCAAAGCGTAGATATGCACATATGTACGCGTGAAGAAGGCCCCAACTCACAATCTGCACAATACATAGTCGGCTAACATGACATTCGGCACCCTAATAAAATCTAAACTTCCCAACCGATTTCAATGCAAATGATCTCCCCGAACTCGGCATGAAGAGTTGTGGTGGTACATCTCGAAAAACCGCCAAATTTCCCGCCCCCTAGAAATTCCAATTGCCCAGCCCCATATGGGAAAATTTCAATGTACGCTAATAACATCTAAAGTTCTTAACTGATTTCAACAAAAGTGGGCTCCCAGAACTCAGCATGAAGAGTTGTGGTGGTACATCTCGAAAAACCGCCAAATATCCCGCCCCGTAGAAATTCCAATTGCCCAGCCCCAAATGAAATCATTAAAAATGGTCTCTTTTATCTCATAATTATGAGTTGTGGTGGTACAACTGGAAAAACCGGCAAATTTCCCGCCCCAAAGAAATTTCATTTACCCAGCCCCAAATGAGAGAATTTCAATGTACTCTAATAACATCTATAGTTCTTAACCGATTTCAACAAAAATGAGCTCTCCATTTATAGTAAATCAAACTACATCGGGGTTTTACTGTTTATCAGTCACAGACACCTCAACAACTAAAATTTTTGATTTACTATAAATGGGGAGCTCATTTTTGTTGAAATCGGTTAAGAACATTAGATGTTATTAGAGTACATTGAAATTCTCTCATTTGGGGCTGGGTAAATGAAATTTCTTTAGGGCGGGAAATTTGCCGGTTTTTCCAGTTGTACCACCACAACTCTTCATGCTGAGCTCTGGGAGCCTTTTTTGTTGAAATCGGTTAAGAACTTTAGATGTTATTAGAGTACATGTTTTGAAGCCGATGAGTTGGGGCTGAGCTTGAGTTGGGGCCTTTTTCACTGCCATGATATGCACTTACTCCGTTACTTAGTGTGCAAAATCTTATGATGGGCGACCAAGTGCTTGGGTCCTTAAAAATTAATTGTTTACAAATGCGAATTATGGTTGTCATAGTCATAACCTTACTATATATCAGTCAGTCCGTTTGCAAAAAATTAATTTCAGAATTCTTTTAAATGTAATCCGATGTTGTGGAGCATAAATGTTTTTTTAAATGATTAAATGTGATAAGTAAAGACTATACAGGGTGGTTTAAAACGGTAATAATCAAACTTATGATGATCAAATGTTTGCCAGTTAGGGGTGTTTTGAAATTATCCTTGTAGTATGCATTGTGCTGGACAACTTTGCCAAAATTATTAGAATTGATCGCAAAATATTTGAATGAACGCTTTGATTCGAGGAAAACACGCGTTTCAGGGACGTTGTAACTACTTCTTTCAGTGTTTGAGTCTTCCAGTGTAAGGTAGCGTCCATATATTATGTAACGGTAGGTCGATCGGTGGTCAAATGTTCTGCCGTTACGCTGTAGTTACGACGAGATGGTGGTCATATTGTAGACACATACGTAACGCAAATTTCATGCATATGCATATATGAGTTTGCACATAAATCCCTGAAAACCATTGTGCAGGGAAAAGCAAAATTCTCCTTAAAGATTTCAAGTGTTTCGCGTCATTTATTGATTTTTTTTTATTAATTTGAAAATTTTAAATGGCACAATTTACTGCATGTGGAGCATGCTTTGAACCCCTTCGGGGTACCCCAGAGGGGGGTGAAAGAAGTGATGTACACGCTATAGCTTTAAACTATGGACATTTACTTCAAAAATTCTCCCTGACATCATTTTTTCGAGCAATTGAAAGTATAAATGCAGAATCGTTACCACGTTACTTAAACAGTTCCTTATAAATAAATATGCGTTACGGCTGGGTGGTACCTCTTTATCTAAGCGTTACGTGTGCGTTACATTTGGTGGGCGGTGGTACGGATTTGAGAAAATTGCCGTTACGTAATAAATGGACGCCGCCTAATATCAATATGTTCATAACAGCGACACTTTCTCGCTAAAGTTGAGCACCGCACCGGTAACGAATTATTTTTATAATCGAATGGGTTAATTATTATTATGGTTAAATGAGCCAGTCAAGAACACGCACGTAAGTGTAGGCTACTTTTTGCTCGATTTTTTACCAGGAAAGAGTCAAACTTTTTGAACCATCCAATGACATCCATTACGCCATCAATGCATGACTGCTACATTATTTTATTACTAGCAATCAAGCCATCCGCCGAAGCGGATGGGATGTCTGGCAGCAATGAATTTTAATAATAATTATTATTGTAATAATTTGCTTGCAATAATAATATTTTATATACAAATACCCTAGAAGTTCTATTTTTTTCAGTAATTACATAGTTATTATATAAAACACCAAAACAGCTAAATAATCCTAACACGAAATGAGTTTAACTATCCAATTTGCCCCGTCTGTAGCCTATTTCAGAAATTTCCTAATGTTAAATAATTACTGTTACAGTACAACATTTTGTAAATATCTATTTGTAGTAATTTCATTGCTGGAGTGTCTTTATTCAATTTGTGAAAGCAACATTAGCGCAATTCGGGGTCAATATCAGATCAGCAATTTTTCAAATTACGTTAGGATGCCTGTAGGTCGGTTGACAAAAAAGAAGTTTCAGAATTGTTTTTAAGTTAATCTGATGTTGCGCGGCGTAATTGTTTTGTAAAATAGTTAAATGTTGTGATTAATAAAGGCTATTGGTGGATACATTTTAAATGGTATCATTTTCATTTCGTAACCTATGCTTTTTAAATGGGATCTCCAATGAAAATGATAATTTTTAGAATTTAGCTAACGATATGGTGCTTTTAAAACATTAAATTAAACTATTTAAGCAGACCAAATGTTTGTCAGCCAGCGTTGTTTTAAAACTATTTTAGTTAATATGCATTATGCTGGACAACTTTACTAAAATTATTAGAACTGGCCACACATTTTTTTGAATGAACGATTCTGGGAAAAGACGCGTTTCCTTATTGTACGTAATAGCTATCTGCACAACCATAGTAAACGTGTAGACTAACGTACGGTAACATGATTTTTTAATTTAATTTTGCTTTATGATTAAAAAAAATAATTCTCTCTCCTAATTTGAAAGAGTGGGCCATCTTGGTGGTGAACGGCTGCCCGTGCAATGTCGCCACCCTTGCTATTGAATGCTTTGTTTTTTTTAATTTAAAAAAAATAATTTATTTAGCTATTATTTACTTTATTTACCTAGCTATTTTTACCTATTAAGCTATTCTGGCTCGGCAAATAAAAAAATCGAAATTTGAAACTCAAATCCATTATGTAAAAAGATTTTTAATAATTTCGAATTAATAATTTTTTTAGCATCCTTCTTTTTCTATTTGACTGAAATTTCTATAGATAATAATATATAATGAAATAATATTAATTTTATTATTTTTTTAAATATTTTTTATTAAAATTTTTTAATATTCATTCAAAAACTAAAGCGCGCGTAAATTTGAATCTCAAATCCGTATTACACCAAGACGAAGACGGCCCACTCTTTCAACTTAGTAGAGAGGATTACAATTGGTCACACAATAATTGAATGAACGCATTTGATATGGGCGGAATTAGAGCAATAATGTACGAAAGCATCTCGGGTACAAAGCTGCAGCAAAATACTATACTATGGGTACAAAAATAAGCAGAGACATTAAAAATTTCCAAAACTTCAGAAAGTATCGTGTTCTCTGCACGGGATTACCAGGCAGCCCAGCAATGAGTATTAAGTATCGTATGCATACATAATATATTATTCGGCCGCACCCGAGTTGCCTTGTTTCGTTCAGTATTGCCCTAATTCCTCCCATATCAAATGTTAGTTTTTAACTTTTTACGACCGTAAAAGCATCTTCGTTTTGGTTTTTTAAAACCAGATTTATTTTAACTATTTTTTTCAGTCCACTAAATATGTGTTAATTTTATGGCCACAAAAATATGGAGAGTGTTTCATCAAATACTGGGATTGAAACCGGATGCGGCCCGAAGTTCGGGCTTACCTTAAAATATTTTTTGGTGATATCGCTGATTCCCTATAATGGAGTTGCAGATGATGACGTTTGGGCTCCTCTCATTGGAACCACTGCAAAATATAACGGGAAGTGTAACATGGACCTGTACAAACAGTACATCCAGCCCTTCTACAACACAATTGATATTGATGAGGCATTAACGTTAAAAGCTGTTTTAAATAGTTATTTAGCAGAGAAGCCCGAAATGGCAGAATTATCCTGCTACGGGTTAAGCAATATGGGAGAAATTTTCATGCGGTGTGAATCCTGCACTAGTATAATTGACATTAAATTTGACTGTTGTAAATGCTTAAATGAAGAGCCCTATGTTTTCGAGAAAGTTCATAACAGTGCAATATGCCAATTAAAAGAAAGTGTGCTCAGTGACCCTTGCAATTATGAAATAAGTAAACAAAACAGGGAAGACGTGAGTGATATTTTTCACGACTCTCTCAGGAAAGCTAAAAACAGAGCAGACTATGTAAAGGCCATACTGGATTACGCCACAGCATCTGGAGCGGCTTCAAACTCTCCTACGGCAAGGCTACATTGTCAGACTATTTCACATAATTTGGTATGTAAATCTTTCATACGCCATTAATATACTACTAAAATTGTAAGTAAGTATCATGAATATTTTTCAAACATTCATAGTTTGATTCCACCATCGAAATTCCCGACAAAGTTATTCCCGCAGGAATAAACACGGCGTAATGCTAAGATCTTCCCGCCCACCCTAAAACCCCTATCCAAAGATATTTTTCTGAAACTTTGTAAAGCTAGTACCTTTTGGACAAGCGAATTCAATTGTATATTTTTTTGCTGTGAACGGTTTGGAAAATTCTCACAAAAAAACCGGAAGTGTGGAGCAGCTCTAGCCCAAACAGCAGGAACTAAATGTACTGAAGTGACCAATCTAATTGTACAAACCAGTGCCTGCCATGGGAACAGAAAAGTTTTCCCCGTTCCCATTCCCGTTCCCACAGTTCAGGTTTGGGTACAACGCTGAACCCAATTCCCAAATTGCACCCGAAATCTCGTGAACAAAAGTGCCGCACCCAGACTCGAAATTTGTAAAATTATAGCACCCAAACCCGTTCCCGTTCCAGTTCGCAAAAATTAATTTTGGGTGCACCCAATCCCGCACCCAAAACCCTGGAACCCATTCCCGTGCCCGAAACGGAAGTTCATATATTCAAGGATAAAAGTTATACATTATATATACTTATGGTTTCAATTTTTGCTAACAATATGTACACACAATTGCACTCATTCTATTTTTTATGTTTCATTCTACTTAGGTAATTCATTTTGTAATTTTTAAGTCACCTTACAACTGCTAAGCACAACATACGCATATAATTAATTTTTATTGTCACATTTCATCACTGCTGCCCTATTATATTCCGACTTGAATAGGAAAATAGGAATTTGAATAGAATTACCGAAATTTATACAGAAATAAATCGAATAGAATTGAATAGCTCGATTTTTGAAACTCCCAGACTATAATAGAATAGAATATGCACCTGATGCCAAGATTAGAATTGAATAGTAAAAACAGCGAAATTCTTATTCAAATCTGAGCCTCTGAGAATGTCATAAGCAAAAAAAATTAACTAAAGCCCTTTGATTGCATGTGTAAAAATCATTGATACGCGATAATTTGAGGCTTCCAGTAGGGTGGCGTCAGTTACCGCCGTCAAAGTAGGACGAATTTTGAGTTTTTTTAAAATTTCATAATTTCTTTCAAAAAATTATTATATAAATTTCATTGAAATCGGTGCAGCGGTTTTTGAGATATCGTGCGGAAGGACACACACACGGACGCACAGACAAGGTTTTTTTACTAAAGGCTGGCGCCACCCTAAAAACTAGAAATATATTTTGAGGGTAGGCATTACTTTATTAGTTCAGGCCTGTAAACTGCCAATTATTGAGTACAAAATAATTATTTATACGCCTTTTAATTCTCTTCTGTCTGGAAGTGACTCGTAAATTTGGTAAATATCAGTTATTTTATTATCATTGTCAATAGCAAGTTATAATTCAAGGACCTGGAAATTGGAATTGTGAAAGAAAATGTAGTTATATTTATACAGCGCGCTTTATCCACTAGTTTTCAGCGCGCGGTTTTTAATTGCTGGTGAATAGAATTTGAATAGGAATAGAATAGGAATTATCTAATTTTGTTGGAATAGGAATAGACTTGAATAGCCTCGCCAAACCTTTAGCAGAATATAATAGGACTTGAATATACAAGACTTAGTTGTAAACAGAATAGAATAGAATAGAATTAAAACTTGGCGGGCAGCAGTGCATTTCATCATTCAACGTGGGATGATCTGTTCAAACAAAGAGCGTTTGCCTCTAAACTACAACAACGACACAAAAATAGTCGGTCACATCACGCCAAAATAAATCAATCATGTAATTATCGTTATGCTCGCAAGATTCCTCTGTACACGGGTTCGCATGAACAGAAACGGGTTTTTGAGCATACCGTTCCCGAACCTGTTGGGTACAAATCCCATTCAGCCTGTATTGCACCCGTTCCCATATGCGTTACTGTTCCCACATACTATAATTGGAAAGGTTGGTTCCCAAACCTGTACCCACACTTTTGGGTGAAAACATTTTGTACCCATATGATACCCATTCCCGTTCCTGCACCCAAACACCCGGGTGTGACCCGTTCCCATGACAGGCACTGGTACAAACTGAGCAAAGTTTCAGCTAAAATACTTTCGTTGGCATGGGAATTATACTGATACAAGTCGAAGTCAGGAGCTGTTGTTTTATTACAACAGCGTAGAGGGTTAACTCTGGTAACCGGGATATCTCGGCATGATTAACGACGCAAGGTCGGTGGTGACGGGACGGTGTTTGTATTGCGGGGTGAATAACATCGAGCTTTCCGGGGCGGGATTGTCTCTCAGCTCCTGCTGTTCATGTCATAATCTTCTCGAATAAATAGAAATATGTCATAACTATGCACTATGTATAGGCACCGTTTTCACAAATCCCTGGCTGAATATTTAATGTGATTTTGAGGTGTATTGTAGGAATGCAAGAAGGATGGAAAATGCGGTTGCGTGTACAAAGAACCTTATATGAAATACGTGTCCGATGCAAAACAACCTTATTGTGTTGGCGAGAGTGGGGCAATCTGTAACATTGTGCTGAGAACGACGGTCGCAGCCTTCGATGAGTTGGTTACCTGTGCGGAAGGTCTGAAATGTCAGGATGCTGTCCCCGGGCTTCATTGTCCAGATTTCTACAGGGAAGACTGTGTCTTTGATTACCCATATGAGGGTGAAAATGAGGATATGCAAAACAAGTCTAGTCAAATAATCTTTTGGAATATACGGGCTTGTGGTGGCCGGTGGAAAGACAAACCAGAGCTTGTATTAAGTCACGGCATCAGGCAGGGACTCGCTTTTCAGGATTTCCTCATGTGGCTCAAGATTGTCGGAGTCGATATCATCTGGAACATTGTACATCCTGGGATGACCTGAACAACTATCAAGAGGGACCTTCGTTTCGCTCCCTAATACAGAGAAGGAATGATCCTGCTAGAACGCATTCTGCACTTTGGTTAAATGCAAAAGGCTTGGATCGTTATGCGTTGGTGTTTGGTGTATTAATATTTTCTGTGTAAATATGAAATTATTATTATTGTAATCGATCTTCGGATTTCATGTAAATTAGCTGTTCATTAAAGGCTATCAGTTTAACATTCCGTCACATTATTATCACCTAACATTGAAGTGCGTAAGACTAAGTTTTGATCCACTACTGACACTGGCAATACTGTCATGTTTTTCCCCTATCTTTAAAAGAGGGGCCCTCATTTGCAAGTACTTATGGCTGCTTTGAATTTAATCAGTCATGAATACTATACGGAAAGCCCAATACCAGAACGAGAACGGTGACAATGAATATGCAGCTGCGGCCATTTTAAAAATAACAACTTGCATTATGGTGGATTGAAAGCAATATGTATAGTTCTTTAACTCCTATAGCAGAATATGGAATGGTCTAATTATAAAGTCACATGTGTTCCCTCCAGTAGTAGACGGGGTATTTCCAACATTACATATTCCCAGAGCTAATCTATTTTTTATTAAACTAGTCCTGTTGTACGTAGCGACAAAATAATGCTAGGATAGTTTAAATTAAAATAAATTTTATTAATAGGCTGACTAATATGGAATACGGTTAATAATAACTACCAATCAAGCCATCCACCGACGCGGATGGGATGCCTGGCAGCAATGAATTTTAATACTAATTTGAATGCAACAATAATGCTTTGTTTCCAATTCCCATCTAAGCTCTGCTTTTTGCAACAATTACACATAATTATTACATAAAATACCAAAAAAACTAAATAATCTTAACATGAAATGGGTTTAGCTAGGCAATTTGTCCCGTCTGGCATATTTAAGAAAATACCTAATATTCAATAATAATTACTCTTTACAGCATTTCGTAAATAGCTATTTGTAGTACCTTCATTGCTGGTGTGGCTTTATCTGTTACAATATGACATGGAGGTGTATAACCCATCATCAACAAAAATAAGATCATCCAATTTATGTTAGCATCACTAGCACAATTGTGGGTCAATATCGGATCAGCTGTTTTTTGAATAACGCTAGAATACCTGTAGGTCGGTTGACAAAAAATATATTTCAGAATGATTTCTAAATTAATCTGATGTTGCAGGGCACAAATGTTTTTTAAAACAATTAAATGTTGTGATAAATAAAGGCTTATATATGGTGCTTTCAAAACGATAATAAATTAAACTATTGAAGCTGACCAAATATTATTTGTCAACCAGCCTTGCTTTGAAATTGTCCTTGTTAATATTCATTATGCGGGACTTACTAAAATTATTAGAACTGGTCACAAAATTTTTGAATGAACGCTTATTAACGTGTTGGCCAATTAGAACCAAACAAAATGTAAACCCACTTATGGCTTATAGTCTGTTGCTTTACTGCTAACACAAATATCCGTCGGTTATTGGGAACGGGTAATTCAATACCCGATATTCGACCGGGTATTATAAAACCCGGGTACAATGCCCGGATGTCATTAGCGCGAAAATAGTCTGTCGCCTAGCAATCATAAAAAAATATTGCTGCAGCGGAACTCACAAATGTTTGAATATTTATGGATACTGGGTATTGTATTACCCGGTTCCGGTACCCGCCGGATATTTGTGTTAGCAGTAAAGCAACATACTATAAGCCATAAGTGGGTTTACATTTTGTTTGGTTCTAATTGGCCAACACAAACGGCAGTTATCGTGATGTAACCATGCTAACCTAAGTCGGGTGTCCTGTTACCCGAATGGGCCCAAAAAATTTATTTAAGCTCCTGGTATGATGTTGAACACATTTGCGTTGTCGGTTTTGACATAAACACAGTATTTCGGAAATAGCCTGAGGGGACACTTTTGTTCTCATCACGGGACGTCATTTATGGGAATCCTACACGATGTTACGCATGCCTGTGTTAGTAGAAGGTATCTTTTTTTAGGGGGGAGGGTGGTTAAGTGCATCTCTACGCTTTGCGATTTTTTTTCAATAGTTGAAAATTATAATTTTTGCGAATCAGTAAAAAAGCATCTTCGTAAGAACAGAAAATGCTTTGATGTTTATTTCATCGCATTTTTTTGTATAAATGAAAGAAGAAAATGAACCGCTATGCTCCGAGATGGCATGTACATAAGGACGACAACCATCACGACTAAACTTCTACGACTACTAACACTAACTACTACGATGAAGCTTTAAGTAAGAAGGATTGTAAAAATGTTCAGCACCAAAACTCCAAACACTTTCCGTGGTTTACAATTTACAATGAGCAAGTTTTAAGCAAGATTAGTTACCTTACTAAGTTGAAAGTGATTCTAAAACTTCATATGATTATTAATTGTGTTGGAGTTTGCATGAAAGATTAAATCTCTAACTAATTATTAATCATATAACATGATCTGAGATAATTCGCCTCTTCTCTGCGCTCTGTCCGTCCGTCCCTTGTGTTTACAATAATTGTTTTTGTAAGTAGTGATAATGTTATATTTCTAACACTCGCTTCTCTGAAGCTTCAAGACTTTTAAAAACTACATTAGTATTTAAAATGGCGGCGTGGAACCCTGAAGATGTTCGTAGCGCCTCCTTGGAAGAGGTGACAACTTTAAATATTTTATCTCTACCCACGATGAATTAGTAAATGACAGAACCTTTAGTTCAACGTGCAACAGTTCAATTCTTTTCCAATTTAAACAAAAAAATAATGTGGTTCTAGTTTCTCTTTAATTGTATTTTTTAAGATATATTCATGTGTTCTTTTTTTCATCTATCACTTGCTTGTTAGTGCCTGAGGATGACAGTCTGTTAGATGTCGAAAGCTTGCATTTAATTTAGCTTGTTTAAAAAAGTTATCCAAGTAAAGCAAAGATATGGAATCTATTATATGTCTTCTTATTTTATCAAGGGAGAGCTATTCAAACCTAGCATTGTAATGGTAATGGAGGATTCAGGAAGCGTGTCCGAGTACGCTGATTATTTGGCACAAGCAGCTGGAAGTGGGATTCGTCCTAAGTTTGTCTCAATCGAAGCTTCAGACATTGCAAAGGTTTATGTTTAAAACGAAGCTATGAAACGGTGTTTTTCAAATTCCTAACCGACACTTGTTGTTACATAGAAAATTGAAAAAATTCAAGCCGAGGTTTCCAAACCAAGAATTTCTGTATCAGGGAAAGAAATTGCCCAGGAACCAATGACAGATACTATTGATCTCTGCGCAGAAGCAATTAAGCACTCCTTGCTTTCCATGAAAAGTGATTTTTTAAGGGCCCAATCCGAAGTTGAAGTAATCACTTTAAAACACTATTCAGCCTGAATTAATTAGTACATAAAAATTAACACAGCACACATGATAGCACAGCATGAGGAAGAAATAACTGGTGCCCGATCAAAAGATGACCTTAAGGTCTTCAATCCCTTTGGACCCAAGCCCGAGAGTAAAGAAAAATCCACTGGTAAGAGTCCTAAGGATAAAAAGGACAAGAAGAAAAAGGGGAAGGGTAAAGCCGAGAGCTCCCCAAAAGGTAAATCAAAAGGTAAATCCAAGAGTGATTCCAATACTGAAGCCACAACAGATGGTGAAAGCACAGACAAAAAAGGGAAAAGTAAAACGGGGACCTCAGATGACGAGACAACTGAGGGCACTAGTGGAAGTAAAAAGAAGGGTAAAGGCAAAGGAGGTAAAGGCAAAAAGGACAAGGAGAAAAAGGGTAGTAAAAAGGGACAGAAGATAAAAACCACCAGCCTTCCCTTCCAGTATCGAAAAACAGTTTTGCGTCGACGTGGGGAGCCAAAAATACCCCCTATTCATATTTCTGGTAGCGTTTTCCCTCAAAATATGTTTCTATTTGTCTTCTCCATGTCTCCTGCAGTTCAATAACTTCCAGTATTTGAATTCGTCCAAACCTCTTTCATCTTTCTTAGATGATTCTCCAAAAGATGGTCCACAACTATATGTTCTCCTCCATGGGTTTTACGACCCTGACATAATTGATGCATTGAACAGAATTGGTAAGAGTTGACTCTTGATTGAAGCCATCTGTACTTCTTAATGTGAAAATACTGCTCATGCATAATAAGCTACTTAGGATTACGTTTTGTTAATTTCCGACAAAGGTGTGACATTGGATGGGATTCTTCTTCTAACTAGGAACAAAGTTGAGAAGCGAAACTTCAGTGTGATTGATATCGAAGAAAATTTCCCTGGTACATTTCAACCACAAAATATTCTCCCTAACTTATCCAAGTATTTGGAGGACATACAAGACCCCTCCCTGTCCAACGAAGCTAGATTAAAGTATGGGCCACAAAGCTCGCCTGGTTTCTGTAACGTAAATAATAATGTATTTCATTTATATAATTGTACATATTTTTGCATATAATATCCTAGAGCTGAGTTGGTGTCCAAATTTTGGAAAGATCTATCCAAGAAACTAAATAAAGCTGCACCGGATTCCTTCATTCATGATATTGCTCTCCTGAACTGTGAGCTACCACCGGTAACGTCTCTGAGACGATTCAATATGAGAAGACTTCTGAGAACTTTTTCTATGGTGAATTTCTCTTGAACCAGTATTACAATAAGTTTCTAACGTTTAGGTACCCGCAAATTTAATAACTCCGGAAGAGCTAGGATTTTACTCTGTTCAACTTCTGGAGGAAGCAGCGAAAAGGATTTTTGAAATGAATATTTTAAAGAACTGGCACAAGTACTACCAGGAGGCAACCACCTTGGACCCCGTAACTACAATAATTAGTATAATGCTCAAAATTAAATCCCATGTTAATTTGAAACCCAAGGAGTTATTTCAAGATCCTTAAAATCAGGTAAGAACTGCAGAACCAATGGAAGAACCAGGAAATACTTACAATGGCTTCATGAACCGCGTCCCCTCAGAATGTGTCACAATACCGTCCATCATGGAAAGTCTACTTGCTCAAGTAGGCGGAAATGAAACTTCTCAAACATTATAATTTCATATTAATTCCACGCAGAATAATTTAAAAATGAAAGCGCGTCCTCATATTGTCTTGATATACCTATAGGTCGTGCAGGGTGTAGAAGATGAGCAGAAAAATAATGAGAAGTTAAAATCATCCAATGAGGCTTCAAAACCAAAGAAAAGTAAAAGTTCCAAAGTGGTGGATCCTGATAAGGCAGATGGATCGACGAGGAAACGCTCCAGAAAATCAAAAACTTCATTAAAGAAAGAAGGAACTGTGAACGAATTGAGTAATCAGGATACGAAAAAACTAAGCAGAAAGACCTCCCGCCTGGATAATAATCCCAGTGCCAATATCAGCCAGCAAGCATTACTGGAAGTCGCAAACCAGCTAACCCAAGGAGTAAGGAGCAATATGGACTTCTTTGCAGAAGAAGAAGAAACTCTGGGAGAGTATCCATATTCATTTAACTACCCCCGGAGGAACAAGTACAATATGTACTACAGTCCGTACTTGAGTTCTGAGCCCAGAAGGTCCTCGTCCCTCGATGTGTGCACACCAACCGCACTCGGACCTATTTTCCAGGGACCACTTTATATTAAAACAAATGATTTTGCCAGCATCAGAACCTGTCACCTGGATGGTACGAAATAAAACATTACATGGTATGAGTAACAATGCATCACGCATTTTGAGAACAAATTGATTCACAAGTTGGTATATATTTTGCAATCTTCCAGAGGAAGTAGCGGCCATCGTTGCTGCAGCTGAAGTTTGCGGTGATTTTTCTGGAATCCGGAATATTCTCTGGGATGGTATGCCTGACTTCCAGGAGCATCTGTTCCTGAAGCTACGGGGAAATTTGACTCAATTCATGCAGTATATACCAGCAGCATATGTTGACTTGAAAGGTAACCTTGTATCTCAAACTTTGGCGTGTGTGCATCTATAATGACTTTATCTTTTACTGGTGCAACATAATTACAGGGGGGTGAATGCAGGAGTATAAATTCAATGGAATTCTAAATTTCCATGATGATCGCTATTTTAAACATTTTATTGTATTTTGACTTTTCCAGACATGTTTTTCATCATTCACCTCCTGCTAGCAGCAGGGGTAGAAATGCAGCTACAGAAAGAAGCGCTCGCAGAAGCACTGAAGGATGTGGAAGAAAATTGTCCTGAAACTGACATATGTTGCGATCGGAAAGTGAAAAAGTTTCGTGGTTTGATGAGCATTTATGAAAATGCTGGTGAAGATGACGATGAAATATTAAATCCTTCCGAGAATTATTCAACTCTTTCGACCACTATAGAAAAAGCTAGGGTGGAATTGTTAGAAGGTCCTAGTCAAAAACTCAGTGTGGTGACTTTTAAGCCTGAAGAAGATGTAGGGGAAAGTTATTTTGGATTTAGAAGTGAACAAGTAAAATACTTTTTGTTGCACCCGTCGCAACAGTACTTTTGATGCCTTCTAGTAAGAGTTTTTAATGGTTAGACTTGTTATTAGTCGGATACTGGAGCTGGGGAGCCACAGAAGAGTCAGTCCAAAATGTCAGCTAGTTTTCCAACAGAGCCTTCTGACTCGGGGGAGAAGGGGACAAAATCTTTGGGTGAAATTGCTAGACAAGAGGCCAAAATTAGTACAACTGCCAGAAGGTCCCAGAAACTATCAAGAGTGGTTAAAGAGGATCTGGAATCGGAGAAGGTACATGCAGCGGTTATTTCCGCTGGGAAAATCATCCAAACTGCAGCTCAATTGGCCACCGACGATCCCATACTTTCAGAATTAAGGCCTGTTGGGATTCCACAGAATAAACGATCGGCAATGGCAGGTGGCTCCAGAAATGAACATTTGTCTTTGGGGAAGCGACACCCTACCGGAAATGGAGATTGCAAAATAATGGGCGAGACTAACTGGAACGAAAATGTAAAGAATTTGACTGCTCTCCAAGCCATAGTTAACTGTCCAGCGTTGCTGGCGATCAGTGACAGCGGAGCTTTGCAGCTGTCCAAATGGATTGAAACCTACTTGTTCTGCACGGGTTTGAAAAGAGCTGCTGGTGAGGGTGCAATCCTGGGCAAGTTAAGGGACTGGAACTTTGCAGAGGAGCTGGTACCCGTGCAAATGATACAGGTCAGTTGTATTTAGGTCCTACATAAAAATGACTCACTTATTTCTTGAAGCCACCCAAATAATTAAAACTTTTCCAGGCACTGAGTGACGCCACACATTCCTTTCTCTGCATGGAGCGCATTTACTGCCCTTTTTACGACACCGTTCTTTTCATATTCAATGACCCGACCCCATCATCCCTTCAAGCAGAGTCTTCGTTTGTACTAAAACTGGACAGTTCAGCCGGCATCCAGCACTTCCTAGGTTCTCCTTAACTTTTACATTTAAGTTACCAAGCTCAACAAGAGTACCATAATAGAAATGTTTTTAAAAATTGAAATAATTATTAGAGCCTGAAAACTTAATGAACCCTTAGAATACACAATCAATGACCGAGATGTTATTAATTTTGTGATGGATACCGAAAAAAGAAGAGGTATGTCCGCTGTGAGAACTCTGAGTGTTACTACTCTGATGCGACTTATACCTCCAGTAATAACATTTATTATCATTTAAATCAGCCCATAAACTTCTCCCTCTTAAACTTCCGCAATTTCAGTAAAATCTGCCACTAATCCGATTAATAATGAATTAATATTTTCGTAATTATTATTGTTCAGGACCAATGGATTCTAATACCAAGTATTAAGTACACGCTACAAAAAAGAGAAAAGCACCGTTTAATGCTTTTAGACACCGAAGAAGAAGTGACAGAAGAGGAGAATGAAGAGGGTGGACAGTTACATCCAAAAATAAAGGCACTGACACCTCGAAAAAAAGCGAGGACACGGCAGAAGATTGACTTACGGGACGATGAGCCAAGGCCGGATGACGATGAACAGAAGGAGGAAAAGAGCGACGCTGATTCTAAAACTAAAGGAAAAAAAGGAAAGGACAAGAAAGGGAAAAGCAAAGACAAGAAGGGGAAGAAAGATAAAAAAAAGGAAAAGAAACCAGCGAAATCCAAGAGTCCTTCGAAAGAGAAAGGGAAGGGAAAGGGGAAGAAGGGGAAAAAGGATAAGAAAAGCAAAAAGGGTGGCACAACTGATGACTCCGGGAATGAATCTCAGCCGGAGAAGAAAGGGAGACTGCTTGATGAGGCGGAAACTCCTCTCCCCCTTTTGACACCTCTGGCTGGAAGTGACACCGAGATCAAGGCTGGCCAAGACACCCAGACCAAAGACAGGGCAGAGGATCTAATCCGTACAGAAACCACCAAACAATTCAAGGCTTATGATTTGGGGAAACGTCATTTAATCACAACTTGGGATGACTACCACCTTTTCCCTCTGGATGGGACAGTCATATCCTACAGTGTGTCAACCATAGAACCGGATTTCCGTATGATGCAGTTAAAGGTGTGCAAGAATGGACATGAGACAATATTCTACCCGTACTACATCCCTCATAATGTCAATTTATCCCGTTACTCCTATGTCCTTATCCCGTATTTCCATACCATTCTGGCCAACGGTACTCGCATTACTTTCAAGGACAAACGAGCAGTTGACATTTCCAAGAAAGTAGTGCAAACTGAACCTGTCGGTTTGAAAAAGTTCAATGAAGAGAATGTTCTCTTCATGACCGAGAGTGATATGGCCATGCTATTAAGTAAACTGAGGGCTCTACGTCGAAGTCGAGAGTATCTCGGCGAGTTCGATATTTTCGAGGATGAGGAAGAGGAAGAGGAGGAAGAAGAGGAAGAAACTCCAATGCCCGTACCAGAACCTACTCCAGAACCAGAGAAGCCCGAGTCTTTTACTTCCGAAAAAAGTGATAAGGGCAAGAAAAAGAAGGGGAAGAATGATAAATCATCAGACACCACGAAATCATCAGATACATCATCCAAGGGTAAGGGTAAGAAAGATAAGAAGAAAAAAGGGAAAAAAGAATCCACTCCCCTTGAGCCAGAACTTATTGTGGAAGAAGAAAGGGAGGAAGAGGAGGTGGAAGTGGAGGAAATCCAGTATCTTGAAGAGGAGGGTGAGCTAGAATATCAGCCCGTTTTGGAAATAGAAGAGCCAGTGGGGAAGTGGCAGTATCCCAGTAGTGACGAGACGGAGGTGGACACGAGACGAATGCACCAGCCGAGCATCACGTCCATTAATGTTGGTTGGGACGAGGCTGAAGTTATGGTAAAACCGATGGTTCACGAACTCAAGGTAACTCTTCCGTCCGGACTGTACATTGAAGTTAATGATGTCGAAGGGCCACCATTCTCCAGAGAGGTCAAACAGACTTACTTGACTAAAGGTATTGTCTTCTTTGAATTTTCCTCTATGAACTGCTCTACTTCATGGTTTCTAATTTTTTCAAAATTGTTTTAACTATAAAGGTTCAGCCTACGCTCAGGTGGAAACTTGTCGGTACTACACAATGGATGGGTCTGTTGTGAGATTTCTAACAAACGGAACGGTCCAGATAATTAATGCACGTGGAATCACAACGAATATTCTTGAAATTCTTGCGGAGTAAGTTTGCTTCTCATCTCCGAATGAATTTAAAAATGATTACTCAGGGATTACGCATTTCATTTAAAAATCATGAATAATTAATGTTGAAAAGAATCAATGCCAACAGTCATTAATAAATTATCCGCCCAGAGAACCACCGCAAAAATTCGATGATGCTGGTGACAAGCTTGAGAAATCCGAAATGGCTAAAGTTTTCAGGGGTGATGTCATCATGCCCAATGGGGATTTTTTCCATATTTCTAACAGCAGAAGAACGAAACGGGCTCCACTGTATGTATTTACTAGTGGGACGCTACCTGGTGGAGAGGTATGTTACTGATTCCGAGATTTGCGGGCCCCATTTCCCGTATATAGCCACGCTTACATTTACCACCCTATATTTGTAGTTGCAGAGTTTCTGGTACAATTTAGTGATTTTGGTCAGTCATTTCTTGATTAGTTTGTAAGACACAATTTCTAAATGTTTTTCAATAGTCTTTCCGAAGACGCCAAGATGGTACAATGACTGTGTACGGAAATGACGGATGTTGCATCACTCACTACCCAGATGGCACTCGATTTACTACCAGAATGATTGTTAGTGAGAAACTTGTAAGTGACACATTGAACGACTAAATTAATTAAAATAG
>OX359250.1:40311457-40373663 GCA_947179485.1 Allacma fusca | reverse complement strand
GGCTTGGTGAGGATGAGTATGGAGAAGATGCACCACCTCCGTATGATTTGAAACGCCAACTATCGAAACGTCAGAGTTTTGCTGGTGAAACCACTAGGGGGCTTATGGAACAAAACCTTCGACCCAGTATTCCTGCAAAGCACGTAGCTCCAACTGGTAAGAAAGCCTCTACTAAAACTGCTGTCGTTAATGAAGCAGAAGATGAGTTCCCGGGAGAATTTCCAGGAGAATATGAGTACCTTGGAGAATATGACTTACCTGAAGTTCCAGTTCCATCAGAAATGACATCAGAACAGAGCAAGACCAAAGAGCCCATCACCACGAATCCATCTGTATGGTGTATGGAAGATACTGGGAAACAGTTTGAGGTGGACTCATTCTTACAGTTCACTGACCTATGGACTCTATGCAAGGCCATTGACTCTTATGACAACCGCTTTGCCATGGACCTTTTTGGCAATATGATTGTGGACAAGGGCATAAACTACGAAGAGAAATCCTGCACATCCACATCAGATATTGTCAAGGAGCTATCTAATTCCTTTCAACTCCCGAAGCAAACGTTATCAGAAATGATGACCTCAAGTTCCAAAAGGAAACTTCGACGGAAGTCCAAAAAAGATTCCCTTTCGAAATGTCCTCCTGCTGAAGTGTGTGACAAGAGACCTAAAACTAGGATATTCGTGGTGAAAAGAGACTTGAGTGGCTATGAGTACCTCAAGCTATCCTTCGTCAACCGCATGATAAAGAAGGCAAAACAGGTCCCCGAAGCCGTAGTTGTTGCAGAGCCTCTACCAAACAAGGAGAAGCGGAAATTCATCACAATTATGGAGCCCATCAGGAACTGCCAGAACCCTCATGGGATTTGGAAGAATAACTACCGTGAACCAGTCTTCCGACCTCGATACCTTTGCAATAAGGATTTCCGAATCGCCAGACCAGATGAATTGAGATGGTTTGCTCAAATACTTGCCAATGCCCACACCAAACGGGGCAACTACTTTCTTAGTCCGAAAGAAAAGTATTTAAAAGAGAAAGAAGAAATGCTAGCGAAGCAGCAAGAGGCTCTCAGACTAGAGGAGGAAGCTAAAGCAAGAGAGGCTGAGCTGGAGGCCTTAAGGAAATTAGAGGAAGAAGAGGAAGGTGACAATGAAGAGGAAGAGGAGGAACTGGAGTTAAGTAAGAAGAGAAAGAAAAAAGATAGCAAAAAGGACTCAAAGAAGGAAAAGAAAGACAAGAAAAGTACGAAGGGCAAAGGCAAAAAAGGTTAGTATTTTCAGAGCAGTCCCGTTTGAAAATAATTTAAGAGCAATCCATTTTCTAACCATTATTTCATTCATAATTATCATTTAATTTTACAATCCTTCTCGTATTGTCGCTCAAAAAGTTTGGAGGTAAAAATGACATTCTATTAATGAATGTATAACTTCAAACTTTTTTTTCTACAGTTTTTCTCATTACCCAACGCTTTACCCTTTATTCATTTTTAAAGTTTGAAAACTTTTGTAAATGCACAATTTCCCACATTCGCTCTAATACGTAAACAAACAAGAACAAGAAATAAGTTCAACTTACCTAGCTGCATTTGCTGCATTTGTTTTTAAAAGGTTTTGTAGTTGTTGAATTTGACGTAATATTATTTATAATTATTTTACGCCGACGGCGTGTGCAATGACTGTGTATTTATTATTCCATTAAATAAATTGGTGCAGAAAAAGCGGACAAGAAAGCCAAAGGTAAGAAAAGCAAGGACAAAGGCGAGGACAAAGATGAAGATGCAGAATCTGAAGGGAAGAGAAAGGGGTCAAAGAAAGACAAGAAAGAGAAAACTGACGGGAAGAAGAAAAAGAGTAAAGGGAAAGAGTCAGTTGAAGCTGAGCCGAAAGAAGAGGAAGCGGAAGAAGAAGAAGAGGAGGAAGAAGGCGAAGAAAAAGAATTAGAAGGAGAGATTGAGATCCCATTTGAAATTACCATACCAGAACTACCAAGAGCAATTACAAAGCTGGGCACCCAGCACCCCGGAGATTATCCGAGAAACGTTTCGGATGTCAAAGGTACTGCTACTTCATGCCTTGCTCTAAAGCCTCTGAAAGACTGATGAACTAATTTAAAAAAATTAATCTACGCATGCAATAATGATATGAATTGTTTTGTTTGCACTCATTTAGGTTTATACGGGCAAGAACCGATGGATGCAGTGGCCGTGATGCCGTACCAACCGGAGGGTAGTAGCCCCGACAGGAAAACTCTGGTGGTTCGAAGCATCGTAGAAATACCCCTTCTTGATGATAAACTACAAGACACTTTACTAATGGCTTCCCAAGCTTATTCAAAGACTCAGGAAGCTAAGAAAAAACTATTTGAAGAACTGGAATTAGAGGGTGAGAGTCTGGAAGAGAGGCTAATTAAGAGAGAACTTTTCGAAGATGATGTGCTGCTACAATGTATGAGTACACTGCAACAATCGGCAGGGAAGCTGCTGGACCAAGTTTTGTGATAAGTTATGCAACTTTAAGTGATTATTTCATTTTATCGTGTTACATTTCAAATAACAACCAAGAGCATTCGCAAGGACGATATTAAAGTTAAAATGAATGTTAAATTCAGGCACCCGAGTGAAACCCACTATTCTGCCTTTAAGCTATTGTTTCATTTATATGTGAATAACTCCACATTTTCAAGTAAATTCTGTTAGAGATTTTTCAAATTTTCTTTCGTTCATCTAGGTCAAGTATTGTGTGTCAATCGTCAAAAACGTGAAGCAAAGTCAAGATGTTTTGAGGATTTTATATAGTACAATTTTTTGCTCCCAGCCAAAATATTTTCTAGAATATCTTTTGACGCTCATTTGTAGGAAATTTTATGAACTTTCCAGGCATCTATCCAATGTTTCCCTACGCTGAAAATTGTGGGCACGACCCATGTAAACTGGGAGTATAATGCCTTATAAAAGTTTAACAAGGACTAAAAGTTTTATTTAGTGGTAATTTCTTCCAATATAGATAATTACAAAACAGAATATGCATATACATACGTCAGACTTTTAGATATTCAATTGACACCAGCATAGCAGACGTAACTGAACTGCTGCCCCTAGAACATTTCTCATGAAGGTTGTTGACAGAGCGTGTTCAAGTTTTCTATAAGTAATTTACATATATTACAGATTTCAATGTGACTGTATTGTGCCCTGTCTCCAGTAATTATTATTGATGTTGCCAGTCAAGATTAGATAGTTAATAAACTAGGTAGGTAACACAAGTACTTCAAAGAGTACGGTCGGGTTTGAGTTATCCCATAAGCAAATCCGATCAAGAGACACCTGCCGTGACTAATTGGTTGATGGATATGTTGACTTCCATGGGTTGGGAGTACTAGATTATTATTATTACTTGATTACCCAATTATTACTTGACTGAATATCAATTAGCAAGTCACAGCTTTGTGACTTGTCGTGAGTTTTTATTGAGAGACTTTTTATCTTAAGTGCACCCTGTTGAGTGGAGGGAGGTAACTAAAATGTGCTATTAAAGTGACAGCTTCCGACTTATTTGAAGTTAGTTCTCTGCCAGACAACTTTAAAATATTGTTCGGAGGTTTTGATTTTCCTTGTAGTTTTGAAATACATTATTATCCTCTCGAAAATCATGGGGGAAAAACGCATCTTGACAGCGTTGGCTCTTTTGTGTCTGTCAGTGCCATTGGTTACACCTAGTGTGATTCCGAAAGATCAAGTTTGCAATATTTATTGTGATGGAAGAGACTCGTCCTCAGCAACGAGCCCTCGAATTCCGGTTCGAGTGGAAATTTTCGGTCGATTAATTGAACTAGTAATTTCGGATGTAGACAACATGGCTTTTGCCAAAATCACTAACGGCAACCCTGGAGATGAAGTATGGCTGGACCGTTCTTTCGATGGAGGACTGAGTTGGTCGGGTGACAGCAGAATTGGGTATGCAACCATTCCAGGGGGCTCTCGGGTGGTGAACACTGTCATGTACAACGTGGACGATCCCAAGAATAATTTCCGTATTGGGGCTCTGCGAGCTTGTGGAAAGGCTGGGGATCGGAATGAGATTGTCTGCACCAGCTGGGCAAGATCTACTGTGTTAGCAGGATCTCGTATTGATGCAGCGGCTACTGCACTCATGCAGTTCTACAATGACAAAGGCTTATGGACATCAGCGGGTTGGTGGAATGCAGCCAATTGCCTCACTGCAATAATTGACTACTCAAGAGTGACAGGCTCTACTGTTTACACATATGCCATCGATAATACTTTCGTGAAGAACATAAATAGTGAGGATGGAAACTTTACGAATATGTATGTCGATGATGTTGGCTGGTGGGGATTGGCCTGGGTGGACGCTTTTGATTTAACTCGCAATCAGAAATACTTGGACATGGCTAAGCTTGATAGTGACTTCATGTATCAAACCAAAGACGACCATTGTGGTGGCGGAGTCTGGTGGACCACAATCAAGGACTACAAGAATGCCATCCCGAACGAACTATTCATAAAACTTGCAGCGTCCCTTCACAACAGAATCCCGGGTGATACCAAATACCTATCTCAAGCTATTGATATTTTGACCTGGTTTGAGCAAAGTGGGATGTACAACTCGGACAACTTAATTAACGACGGCTTAACTGATGACTGCAAAAATAATGGACGCGATACATGGACCTACAACCAAGGTGTCATTTTAGGAGGATTGGTTCAGCTCCAGATCGCCACTGGGGACAATGTGTACTTAGATAAAGCCCGGAAAATAGCAGATGCAGTATTGAGAAGTTCGCAT
The DNA here is from genome assembly GCA_947179485.1 of Allacma fusca. Lineage (NCBI taxonomy): Eukaryota > Metazoa > Arthropoda > Collembola > Symphypleona > Sminthuridae > Allacma > Allacma fusca. The sequence continues at coordinate 40,368,861 of OX359250.1, read as the reverse complement.
TTGAATCCTGAAGGTATTTTACGCGAGCCCTGCGAAATTAATGGAGGAGAATGTGGAGGAGATGCCACTTCCTTCAAGGGTATTTTCATTCGTAACCTAGGTGAGCTAAACCGAGCTCTTCCTAACCGACCTTATACTGCGTACTTACGAGGTCTTGCTGATGTCATTTATGAACGCGACCGCAACAGTTTGGACCAATACGGAGTTCACTACGCCGGCCCCTTCACAATTCCCAGCGCTGCAAATCAGCACAGTGCTTTGGAAGTCTTTACCGCAGCTGTTTAAATACCTAATGTAACTTTTTAGAAATTTAAATATCTCCTGACATTCGGAATTTTTTCAAGCGTGTTGTTTGAACATTCGATTCATTCAAAGTAAAAGAAACATTTTAAAAGGAACTCAATATTACTTGTAACATTTTGGCGACAGCTCATTTATTAATTATTTATAAAGGATACAATCGATTATTTAAAAATAACAGCACCACACTCTGATTGCATAAAGTCCAGGATTAAGACAGATCTTACTAAAACGTTCGTTAATATTTGACGTGTACATAACTGCATCTCCAGATTACTTCATGCAAAAGTGGTGTTTAATCCATAAATCCAAATTCATTTGATGTATTGATCTAATTGTAAGTACTTCACGCATAGTTTTAAAACGACGCACATAAAATACAGTAAGTCTAAACAATGTAGGCCACATGTGTCCCTTTAATAACCTGATTACAAGCGGGACATTTGCCATTCAATCTAGCGGAGCAATCTGCGCAAACGGCAACATGTCCACAATCCAAAATAATAATTTCTCTGGGATTTGACAGGCAAATAATACAAATTTCAGCGTCTGATAATCCGTCTAAATTTACCTTATTTCTATTCTTTAAAATTAAGTCTCGCATTTTTGCTTCCTTACGTATCTGCCACCATGCAGTTATTCTCCGCACTGCGATAATTATTCCCACGGTTGCCAGTAGACAGGCTCCGATTTTTATATACGTGTTGGTTCTTTCTAAACGCTTAACTATATCTGCAAAAAAAGAATTTATTAAACGCAACGATTATTATTGAGTTTGGGATGTTTCTAATTTTGAGTAACCACAAAAGATAAGAGGTAGACACTCACTTTCGGACGGTAAGGTACTTAGGTAGTAAGGGAACATATCACCCTGCGTGGGCTCAATTAAGGCAATATGTCCACTTGAATCTCTGGTAACTTGGCCGATTCCGGTTACTACGGTATCAACAGGGAGAAACTTCTCCGTAGTCTCAAATCCTTTTGAAGCATGCCCAGTGAAAAAGTCCACCACAGCAGTTGCAATATTAGAATTCGCTGGGGAAAAATTTGTAGCTACAGGCATTAAAAGATTTACTCCTTCAGCATCTAATGGATTCTTAACTTCCACAATAATTTCACGGCCTGACTTCGCAAGATTTCGTAAACCAAAAGGTACGGCGTTCAAAGTTTTTTGGAGTGTCCGGACGTCATCGCCCCTGAAATTCAGGCAAACCCCAACTAAATTATTACTTCCGCTCCAAAATATTCCATTTAAATCTTTTAAAAATCATCGCCTTTACTGGCATCATACCACTGTCCAAACGCGTGTCTTTTTACACTATGCTCACTCAAGGTAACGACTTGAAGGACACCTTGCATGCCCGTTTGACTTTGAATGGGCTTTTCCAAAGCCTCGACTTTGCCTTTCAATATGATGTAATCAACGTTATTTCCATGTTCTTCCAGTAACTTTTCCAACTCGGGTCCAACTGTGGCTGAAGGAGCTTTCTGTAGAGCAACAAGAAAACATTGTCACCCAAGATGTTCTCACTATATAGGTCAACTTCAAAATCACATCGGACCCATTATTTCACCCAAACGAATCTAGTGCATTCTTATTATAATGCACAGTAAAATTGCAATTATTACTAGACAACTGTTTCTGTATTTAGTCATGGTACTTACAACAATATTAGCAATAATCTCCTTTCGCGTCTTGTACACCGCATACAAAATTCCTACAACTAAAGTATCCACTCCCAGAAAAAGGTAATCGTAAACTGCTGTAGTCCACATCTTCACAAGTTTCTAGCACCGTGACGTCGGGTCAGGCTAGAACCGAGAACAGAGGACAGTTGAGTACAGAGAACAGAGAGGCTAGTAGTGAGGACAATCGAGAACAGAGAACAGAGGACAAGAAGTGAGGACGAAAGAACCGAGGACACTTTCGGCTAGAACCGAGAACAGAGGACAAAATCACTGAGGACAGGATCAGTGGGGACAAAATCTGTGAGGACAAATTTACTGAGGATAAGATCAGTGGGGACAAGATCACTGAGGACAAGATCACCGCGGAAAAAATTAGTGAGGACTTTTGAGGACAGTGATTTTGTCTCCACTGATCTTATCCTCAGTGATTTCGTCCTCAGTGATGTTGTCCTCAGTGATGTTGTCCTCAGTGATGTTGTCCTCAGTGATGTTGTCCTCAGTGATGTTGTCCTCAGTGATTTTGTCCTCACTGATCTTGTCCCCACTGATCTTGTCCTCAGTGATCTTGTCCCGCTGATCTTATCCTCAGTAAATTTGTCCCCGCAGATAGTTTATCTAAATCTAAAGTTGACATTCACAAGAAGTTACAATCAGTACAACTCAATTCAAAGACTACTTTTTCCTAAAATTATAAAAAAGGCTCGGGTTACACATTTAATACCAATAACTCACCGTAACATTACTACCCTTCCACAAGCACTAACCCGGCCGCCCTTCAACAGGAACCCCTGGTTAAACGAACACGACAATTATCCAATGCCAAAATACATTCAGGGGGGACACTGGGAACTCGGTGGTACCTCTTCGTTGAACAACTAATCCAATGAATTTCAACAGTTCCCTTAAATTAAGTAAATTGCTAGTACTTACTTACTTTGCTGCACTATTCGAACAAAGTTCCTTCAGTTTCGTGTCTGTATACACTACACGTACAGAGCTAAAGTTCCCTTGTTGGTGCATAACGACATAACTATATACCACTATGATCAAGATTTAAATTCAGAGATATGAATCAAACCGCTCCTGCCCATGCTACATTTAAAACTGCATAATAATATTGCATCTCCAAATTAAATTCAAATAAGAGTAATGTAGAGGGTAACTTTAGCCAGTTTATGGGGAAATAATACGAGGAATAATTCCTGACCTGCTTAATCCATTTGGGTACAAGGATTTGACATAAGTATTTCTAACAGCTACAGTATTGCTGTTATTATTTGCTCGAATTAAGATATTATTAAAACGGGGGTCTCACTAAAACACTGAACTACTGAACTACTGATTTTTACACTGAAACACTGAACCACTGAACAACTGAACAGATGAACCACTGAACCACTGAACAACAGAACCACTGAACCCCCTAAAACACTGACCAGAACTGACCTGCTTACCTTCCAAGTATAACTGACCAATACTCACCTACTGACTCTTGACCTTCCCAGAATCACTGACCAGTACTGACCTGCTGACTGCTGCAGGCACTCCGGAACGTCCAAAAAAGTGGGGACAGATTTGTTTTTTCTTAATTCTAGTTACATTTTACATTGCCAGTGGCTACATACAATGTATGTATGTACTTATAGGACTACACATTATAGTTCGTTAGCTAGCTTATACAAAAGTATAGATTTTCCCATTTTTAAAGAATTTCTTGTAAATTTAAAGAACAATCTTACACACAAGTTAGCAACTGAATCTCATTTATGGGCATGGAAAAAAAATCTTCGGAGCTACAAGGAAGTTAAATCGTATATCATTTCTATACATTGGTCGGGGCAACTACGATAAGTGGCCCAAAGTTGAACTTTCCGAACTACGATATGTGGCCCCGAACTACGATAAGTGGCCCAACTTTCCGAACTACGATATCTGGCCCCGAATTACGATAAGTTTCCCAACGTTGTAAATTGGATAAGTGAAGCGATGTCATTATGAGGAGGGCATACCAGCTTTCCGGATTGAAAACCTAACCCCGTCGTTTCGGACGTTCAGGTTAGGTTAGTTTAGAGCTGGAAAGGGGTGCCAATGTGACTGTGAAGGCCCCTTCGGGGCCATCATAGTCACGGCACCCCTTTCCAGCCTAAACTAACCTAACCCTCACTGTCCTCAACGACTACCACACAGAATCCACACCTGGGGGTACGATATGGTTGAGAAGGAGTAGAAATAGCAAAATAATTGAGTCCGTATTGCAGTGATAAGTTGTTGTGGGAATGTTTATTGAAATAAATGTAATTGGAAATGCAAATAAGAGTTTCAGCCATTAACTTGGCACTACGTGCCAAGTACGCCGAATTGCTCATTCGGAACTTGGGACAATTATCGTAATTCGGAACTTGACAGTTATTGTAATTCGGGGACAGTTATCGTAAACCGGATCTTTCGAGTTTTGGGACAGTTATCGTAGTATAACCGGAATTTATAACCTTGAACCCGAGCACATGTCTAACCTTGAACCTGAGCACATTTTCAAGCGTCCTTATGGGCCACATATCGTAGTTCGGGGCCACATATCGTAGTTCGGAAAGTTGGGCCACTTATCGTAGAACAACCCTGTAATGTAAATCGTTTCCCAGTGTACGTTCACAAAAGTGTTGGTCATCGGATGGATTTGTATCGGCAATATAACAGACTAAACGTGCATGGTTTTGCATGTATGTTGATTCTCAAAACCAATACTGAGGATCCATTTGTTATGTAATATTATTTATCAGTTTGTATCAGAGATGTTCACCCGTCGACGGGTACCCTTCAAAGACGGCATCCTTCACGGAAGGAAGCGCTTCTTTAGACAGAAATGAAGGGTGAAAAAAATTACAAAGAAACAAATATAAGGCTTCAGCGCATTGATGGAAAAACTGAAGTTGGCGGAAGGGTACTTCCCAAGCACCCTTCACGCTTCACGCGCCGAATGTACCTTTCATATAGATAGGCTTAATGTTTAGGTAAGATATACAAACCAGAGATGTTCAAATGATTTTTCCTTCCTTCAATCATTCGATTGCAAAAAATTGACCCATTTCCTTCCTTCAGACCTCTTCAGATTGAAGGCTTGAAAAAAAATTCCTTCCTTCACTACCCTTCCTTTAGTTTTTTTTTTGAGATCCTTCCTTAAGCCTTCAGTAATAATTAATAGCCTTCCTTCACCAAATTCCAGTTTCCGTAATATTTTATTTTCATATATGAGACAACAAAGTCAAGATACGAAAAATTACAGTACTCGCCAGAAACCGTCTTTCCATCGTATTACAGGAAAAGCTCGATATAACGGATGGCTCTACAACGGATATATTTTTATTTATCCCATATAACCAATGCTAAAATTATTGCATACAATGGACATTTTTATACCGGAAAATTAGTTATAACGGGCACACTTTGAAGCCCTTTGGAAACATTTTACATGCATATAACGGATTTTAAAAGGAAATTTATTGCAAAATATTCTATTGGCTCCCTATAACACGTTAGCGTTACTCAAGGCAATTCAAACGTTTACTACTCATATATGCACAGTCATGGGCACCTTGCCTTGGGAAAGGCCTTGGAATAAGGCAAAAAGGAAGGAAGGCATTCAGGAACTTCTACAATGAAGGCAAGGAGAAAGGAAGGCTTAAAAATTTATAAACGAACAAAGAAATTCAGTAGAAAGGCTTGAAAAATTTGGTATTAAAGGCAAGGTTATAGGAAGGTTCAAATTATGCTAAGGATTAAGGTAAGGATCAAAAATTGCATTGCGAGTACATCTGACGGCAAGAAAGAAACATAAATAGCAGTGAACACGTTTGACATACATATATACATACCATTGAGACGACCACGTTAGCAAAGCAATAAAACGATACTTCGCGAGACGTTATTGCATATTTCCATTAAATTCGACGGCTCTCTAACTCAGTGGAAGGGATGTGAATTTCTAACTTCTCTGTCAGCGTTTGTGAAACCATTGCTGTACCAATTTCTGAAATGCCTAAGTTAAAGATTAAAGAGCTCAAAGTGAGAGAAGATCTAGTGAAATACTTCCAGTTTGTTGAAACACGTCAAAATATAAATCTGGAGGAATTTTAAAATGTCTCCAATGCGAAGAATCGGCGCCATTGAAGTATAGTGCCCGGCAAGGCTGGACTGTCGCTATAACTCATTTGGTAAGTTCCCCGCTGATAATAATTAGAAGATCAAAATGATTCCTTTTTACACTCAATGTATTTAAAATTTACACTCAAAATAAATCGGAATTCGCCTATTTTCGAACAAAAAGGGCATTTAAGGTTAGACAAGGCATTTTGAAATTGTAAAAAAAGGCAAGGAAGGTACAAAAATGATCTACTTTTTGGGATAAGGGGAAATTGCAAAATATAATGCAGGGAAGGCGCAAAGGCAGGTGCTATTGTGTTTAATTTTCAAGGCAATGTTAAAGGCAAGGAAAACCAATTGCCCATGACTGTATATGCATGTAATGTACCATGAAGAGTCATGTTGAGACCGCATCCTTGTAGTACATGCATTTGTTTAGAATTATATTTTGCAATTCGTTCACCGTGCTAAAATGTCGAAAAATCAAACTGAAAGAGATTAAATTTAGGAGAAAAGGCGTCTAATATTTTTGAAAAAAGTGGGATCTCTCAAGCTTAAGTGCTCTATCATCATCCACAGTGAATGACATTTGGAATAAATTTTTTGTGATCTTCTAAAAATTGACCCAAATGCTAGAATAGTACGGTTATGTGCATTTCCGAACAGTGGACGAACTGTCTGCGCTAATTCACCAATCATTCTTTGTGTCGAAGTATAATAATTACTGTACTTCTATATTTAATCAATTCGATGTTTCTACTTGATTAATTATTATATTATTAGTCAGGTGTTTGCATGTTGTAATTCGAAGAAATAAAGTCAGTATGCATACCCAATCGTGTTTGTAATTTAGGAAATTATATAACGGATTTTATCCGTTATGTGCATACAACGAACATTTTTTATAGCGAACAAATTTTACCGGTCCCCTGGAAATCCGTTACATCGAGTTTTTCCTGTATATGTATCGTGATACGTTACGTGTGAATGTAAGCGTGTATTGACAGTATCAGAGTTAGTTGTCATGAAAGGTACATTCGGCGCGTTAAGGGTGATTAGGAAGCACCGTTCCGTCAACTTCAGTTTTTCCATCAATGCGCTGAAGCCTTACTTGTTCCTTCGTAATTTTTTCACCCTTCGTTCCCTTCATTTCTGTCGAAGGAAGCCTGTTTTTAGAAAGTGAAACTTTCTTATGCACGAGTGTATTCCGTCCGTCCGTCCGTCACTACAAAATCTTGTGGTAGCCATATCTTTACAACGGAATGACGTAGGGACCTGTGACCTTCACCAAAACATCGGCCATAAAATCTAGTTGTGCCTTCTGATAACTTCGGTGACCTGAGGTCAACCGTTTGACCTCAGAAAATTATTTTCTGTATATAATTATTAAGAAAATCTTGCATTTGCTCTTTCCAACGGATTGCCGTACGGACTTGCGACCTTTACCCATTACAATCCAAATCTATTTCCCTACCTTACTATAAATCTTTTAATACAAGTTTCACTTTCCTGCACATGCAAACGAAGTTTGCTCAAATCAGTGCAGTGCACGGATTTTTGTTTCTGTACCTGTGAAGCTGATAGATTTTTGTACCGTAATATGTCTACAACATCAGAGTTTGCAAGTTTTTTTGCTTTGGATTACAAATTGCTAAAAGTTTTTGCCGTGACCTCATAGTCAATGGAGTGACCCCTGGAGGTCACGGGCACCATGGACTGACGAAATGTTCCATAAGGAATGTGTTTGTAACGATTGCATGAGTGTTGTGGAAAAAATTTGAGACTTTTTAGTGTAGTTTTTGCCGTGACCCCATTGTCAATGGAGTGACCTCTGGAGATCACGAACTTCATTGTCCAACAAAATGTCCCATAAAGCATATGGTTGACACACTCTGGAGGGTCGTTTTGCAGTGTCGTGACATTCTGCGTTACTGAGTTTTTCCGTAGCAGTAAATTCCGTGGAAGAGAATCTGTCCGTTGTCCGTTGCCTAACCTGAGATTTTAAAGTAATTTAAACAAGGCTGTGCTGATCGCTTCGAAAAGCTGATGAAGTTCCTCAATACTGAACTTAAAATTTCTTGGGACATTATTATAACCAATGTCGTACGTCGTATGTAGGATGATTTTTTAAAACTATTGGCTTTCTCGTACGAAAAATATGTATAATTACTTACAACTGGCATACTATGTTGATTCCATTGACTGCTTAAAAACATGCTCATTACCACATACTTTAAGTGCCAATTATTTATTGCAGGCTTTTTAACTTTAAATTGATCGGCAGAAATAAATAACAACTATTTTTTAGTAGTATGTTTAGAGTTATCTTTCCAGTCCTCATTCGAATCGGATTCGGAAGGCTTGGACAGAAACTCAGCTACAGCAAGAATGTTCTCAGCTTGAAGGAGAACCGGCCGGTCGATCATACATTCGCGAAACACAAAGGCACCCTAAAATGAACAAATATTAAATTATTTTTGGATGCATGTTAGTATACTTTACGTAAACTTAAACGTAAAGTGAAAGGGAATGAAGTTGCTGTACTTTGCCCGACTCTTGGTGCTTCTTGTATTCCTCAACCAGTTTCCTAGCCCATTCGATTTGCTTAAGTGAAGGAGAAAAGGCTTCATGGCAAATGGAGACTTGAACGGGATGAATTACTTGTTTGCCAGTGTAGCCCATTGCAGCACCCTGCATCGCTTGCTTGATCAAACCTTTTTGGTCTGTTGAATGACCACGCAAAAATATTACTAAGGTTGTGTAGCATTATTGTATTCCGTGCTAATTGTAAGCTAGGACCAGGTGTGAAAATCTCAAGTTGCTGTCAGGTTACCTTTGAAGTCAATGTAAACAACATCCACTGCTTGAAGATGATATGCTTTAGCTACAGTGACGACATACTGACGTGCAAAGGCGATTTCTGAAGCGTCGTTACTTCGCAAAGCTCCTATAAACAAAGTACACCATTAAATATGTATACATACATGACGATGACTAACTACTATTATAAATACTACGTGCTGGCCTGTAGCATAGTCACTGTCTGACTGAATTAATCATAATTAATCATCGTAATACTTCCGACTACCTTTATTACGAATCTACACTTTACAAAATGTATACTAATCGTAGTTAATACCTATAGAAGCGTAGTAGTCATCAGACCCGAAGACTATACCAGCTGGCTCAAAATGTGACTTCTGACAAATTTTGATTGACCCTTCAGTAATTTCCTTTAAGTTAAGTATTGCCATAGCAGACTCTACAAAGAAAATCAAATCCAATTTCTCCTTAAGGTTCCGGTCCTTTAAAATGGAATTCGTTTTTTCTACAAACTGCCATAAGAACAAAAATTATACCATATCAAATTACCGGCTCTCCTTTCTGCATTCAAAATGTGTTTGACAATAATTTAATTTACGTACCCACTTTGTATGATCCAAATTCTCTAGTTTAGGTATTAAAATACAGGAAGGGAGGTTCTTAACTGACAAAATTTCTTCCAAGTCGGCTAAGCACAAGCCACTGTCAACAGAATTGACTCTCACGGTTCGCTCTGAGCGTCCAAAGTCAATCTCGGAGTTGTCCAAAACTTCCCGGATTAATCGTCGGGCTTCCCCCTACATTTAGATGTATATAAAGAGTCTTAATGGTGAAAACAGTAAACAAAATTGGCTCAGAATACTAATTTCATTAAATATTTAAAAAATGTAACAATTTGAATCTTTTAACAATTCAAGTAGTCAAATCTCGATAGAACGTAATCGCTCGGGACCGACGATATTTGTACGGTATAAACATTGTTCGTTATCTGCATACAACACAACGGATAAAATACGTTATAACATGTTTCTACCGTATATTGCTAACAACATCATAAAATACAAAGTGATAGTTGTTAAATGGCTATTCAAAATGCAACAGTACACACTGCAAACATATTACAACAATTTGCTAATTGGCAGTATCGGTATTGCAATGAATCTTGTTAAGGAGTAGTGCAGTTCCATTAGTGTGAACATTTCTTGCTCATTCTGAATTGAATCAATCGTTTATCAACCTCAAAAAATACACGCGACTGGTTCAACTTGCCCTTTTTTTTTGTTTTTCGTAGGTAGTGATAGAACTCGACCCGTGCACCCTAGCCCCACTTCGAAAAAAAATCCTAGCCTTCTCTCCGAAATTCAAACATGTTCATTTGGAATTTTTCACATAAATCTTGTGCTACCAAAACGAAATGTTCCCACCAATCAACTACGTATATGAAGGCTGCAATGTGGCAGGGTATGAAATCCCTAAAATTGAAATTTTCGTAAAACTGTGAGTATATGATTTAGCTCAACAAACGTTTGTCTGGGTCTGCTAAAACGTTTTTAAACAAATTGCAAAGCAAAATTTTGCCGTGTAGAGTGGCTGAAATTCATTATATGCACGTGAAATTAGTCTTCAGGGCTGTCAATCCGTCAAGTGTTTACGGTATAATCATTTTTACGTTATAAATATTTTCGCTATATACAGATCCTTAAGTAAGCATTGGTTATATACGTAATTTCGCCGGGGAGAGAATCTGAATTTATACGTTATACCAACAAATACGTGCTATGGCCACCCGTTGTATCGAGATTTGACTGTATATTGCTGCATCACTTTCTGCGAAGCAGCCACTCCATCCTCACAGTCCAGCACTACACAATCGGAATTTAAGCTGGGGATTTTCTTTAGTTTCTTCTCGTCACTCCCAGGAACGTACATTAAGGCTCTTCTGGCTCGGTTTTTGTGCCTACATTGAGATTGTATAGATGTCGTGCTCAATAGCTGTAATCCATATCAAATAGCTATTGACTTTTTATGTTACACGTTAAATATTAATATACATTGTACGAACATGCAATATTCCAATAGGTGAAACTAGGCTAATTGCAAGATACAGAACGGGACGGCGGGAGAATGACACCAAACAATAAATTAAGTGACGAAAGAGAGAAAGACGAAAGAGAATAACGGGACGTAGAAAGACAATTTCTGACGGGGAATCCTCGAGGCAACGAATGAACCACGGTTCCACTGATAGCCTCTTCCTGGAAGCCTTTGATGACAGCCTTTACTTTTGGCAATGTTCCTTTCTTATTCCTACCGATTATTTAAATCATAAAAATATTTGCCCTCTATCTTCAACGTTTCTACAAAAATATACTTACTTTCCAAAATATTTTCGGAGAAAGGTTGAAGGAAGGATCAATGGAACATTTCTCATTTCTGGTTTGTTCCATCAGAAATTATCTATCCACGTTCCATCCCGTGTCAGTTGAGAAATTATCCCGCCAAGTCCCTTCGTTAGTATTGCCCTATTTATTGTAAGTTATGATACAAAAATGATTAATAATTGTTTCAATAACTTTAACACAGCAAGAACAAAACAGTTAAATCAACGAAAAAACAATACTATTAATTAAGTTACCCTCAAACGGTGAGCTTCCTTCAAAATATTACCGATGCCCATTCTAGCAAAAATGCCACTATTAAAAATTAGTCTATTTCCAATCATTATCTTCGTTAATAGTTGTTGCTTTTTGGAAACAAGACGAAAAAAACATATCCCCAATTCCAATTTTCTGCAAGCTAAAATCAAAATCCCTTTCAAATGGTGTCTGATAACAGATCGAAGTATTTAATCAGATACTTGTGATCGATCTATAATATTATTATTGGACTTTACAATAGTTATAATTAGTTCCTCGCGCACTTAGTATGTAATTGTAATTTAAAAAAACGACCTCGAGCCATTAAAACGTGTACTCACATATGTAATCTGATCCTTCCAAATATGTAGAGGTGCGAGTTGGAATAATTATTTAACACGGTAACTATATGAATACAGTATACACTGTAATAGTACTGTAATACTAGTAATAATAGTACTGTAATAGGCAATGGTAAAAAGTAAATAATGTACTGAGAACCCTTTATGGACAATAATACTTAATCTATAAATCTGTAACTATTTCTTGATTGACATTGAGACCTATCGGATTGGCGAACTAGCCTCAGTGGCAGTTATGGGGAGAATTAATTGTAAGTAAGTACTTATTTATCACCAGCGTACGATCAGGAAACATGATATTCACGATTATGAAATTCCTGTGATTCGATTCCATATAATATTTAAGCATTCAAAATTCCGATTTCCCGCTTACAAACAGAACCATAGAGTTAGTTATTTTAGAACGCACCTAGTTGTAAAAATCAGGTTATCCCTATAAATGATTAAATGACTGAGGAGCGCAACTTCGTTACAACTTACTTAGCTATGTCCTTGGCCCGTTTGTAAAGAGTACACTTACAAATGAGAGATTTAAATATTTTAATTCAGGGGATTACGCACATGTATATCGTTGTTGAAAAGACAAAATAATCTCCGTGCTATGTTTTTGTACGGCATGTACATCCTTTTGCCTCTTCAGCGACCATATATGGTGTACTAGATTATAGTATGCATTTTCGTCTGAATTCGAAATGATCTAACTTTTTGCCTACAAGCAAAATAGGTCAAGTACAAGACTCTATAGACACCCCTAAAAGAAACTGCGTGGAGTTGACATCAAAAGTCGAACCAAGCGAACAGTCAAAGATGAGATAAAGCTAGTCTGTTTTGCTTTTAAGAATATGCTTTGCCTCAAGATACGTTTACAGTATTAATTAATACCTATTATAATTCATTAATAACAGCTTAACAACTAACAATAAGTCATGGAAAGCCTGATGAGTGGCTGTTGGCTATGAATCTCTGAATGTGACATGCAATTAAAATGAAAACCAATTAATACTAATGACATAGGTGCAACAAGCAGAAATACACATGAGAGCATCTCTAAAAGTAGCAGATTGTGCAATATGTATATTTTATAACGAAGTCCTCTTCAAAATAGGCAAAATAAAAATGTAATAATAATGACAGAGGGTATCATTCTTGCTTCCCTCTACGAGAAAAAATGTTTTCGTGAAGGGGCCCCTTTATAGTGGGAATGTGAAAGCAAATCTTGCTATGTACAACGAAACCTCTGTGCTTAAGTAGCGTGTTTGGTCACTATGGTTGCTGCTTCAAAAATATAGTTCTTTGAAATTTTGAAATACGGGACACATATTGAATTCACTATACTGCTCTTATTTTCTAATAAATAATATGTATCTTGTATGAACTGTTTGCATAAAATGAGCAACCTGGACAAATAAACAGGCTAACAAATGCACGGAAATGGGGTCTATGTCACCGCGAACCCATGCGTCAATCAGTCGATGAAGAGACAACAAATAGTGCTGCCATCTATATAAAAATTACGTATGATCTTTATGAAAGTACGCAGAAAGTACGGGAAATAAATCGTTGAGGAGGAAAGAAACCTGTAGTAACACAGCAGCAGAGTGTGCATTGTTTCTAGGTTGATAGTGAGTTGGAAGTTTGGAAGTATTCATCCACCAGAGAACCATAACTTTGGAAAAGTAAGGAAAGTTCTCGACCAAATGATTACCCTCACAGTGGAATGGGTGGATGTGAGTTCCGTATTTTTTCCCTTGTCTCATTTCGATGAAAATTTTGTTGGAAAAAGGAATATTGCTTTAATAATAAAATCATTGGCTGCAACCTGCATTTATTAAATATTATGACTAGGATATATTGGAAAACATTTCAGACAGACCTCCGTCACCCAATGAATCAAAATCAGTTGGAAAAGGTATCTTCATTATGTTTGCAAAAATGTAGCAAGGCAGAATTGCCGAGTACTTTGAGAATAACAAAATGAATTAAATACGTTCCGCAAATTAACTTTATTATCATTATCACATTTACTAACACCGGGTTTGCGAAGAGGAATCCATACATCTATCATACACAATCGAGATATTATTCATTCTTTTTCGCGGGCATAACTTGTACGATACACGTTATCAAGAGCGATGTCAATTTTCATACAATTTATCCTTGCCCCGAAATTATTCTTTTACATGCTTTCTACATCTACCTGTGAGATGCCCCAGTAATACAATGTTTACATGACATAACTTTTCATAATACCGCTCTCGGAATTGTATCACTAACTAACACCGGTGAAAACCTGTGCGGAAATATGTATCTACATAAGTAGGTATATTAAATATTAACACATGATGGCAAATCTCGATACATCAAAGATTTTTCCCAAACGATAAATACTCACTAATCTACTGCCCCAAAGGTATGTGTTATTGGTTCACAAATAATCTATACACAATTTATTACTAAACGCCTGAGTCTTCACGGTCATAAGAATCGCTATCGAGTACAACTACAACTACTTCATAATTTCAATTGCTCAAGGTACAAATAAACGGCATTTTGACGCTTAATGCGGTTTCTCTTTCATTTCAGTCAGTTAAACAACGATTTCTTGATTGTTTGTTTGAGGAATACATGAAATACATACGTCATTTTATTGTAGGTAGACTCATCATACCCAAAAGCCAGCTTAATAGCAACGTAGCGTAATTTTCCTGGCGAACTGCATGCTGCATCTATCACTAAGAAATCCTATATTATTGAGAACCCTGCATATTAAAAGTAAAAATTCGCTAGGTCTAAAAAAAGTATATTCAATATTAATATGATGTTTTTTCAAATCACCGGTGCCATAATTATTAATGTTGTACTGCTTTCTTTTAGCAATGTGTTCAATCAGCTAACTTTGCATCCTTTTCATCGGACTCACAGTCACAAACAGCACTGTCTCCACCATCATTATCATGGTTACGGGAAAACCCAGCAAAATCCTCTTCATCCATTGAGGAGACAGAACCTTCTGAATTCAGACGACCTCGAGCTTTACGCTTGTTCCTAGACTTTCTTTGGTTTTTCTTGCGCTGTCCAAATATTGAGGAATTGCTGCGGTACAATTGGCGCTGAATTGCTTCATTAAATCGAACACTCTTATCTTTGTTGAAAGGCGATGTCCCTAAAACTGCTTCTTCGTTTTCATTCAAACTCTCCAACGACATGAAGTCCTCCTAATTAAGAAAAACATTATTACAAAAGTGCAACAACGTTGGTTTGCAGCCCGAAAACTACCCTATTAAAGGAATCTAATAAAGAAAACAACATAAGCCACCACTAGTATCTACGTCAATCAAGCCCCCCACACACAAGAATACAAACAGCAGTAAACTTCGTACCCACTAATTCAAGAAAGGATAACAACCAGACCAGAAAAAAATTGGTATTTCTAATCTTCCTTTCTTAATTTCACAATCCTTGTAACTTAATATGTTAATAGTTGCACATGTTAATCATGCTCAAATGATAAGGAAAGTAACCGTGCAATGGTGCAACTGCAACACATACGCCAAAATAAGTGGTTAAAAGTACGGGTAATTATATAAGCAATTAGATAATCTGAGGAGGTGGAAAGCATGTTGCAGCTGGAAATATTCAAGTGCCTTAGACAATTTCAACCATAACAATAAGATACAATGTTTTATGACACCGAAAACCATATGGTAAAACATTAAGCAGCTAGTTTACAAGCTGTAACGTACAACATACTAAGCTGCGTTACTATAGTCCTGAAAAAATGTACCTCTGAAGGACTGCGATCATCAAGCCAACTCTCCGACATACTACGAGAGCGAGCAGATCTCTTCAATATACTCTTGACCACAATATCGCCATTGATCCATTGAGGAACACTCTATATGAGTTACTGATTTTAAAATCTGTCATTGAACTTAAAAACTGATTTATTTATAGGCTTAATGAAGGAATCTAACCTGAGGCTGTGACAATTCTATAACTTTTGGTTCCTTCTTTTCATCTTGCACTGCCTTTTTCAAAAAATTCCCTTCTGGTCCTGGTTGTGGAGGTGGTGATGGCGAGTCCGAGAAACTTTCTGACTCCGATGAAAAATTTTCCACCTTGTCCTCTTCATCGCTCCTTCTGCTGACATTACTTTCCAACTCCTGAAGGGGCTTTATTTCATTAGAGCTGTCCACCGATGAAGGCTTAAAGTCTACTCCGGCATTCGCTTTTTGTACCGTTTTCATAACAACAACCAATTTTCGCTTATCTACATCAAAGCTTGCTTTCGACTGATCACAGTGGACTTGAAATGGAAGTTTCAAATTTAATCGGTAGTACGCCCGTCGTTCAGCCTTCAGTTCAAAATCCCATCCACCTTCAAGAACATCAGCTTCCAAAGTTGAAGAATCTTTTAACAATGGGAGATCAATTGTGAGAACTATTTCTTCAGGGATCGATTTTATGCTTCGACCTTCTCGTTGGTTATCCAAGCAGAAGTCTTGCAGATCAACATGGGAGCGGAACTTCAGAGAATACTTAGGTTCCGTCCATTCTGTAGATTTCGACTTCGGATTATGCGGTTTCACCTGCAGGATATCATTTTCGTATTTAAAAATACTACTCATAAAATGGTAGACTTAATATCTGCTACAAATAACCAATATGAAGGATTTACATTTTCAATGTCCGCATTTTCTAAATTAGAAGGAATTTTAGCTTGCGGCTTCTTTTTGAAATTATTTCTCTTTTCAGTCGTCGAATTGTCTTTCTTTTGGTAATAAGCTTCTTGTGGCTGTGGAGGTGGTTCATTTTGAATTTGATCTGGATCTAAAACTTTCGGTAAGTCCCCACTCGCTTTATATTTAATCATAGTGGCATGCTTCATTCCTTTGTACCTACAGTTCAGTAGGGATAAAGAGATAATATGTATTATACATACTCTTAGCAACTTAATTATTCACCTCAATATAGGACAGAATGATTGATATTGCTTCAATAATCATACTTTAATTTGGGTCTTCTAATATTGTTTCTGTCCAACTTCAGATTAAAACTACTTTCAATGGCATCAAGGGCCGTTGCCTCTACTTGCTGACGTATCCTTTCATCGACGTCGCATAAAGCAAGCGTGTTTGGATGAAACACGACATCATAAACATCACAGTAGCGACCAGCCTTATCCACATCTTCTCGCCCCGGACTTTGAGCAAACGGTATAGAACACATGGTTCCGTCTCTACGTGAAGCAGTCAATAAGATGATCAGCAAGTTTAGAAACACAATTTGGGTACTCTACAAGGTTGTACTGTACACATACTACAGTCGAAAATCTTTGCGCTATCACTGCAGTGCTATTTTTGGCACAAGTAAATATCTCGTATGTCTTCATTGGGGAAAACAGCTACGTTTACTCAAATATTATGAAACATAAAAAACAACGCACAAACAAGTGAGAATATCCTACAAGTTTACATAACTAATCTACTTTCAGAACTTTCATTCATTTTTACACAAATTATGTAAGTACACGTACGAAGCCTTATAACAAGGGATTAACAAGACCGTATGTATGGACATGAACGTATAACTTGTCAGCCGGCCTACTTCTTGCTAGTAAATGCATCAAAACTGTAAATGCTGGTCATACAAATAAATCAGACACTACTAGACACTTACACGTTTTCCTGAGTAGCCTTCTGAAAAGACAGCTTGCGGATCATAGGATTTGAGCACATGTTGATGAAGGCCTTTTTGTCACCATTCGCACTTGTTTTCAGTACATACCCAGCAATAGGATTGATGAAATGCACTTTGTTCCCGTTTTGCTTCTCCAACTGCCGCAGCTCGGACTGGAACAACGTCCGATTTTTAGGGTCCTATTTAATTCCCATATACCTCAGTCAGTTTAACATGTCAGCTACCCTCTAAAAATGCCCTCATGACAAAATTAAAAATAACGTACTTGAACTTCTTCGGCATAGTCATTGAGCATACTCCGGAACTTTTCACTCTTCAGAGCTTGTTGTAATTGTTCCAATTCATCCCGAGTAATTTGGAAATCTTCCTTATCAGTCTGAGGAGGGTAAATCAGCCCAGGTGGTATTTCTTCCCCAACACAATCTTGACTGACGGCTTCCATGTTGACCCCTAAAACGTCAAGTTGTCAAGTACACACAGATCAAAAACATGTTCCATCACCACATAATTACTCACTCCCAAATCAAAACATCACGCAAACATAACTAACCTCCACATACAACTTTGCCCACACTCCTCAACCACCACACTTCCCTCAAGTCGCTCAATAATCTCACCCAATAATCAATAATAATTAAATCAATAGACTCATAACCCATCCAACCTCAAACTCAAACCCCACGTTACTCTCTATCACTCCGACCTGTCGTCATCCTCCCCATTCAAAAATTACAAGAAATCAAGTCAAAACTTACCTTCCCGTTCTACCAGTAAACTCGATTACAAATTCCGGTTGAACTGACACGACACTAAAGTAGTGAGCCGTCGTGAAACGCTGTGTTGCCCGTACTCACAATAATATTCCCTCGACAGTGACGCGGGTTTGATCAATAACTCAATATTTCAGAATCGATTTAATTTTCTAAATATACCAATAAATTATACTCCAGCAAGCTCAATCAATACTCACGATTTCTCTAAATATACTCCTTGACTTTTGCTAAGCTCCAAAGAACTCTTGTTATTATTTGAGTATCCTGATACTGATACCACACACTTAATTATTGTTTATTTACAATAATGTTTAAATTTAGATTCCCGCTTCCTGGAAGGGATTATTTTCTTTTGAAAATTAATAATTATAACTATTTTTTGAAAGATTCACTGGTTATATATCCCAGTGACTATGTTCTGGTTGTTGTTATTATGTAACTATGAAGACTTGCATTTATTTTTGCCGTCCGGCAAAACATGTACAATTACACGTAGGACAAGCTCACGTATGTACGCTAATGTGTTTGGCCCTATACCAACGAGGAGTTAACCTTCCCTCGGTCTGGTCTGATCTCAGCGTAATATAGTGTGTTGGGCAAAATGGAATTAAAAAGTCTCGAAAATGGAAACAATGGACAATATGACGTCTGACAACAATCCGATAATTCAACGTGAAATGAGTTGTTTTCCCTGTAAATGACTAGCACGATAAAATTCTCGATTAGTTATAGTTACACTATTGTGATGATATTTGATGACTTTGAAGTGGCAGGCGAAGAACGAACGCAATTGTAAATACTACTCGTAAGCAGTTGTGTAGTAGTAGTAGTAGTGGTCGTGTGTGTGTGTGTGGCTGTACACACGTATGTACGTCCTTGTTAAGAGTCAAGGGAGCACATACACAGGGCATATTACAGAGCAAGAGAAGAACTCAGAGCAGAGTACAGTTGTGTTGCTATGTTTTGTTTATTGGGGTTGGTTGAAGATTCGAGCTCTTTCTGTCGGTTTATTTACAAGAGTTTTTCTACGCCGTTTCGTTATTATTTTCGTTCCTCGTCTCTTTTTACCATGTAAATCATTGAGAGAGTTTATGCCCTTGGAATAGCTCCGCTCCAACCTCCAACTCAGTATCTGTGTAGCAACTAGAAGTTTCCTATGTTCCCCTATGTAGTCAATTTTCAGTAGCACTCTATCAGACGAGCCTCAGCACTTTTAACACAGCCAGAAAGTCAGAGCCCAAGAGCCAATGCCTGGTGAATTTCAAGCCAGTTCGGACAGTTTCGGAGATATACTGTCAAAAGTCCAGTATTGTAGGACACTTCCTTCAAAAAAAGCATTTTGGTCCCAGGATTTTTGTCATCCTGACTCTGACATTATTATTAAATCAGAACTGAAGCTATGCTCGAAAAAAGGTCTGTATGGGCGAAGTTACTCAAAAAAAGTACTGTAAAGGTTTCAGGATAAAATGATGGTTATTGAATTTAAAAAGAAACATGACAAATATATTTTTTCAACATTATCGGGCAAGTCTCCTCTATTTAGGCCTCAGATTCTCAAAAACCCTCTGGAGTCCTCATCCGAGGGATTTTCCTTTACTTCACACGGGGAAAAAAATGTAGGGGTAGAAATAATCAGGTTTTTTTTTTTTACGCGGGTAGTCAAAAATCTTTGGTGTGTACACTACGGAGCCGTATTTATGGACAGATACATACAATTATGCAGTTGGCGGAGTAAATCTCGTTAAATAAGAGATGGGCTTGGACGGAATTTCTCGTTAAATGTTAAAAGGGGTGGGTTAGGATGGCTTGTAGGAATTTGAGTATAAAAGTCCTTCAAAGGAATTTCTGAATAAAAGGGTGGGCTTAAGGAATTTCTGGATAAAAGGGTGTCTTTAAGGAATTTCTGGATAATAGGATATGTTTAAGGAATGTACAATACAAGGAACTGGTTTGCAATTTGGAAGGAATTTCGCATTCTTACAGAGAGATGAGTCTCCAAGCTCGTTACACAATGATCACGGAACTTCTATTTAAGGGATGGATCTTATATGAGGGATGTGAGACCTAATGATGCGGTGTCTTATGCGAAGTTGCGAATCCCTTATAGAATGACACTCGCGATCATTTTTGTATTTCGTGAAACTCCATTATTTTTGCCTTTCATGAAAAATGCATCTAGTCCATTTGGCATGTTCACGAACGACAACGACAGTCGACATATACTCAAGCCTTATTACGACGTTACTGGGGAAAGGCGTAAAGACAACAAGCCCACTCTAGTTTTCTGGCAGAAAAAAAACGCATGGGGGTAAGTAACTGCATATGGGATCTAGACTTTCCACGTTTTTCCAGAAGTCGTTAAAGTGTGTGAGACTGTTGTTGTATTGTGAAACTACTTCTATGTATTCTGTATAGAGTGAGTAACTACTGATGTACACATTTCGTATAATGACATGCTTATTACTTAACTTGGTCTAGCCACCTGCCGTCCTAGAATAATTATTATGTATACATAAGCAGAGTTTGAAAGATAATAAGTATCTCTCTCCTTCTGTCAACAAAGTCTGATTTAAGCTGAGTCTGATAAATACAGGAATCTGGCGGGAATTTCAAAGAGTCTGATGCGTGTGTTTTCGTGTGTGTGTGTTTTTTGTACCTCTAACGTGGGTGAGTCTGTCCGTGCGTCTGTTGTGCTTGTCGACGCATATTACGCATTAAGTTGCTTATGCAGAACGTGCGGACACAGAATATATTTTAAGTGTATAGCGAGCAGATGATTTTTATGAATCCCGAGTTTACATATTGACAGTGTGCATATTATACGTCCTGGGAGAAAAAACTTGTGACAAATTGGACATCAACTTCGTAGGATTTTATTATCGAAGAATATTTTTAGTTGTGGGTGATAAAATAAATTTATCATTGCGTTGTTGAATTACTCGAACGACAGTTGTAAGATTCAGGTAAAGTTTTTATCTTGTTGTGTCAATAGAAGCGTTCTTAGTTAGTAGTGTTCAGGAAGAGGCGTCTGTTTTTTTCTATAAATGTGATATGATAACACTTAACAAATAGTAGTTGTCAGTCGTGGGGATTTAGGGATCCAATTATCTGTATGTCGTGTGTATTTACAATATTACTACAAGCTCGATACAATTATTATTATTATTGGAATTTTGTTCTGTCTGAAAGAAATTACATGGAGTGTGGTCGGTTTGTTTGTGATGGCGTGTGTTTTTAAAATCGTTGTGAAATGTAGTTGTTGTAGGTGTTTATCCTGTCCTGTATCATCTAGTAGTAGTAGTATGTAGTATCTGTTGTCAAATGAGTGTTCCTTGTGTTTTCATAGTAGATGTTAATAATGAAGAAAGGGGAAAGAAATCATTGACCTGGAGGAGATACGCGTGTAACAATAATTGATTGGGATTGGGACTGGGACGTGCCTTCTAGTTTGTTTACAGTGTTTTAGTTGAACTGATGATGGTTTCATATCGTTGGTTTTTGTGAGTTTAGTACGAATGGTAGGTGTTAGGAAGGAGTGTAAATATTTTCTGGTGTTGTGATGTAAGTAAGTAAGTGTGTTTAGTAATAATTGCTGTAAGTGTACACGTGTTTACATATTTATTTTAAGCATGGTTGATTATGTGAAGGAATTTTTAGTAAGTACTTGCATGGTGTCTTGACATCTTGATCCTCTCGATCTCATTATAGTTAAAAGGTACATGATACTTGGGGAGAGAAAGCTTGATACTAAAGTCAGTAAAGAGTCTTCTGTAAGTTATTATTTGTTGTGTTTCAGAATTTATCTGGGTTGTAGTTTTTGTTGTGGAACGGCAAAATCACAAGTGTTAAATTCTTTAGTTTATTTTTACTTTAGATGACTATTGAGCCTCTGTGAGTTGACCTTATGGTGAGTCCCACTCCAACCTATTTACCCACTGTAGGATAGTAGGTGGAAGCAATCCAGTGTCTTGCATGTGTTTGTCTTTCTGGTGCATTCACTCTTTCCATATTATGGTAATTCGGGGAATACTGAGCTGATCTTCAAGTTTTGTTTAAAAACGTCGGGAGGTCTGAACTTGTGAGTTAAACCATCCGGAGGTAGCTGTGCTAGAACCAGTTGAGAGGTATACACTTGCTTCCAGTATTCTTATTTGGACTATTATTGTATGTGAAGGAAGTTATAAAGGTGTGTTATTTAGTTTAAGAAATCGCTCATAATTGCTCCAGTTGTTCATTCCGTCCGGGTGGTTAAAGCTGGACGTATGTAGTAGTAACGTTTAAAGCTGACTGATTACATATTACTGTTGTATGTTATGTCATATCTTTGTATACGTCTATTACTTGTACCCGCTGATGGTTTACAAGGAAATAACTGGTTCTAAGGAAGGGCTTCATTAATTATTATAATTATTTTTTGCGGTCGATTTTTTTAGGTACGAGAGATAAACAAAAATGGTTTGGTCACTTCATGGAAATTGTAATATTTGTTGTGGTTTGTAGCTCGGTGGCTTCGTCTGGGTCTTCTGTATTTAGGAGGTGCACATAATTCTGAAGGTGAAGATTGCTATGTAAACAGCGAATCTAATAAAAAATTGATTAAATTGCTAATATTTTACGTTTCGGATTAGGATTCTTGTAAGGATCACTAACACTAGTGAAGTAGTGAGCTCGGTGGCTATCTTTGAGATAATAATCTGTAAGTAAAAAAACGAGAAAATGTCGTTAATCAGATAAAATAATTCTATCTTAGCAATAGCAAACAAAAAATTATTATTGTTGTCGTTAGATTTATTGGTAAAATAACTGCGAGTGAGCTGTTGTATTCTAAAAATGTAAATATTATACGTACAGAAAATCCTATAAATCAGCTTAGTCCTTATTTCCCTTACCCTGCCCTATAGTTGTAACCAGTTGCAAACAAATCAGGTTTGAGTGTCGAAACAATTTCAAAAAATTATTATTACGCAAAGGCATGTAAATTATAATAAAAAATAATGTATGAATAAGTGTGGTGTTTCTGCTGGTCAAAAATTATTAGATTAGGTTATTATGACTAGTTATTTGCAGCGAACTTATTGTGCAGTATACCAATGACATAAATATATTTTTGTGTTTATTCAGGAACCCACATTGCATTTGCTTCTACAATCACATTACCGAATCAGAAGTGATTTCAGCTTAAGAAACCAATCATGGATACGGAATTAAATCGAAAGACTCTTGATATCAAGGAAATAAGTGAAGACCAGCCAAAACTTTTATCGAAAGAAAATTTACTTGCAGAGTTAAAGTTGGGCGAGAAAAAAGAAATTAATTTGAACCCGCCGGTTACAAAAAGGACAACCCCTTGTTCTCCTGTTCTTGAAAGTCCTCAGTCAAAAAGCTTTGGATTACCCATCCCTAAGACTATTATAACAAAGAGAACTCGAACACATTCAACGTAAAAATTATTTTGTTAATAAGGGTAAAGTTAATCAGTATTGCTTATGGATTAAACAGTAATATTTAGTTTTGTTATTTAGAAATGAGAGGGCTATGCGCAATCCGGTTGTGCAGGGTAAAATTACCTACTTCAGCAGAACCAAAGGTCATGGATTTATTGCAGATGAAGATGGAGGCGAAGATATCTTCCTCCATATTTCAGAGTGAGTAGACTTACCTACCAATTGAATTGAATTCATTGTAAAATAGTGATGATACATCGATTATCTGGATTGGAATTCGAAGTTGCTCCTAGTAATGGCTCAATACATTTTATTTTGTCAGCATTGAAGGAGAGTATGTTCCGAGAGTAGGTGATGAGGTCAGTTTTCGCTTGTGTCCAATTCCACCGAAAGAAGAAAAGTACCAAGCCACTCATGTTCGCATCATCAATTTCACTCCGGATGTCCACGTCAAATGGGATTCTCCATTGTATGAGGATGAAAAGTCGGATTGTTCGCCAACTTTTGAAAATTGAAAAGATATTTCGGGGATGATTCGGTCTAATTGTATATAGATACGCGATAGTTACGCAAATTCGCCAATGAACGATGCATTTTTTCAAGCTTTTATTTCACATTTCAAGCAGGTTAGGCCTTTCCATTAATTTAAATTCTAGTTTTTGGCACCTATACATTTTTGTGGTCTGTTTGTAACGAAATGCATGATAATGTACGAACGGTTTCTATTAAATTAAGTTCCATTTTCTCTTCAACTGTTCTGCCTCTCAACCTGTTATTCGTATTTCAAAGACTGATAAAAAAAATTACTGATTCATTTGACAGATAAGGAACGCAATCATATTGTATTGATCCGCGTGATCTAGATTATCTATAGTTAATTTTTAATTTGCTCTATTTATGAACCGCAACTCCATAATAAGCACCTAAGTAGAAACTGGTCTAGATTTATTACTGCACTCATTTAAAAATTTGGTATCTAATTTTTCAAAGTTATTAAGGCTCCGGTGACAACAGAAAACTATTCAAGATTGGTTAGGCAGATATAAGCGCATTTATATTTGATATAATAAAATAGAGGTAATTGAAGTTACTTTTCTTAGCAGATACAGTAACATTATAACTGATTTTATATGCTATTTCCTATTTCAATCTGAAATGCCGTGTTGTATAACATTTTTTTGTGGTAATTGTTGTTTTCAGAATGTTTAACGATTAAGTGGTAGCCTCTTATTATGAAGGTACGCTAATAGTTGATGAATATTTATTAGTACATAATTATTATCCTAGGATATTGCTATGAAACACAAAGCTATAGCAGTTCGCAGTGCAGGTGCGTGTCAAACCAAAAAAGTAGATCAAAGTTTAGGCTTGGATTTGCAATACTTTTTGTGTTACTCGGTAATGCAACGAAAATAAAATAAATTTTTTTCAACAAACATTTTTCAATCTGATGGGAAAATAACAGCGAGTATTTGAGTTATGCTAATGAGCAGTATCAAATTAGTTGTATTTCGAGTGACAGTTAGATAAATTGGTGTATGTATGTATTTATTGTTTGTAAGTTAGCAGATAAGCACTTAAATAAAGGATAAATTATTCTTATTTTCCAACAATATCAACTCTAATGGGGAACTGGAATCGTCTAATTTTTATTATCACTGACATAAATTTTGCGTTCTTTTAATACATAGCTGAGTATATTACTGTAAGCCCAGTAAATGCCATTTGTAAACTTGTAATCAAGCAGTAAAAAGGGTCTTCAATACAAAATAACAAAAAGGACTTGGAAGTGCGGAGCAATAAATAAGTACCATGAAATTAACAGAACCTTTAGCAACATTTCCATAGGCAAATTCCTAAATTACCCCCGAAAAACATGTAAATAAAATGTTCTTTTTGGTACGTTACTTCGAAACCGAAGGATTCGCCGACTACTACGTGCCAGTAAGGTCCATATACTTTGTCCATTTCTTCTTTGATTGCTTTACAGGCGGCCTATAATTAAAAATTAGGCTTTCAAAAACTTTCTTTCGAAAAATTAACTGCATTAGCTATATGCTATATGTAGGCAAACTTCGTACCTCAATATCAGTGAGATATTTTTCTATTGCTCCTGTAATTAAGTCTATTATTTCTGGTTTGGTGTCTTCCGGAACTTCTGCGAACTACAAAAATTCAGAAATGTTAATTGCACTGGAATTTGATCAGGTCATGGAAAAAGACCCTGATAATCTTTTCTTGTATATAATTTTATACGTGCTCAATAAACCTTACCCGAACTAATGGATAAGTGGCCGCAGTTTTCTTGTCCTCCCCACCGTGATCCTTATTTTTGTCGTCTTCATGTTCCATCGTCCAAGTTCTTATTGTTAGCTGGAATTGGTCACAATGATGTTCCTAATGAATTCGAATATTACTGGGCACTGGGCTTCTAATTTTAATTTCTAATGGATTTTTGTTTGGAAAGAATAAAAGAGTAGTCAGGTCGGAAGTCCGAATGGATATCAGAAAAGAGGAAAAGTCAAAATTACATTATGCTGGAACTGCTAATGTCTATCATGGATACTTCATAGTAAAAAAAGGAAATACATGTAAATTAAAAAGTATAATGAAACGGATGTTTCACAAGAACTACTTAAGAACAAGTTACTGAAATAATAATTCCCGGGGATGAATAATGGTATTATACGAGTTAAAAGTTTTGATTCACAAAATCTTAGTTAGTTAGAAGTAATAAATTAAAATGTGATCTCAAATAGTTTCAAATTCTAAATACTTCGGGCCTTCAAATAACTGCTAATTCGAGACACATAGCAACCTAAGTTGAGATTTGTATCTAATTCTACGAATGGGTTTCAATGTGATATCGATTTAACAACCTGTAAATAAGAATGACATGTGCGTAGACATGCACAATACACCGAAATGCATTCTTTCTATTGATTTGGATTTTATTATAAGAAGTAATTCACAATTATTCCCAAAATGTGTTTGTCCGAATGCAGCATTACCGTATGAATATTTGTATATTTGCATTTAGGGAACCATGAAACATGGATACTACACCCAGTGAAAAGCTTAAAATGATTATTTGTAAAGACAAGACGATTATTGTATTAATTACAACTGTTTTGCAAGAAAGTCTGCATATAAATATATATAGATACGCTGCAGCGCTGAATTTTACTGGGCGACCGTTAGCTCGTAGCGATTAAATGAAAGAAAACTCGTCCTTCAAAAATTTGTTTTCACAAATTAGAGGCAAATCTTCAGGGATGACAACAACCGTATTACAGTCCTAAAGTGTAAAAGAGAAAATAGTTTATATTTTCTCTGCACTGAAACTGTTAATAGGTATTTTGTATAAAAATGATAACTTTACCATGCTCTCCTTTTCTGGAGTATGAGGCGCAGTTTCTTCATTAACTCGGTCCAGTAGGATAAGAAATTGATCATTTTCATATGTGGGAAAGAAGTATCTGCATCAAATAAGGCATGCATAGAATTTGAAATTAGAATAAGAAGTTCAAACAATAAAAGCTTTTGGTGAGGCTACACTTACTCTGCGCGATCCCAAATTTTAGAATCAGGGAATAGAGGAACTTCACCACTTTCGCTTTCACCGTGTGTATTAAAATGATGCAGTAAAACTGTCCGTTCAAGAAATTTTTTCTCGCAATACAGGCAAACGTTCTGATGAATATTCCGCCGAATAAAATTCACAACTTTAACCTACACCAAAGATTCTATTAAACACTGGCTAAGGCATTAAATGCATCTCTATCTCTATACAAATTATATTATAATAATAGTGATACCTTCTCGTAGAAACTCATTTTGGATGTCAAGCTGTTGAAGTCAAAATGATGGTCGGATACCATATGTGAGGTGATTGTATCAAAATTTACATTCTGAAATGAACAGAACAGGCACACAATGCTTGTTTCCTCATTGCTTGTCTCCATCCACTCTTCTTCTCTGCGATCATCTTCGGGGTCCTCTTCCTATTTGATCAACACAATGTAATTAAACAGTAGTAATTACTATATAATTACTGATTTGATAAATCACCCTAAAATAAAAAATATTTTTTCATAAAATAGACGATGCTCGTACTTCCAGAATCTTCCAAGATTTACCAGGCTCGAGGTAGTTAATAATATAAAATTTGTCATAATTTCCATTGGAAGGATTAATCCTCTTATGTTGTTTTTTCCTCATATGTTCTCGAAGGACGGCCTTGTCCTTGAAAATCTTCCCGCAATAGATACATTCCTTACTAAAAGCAAAAACACAATATTGAACTTACACTTAATACATTACGTATACTATAGTTACACAGCTACTAACTTATAATTCACCTATTTAATTTTTCGTTTATGTAATCCAGCAATTCGTTCACAAAGACGACATTATCAGGTTGACCAAAATGAAAATTGTGACTTTCGGCCATATGATAAAACAAGCTCATCCGATTGCCCGTAAAAACTTCTTTACAAAATAGGCACTGGCGATTAAAATCTACCTGTTCCCGTTCAAGCCGACTCATTTCCAAGACCAATTCCTACAAACAAACAAAAATGAGCACTAGAGCCAAAGCATTCATTTATTTATGTTTCCCTGAAATATTTAAGTAACTACTCAATAAATCTCAAAAACTCCTACTAATCGTTCATTCCACAGCTTCTGTCTCAGCGCCTTATCCTCAGGAAGGATGGGAGTGAGCATGTAAAATTTGTTGTCATCTAAAGTACTACTACTACTTCCTTGTGTTGAGGATCTGTCCACCGGCGACTGGTCCGCTCTGAAATTCTCAAAATTATATTTCACGTTTTCATAAATAATGGGACTGTCCATCTTCATGACGAAGCAGTAGTCTTCCATTTTTGCATTTTGAAGCCTTCCTCGCCAGTGACAGAAGTACCTGGAAGAAGAAATGGGCTGTTAATTCCAAATTTCATCTAGTATTTAAAAATATGAATCAATACATTACTACTAATTTCCTGGAACTGACTCCTATTCATCATAATTATTACTTTGGCAAGTTAGCAATCTGGTCCGGTCCATCAATCACAAAGTGATGTATTCGTAATAAATGTTCCAATAAATTCGATTCTTTCAGCTTCATCGCATCTTTCACTTGATCACTTACAAATTCACATCCCGGAATTATACATGGAATGCGACAATTTAAATTTAACAGACTTTCTGAAGTTGTAAGGGAAGTGACAACACTGGAGCTTTCCCCTAATTTCTGACCCACATTACTTCTCCCTTGACCCTCTGTCTCCACATGTAATTCGCTCTCTAAGGAAAAGGTCAGTGCTTCTAAAATCGGATCTTGCATTATGCTAAATTTTATTTCCCTGTCAATCAAGCACTAAAGTAAAAACAAGATCCTTTACAAAAAAAATGCACGGAATAAAACTAGGACATTTCTTTAAGAATTCTAACTGCTGCTAACGTGAACTTCACATACACTAGAATCCTGTAAGTACTTACATATGTATGTATGTGTGTTGTGTAAACGAGAATCCACATGCAATAAAAAGAACAAATATATTGCAAAAGTTTAAAATTTAAATCTCCCGCTATTTTCAAATAGTAAAGGTATCACTGTACAGGTTTGTTTTTGGTTATTCAATTTTTTCAGACTTTCTTTATTTTCTGATTCCAATGGCCTACTATACAATAATTTAGAATTTATAATGACTGAAACTTGATTTGTACACAGGTATGTTTACAGTTCGTAAGTCTCTCGGGTTAAATCTAGGATTCCATTGGTTTTTGCCACGTTGAACATGACAGCGGCCACAGCTATGAAGATAATGGCCAGAATGGCGAGGATCCCGATGCACCAAATGAAATCTGACGGAACTCCTTTGTCAGGAAGGGCTTCTCTCTCGTGCTCGTCTGGATGTGATAGCAATGAATAGGTAAATAAATAGAAGGTGGTAAAATAAAATAAATATGATAAATAAATTAGAATAGGATTTCTTACCAGCCGACTTCACTGACATTTTTCTCTCTTTGTCCGGCAGATCCCTCACTGGAACTGTTATGGTGTAAGCGCCATTACCACTTTTGGGGGCTGATGCTCCGGGTTTGTCCGACAACTTTTTTTGATCCTGTTTTTCCGTGGACACTCTCTGTTCCTGATTTTCCGGCGACTCTTGTTCGTTGGACATCTTTGGCTGCTTTTCCGTGCTCATTTTCCTGTGGGAATGACAATATTATTTAAATATATGTCTAAAATTAGTCAGTGCATTTATAGGAACAAGTCTCAGGAATTGTCACATTGTTAGATGGATCTAGCTTTTGAAGCATTTAGCAATCATATATTTATTATGACGTGGCAGTGTCACTGTCACAAATGGAGAAATGTCAGGTGAAATCATTCGTCATTTAGGCGAATCGTGGAATTAGATTTGAAATAGCAATGTATAGGAAGTACTTACCAATTTTTAAGACGAGAAATTAAATTGTTGTAATCTTACTCTGGCTACTCTGCTCCTTTAACAGGAGCGAAGCTGGATGGGGGAGAATCCAAATTTTTTTTGGAGAGGTAGAGTAGAGCAAGAAATAATGAAGGTTCACTGTACAATAATAATTAGTTTGGGCTCTTACACCCTGTAACGAAATTATTAGTAAGGGGGTTGTGGGAAGTTTTATTACGGAATCTGTGGAGGATATTGTAGTAACTTGTTCTGTACTAAAACTGTATAGTTTTGTTTTCTACTATTGACGAGTACTTACTTACTTATTGTGTTTGTTTTTAAATATGAAAGGTAGAGGCACATAATGTGAATTTTTTTTACAAGTATGTAAAAATGTCTTCCATTCGCAATTCGGCATGTTTAATTTTCAGTAACGTTTCAAAAGCCTTGAGCGTCCTGGCCCTCAGGTTCATAGAACGTACATAATGATCAGTGAATAGCTCGTAGAGTTGAACAACTTTTGCTGTTGATTTTGCTGTAAGCTATTAAAAATTATAAAATATGAAAAGTATTTTTTTTTAAATTATTTATTGAATTAAATTAGCAATTCAAAATATTAGCTGAGAGAGTACCAGGGTTACCATGCGGCAGTACCCTGTATGGTCTTTCTGGATCTGGGCATTTCTCTATTTCATTTCACCTGCCTGTAATCTAAAGGTAAATGCCAAAATCGCCGTAACCCATAATTTGGATACCTGTTCATTTTTGTAACTATGAGGAGCAGTAACGTTGAGTTTGTTTGAAAGGTGCACATTGCACATGGATGGTGTTTCTATCGATGTATTGCAGTCAATAATGTAGTTCTGGTCATACTCATTGAACAACAAAAGCATTTTTTAGATAAGGAAACCTATGATTTGAGGAAAGCTTTTGCTGTTCCTATTATTGGTGTTAATTTTGTAAGTTGACTATGTGTATCTCGTATTATTATTTCGTGTTATTGGACACTCATGATCATCCAGGAAAAAAAAATTCAATGCTGTATAAAGGGTAGTAAGCTAACCTCTTCCCCAACATCAACCTCAAAACGCTTTTTATAATTGAAAGTATTTCTGGAACCTGCAGGTATCCAATGGAGTAAAAATTAAACGGTAAAAATTCAAGAAGACAGGTAATAACTTCATACTAATATCCTCAAAAAATCTAGTACAGCAAAACCTACAAAAAATAGTTTCTTGAATAGTAAATTAATTAATCATGTTTATTAGATTATATGAGCGATTAAGAGTGCAGTAGACCATTGAAATACCGACAATTTCACACTCCGAAATGAAATAATAATTGAACGAACGACAACAGCAGTGGATGGAAAAACAGATGTGTATGTAATAATTACATTATATGTAGTAAAAATAAACTTGTAAAATTGAAGCACAAGGCCTTTCAGATAAATATATACATGCAGACATTAAGTATTGCAGTGAACACACTAAACGAGGGAATCTCTCGAAGAAAACAAAAAGCTCTGGTAGAGAAAAATATTACATCTGAACAATTTCAGCCCACATCTTGAAAAATGAGTGTTCCTTTCTTGTCTTCCCTTTCCTGTAATATAAGTAGGTCGATTGAATATTCAAGTATGTACTTATCGTCACTGACCAGGCAAAATGATCTACATGCTGTACAAAAACCTAGTACGTAGATCATTTTGCCTCTTCAACGTCGGCATACAAATATAGGGAATAAATATAATAATTTTATAATAAAGTATTCACAAAACATGAAAAACACTTACTATCACTCTGACATTTGAAAGATTCTTATCTTCAGTTTTGTCCTTAAGAAAGAAACTAATCAGGCCGACGGAACATAAGGTTATAAGTATAATGCTAAAAATAATCATCCAACATATTGAGCAGCAACTCCAGCTCAAATAACGCCTCTTTTCAAAATGCTGGACGGACTGGAGATTCCATGGACAAAATATTATTTCACCTCTATATTTTACATTGTAATTTTTGTAAATGTATTCAGCGTTATTGAAAACATTACCAGAAGAAAGGCTCCGCAAATCATCATGGCTTTAGTTTGAGAGCCTAACTCTGAAGTTGAAAACTGAATTCCGCAGCCATCAAAATTTGGAATTGGATCCCCATATTCCAGTTCCCGATTTCCAAAATTAACGTAGCCTTTTAGTTTGTAAATTGACCCAACTAAATCTTCAAACTCCGTGTCCAGAATATCAAACTCATGAGGTGCATGCTTTCCAGAGGAACAGCAAACCTGTTGACCTTTCAATGCCTCAAATGTGTACGTGTCATTGTCCTCCGTTTCGAATCTGTACTTAGGCTGGCAGCTGCATTTCTGTACTATTATTCCAATGGGGGAATCCTTTCTTAAATCCTCGGAGGGCAACCATATTTCCATTTTCTGTTACTCAAATTGTCTAAGGTCAGAATCATGACAATAAATATTTTATAGGAGAGAATGGCCCTGAAAGCAAATATTATTACCCCACCCCAAAAACCTCCGAATTTTCCCGTAGTTTTTAAAATCTCATGTCCACGATAGTCATACCACGTGAATTCTAGCATTGCATTCTGCTTTAACTTTTTTCCAGCCATAAGGTACAGTCGGTAGCCGTTATGGTCAAGGATCTCGAATACTTTTTTACCAGGCTTCCCTAAGGAATAAATCCCAGCAAATAATTAAGCACCATTAAAACTAAGGACATATCTCCAATTTTTTCATTAAATATTATTTCATTAAATTACACCTGCAACTGCCGGGTCAGTTGGATCCACCGCTCTCAAATAAATCACTCCACAGTCGTCCAGAAGTTCCATCCCTGTTTTGACCGACCCAATGAATGTCAAATCAATGTAGAGTTCCTCGTGAGCTTTTTGACGCCAAGATGTTTCCCTGCCTTTTCGTCGCTTTTCTGAAACTTCATGCAATTCTTCTTCGTCCTCCAAGTGTTCAACTATTGAATGTCTATCGAAATTAAAGGCAGCGGGGGATCCTAAGCCTGCTGCAACGGCTTGTCCCTCAACTTTCCAAAGTGTGAGCGCGTCTGGTAATTTTAATTTTTCCAGATTTTCACAATCACACCTGTCATATTTTAGTGATTACAGCTTTTTGACACATTTCCTAACCTTTCCGCTCCGTGGCTTTGGACGTGACTTGATTGTGACGGTTATTTGAATAATCTTGAGTGGGTCGGGGTAAGCTTTCAAAATGCCGAAATACGGTGTCTCCTCCGTGAGTGGTCCTTCGGAAATTTCGTTGTCTTTCGTAGCTGGAATTACGTCGTGCCATATTTTATGTCGCCTTCAACAACAAGGCAAGTAGCACTCTGTCATTATTCAGTACAGATATAACGCAGGTACAACCGTTCATGTTCACCATAATAGGGGAAGGGACAGGGTCAGGTAATTAATGGACTTCCAGACCAAGGAAGCAATGTGCATTGTGAAATGCGATATAAATAATATTCCATATCTTAAATCTTAACACAATCAATCTACATATATCGGCAATGTCAAACCTGTGTATTGCAGTGAGAATCAAGCCTCAAACCTGTGAAGCAATATTACAATAATATTATTGGTCGGGTAGAATCGGGTTGAACTGTCCTTTGTACAGAAAGCTTTTAAATGGAAATTAATAACATTTACAATACAATCCACAACACTCCTACACGTTGTAGGAAAGTAAATTTCATACCAGGTCGCGTTTTGACGTTATTTTGTTGGAGACAAAATTATTTTTCACCAGTTAAAAAAGGGTTCCAAAAATCCTAACAATAACTTAGCAACAACGAAACGTAACGATCAAATTTTTCGAAGCATTCCGAGGAGCAGAATACTTGGTTTGCAAATTGTAATGTAATATTTGCAATCCAATTTACACTACTACTGCTGAAATAAATTATGATTAACATTAAAATTATTTTTTGCATCCTAGAAACTGGATATTTTGAACTGTTTTTCGCATTCATAACTCATAACACCACAACCGCGCAGTAATAGCAAGGGTATTTACTCAATTTCTCTGGTAACAACAAATTCCTCTCAAACTCACAATTAACAGTACAGAAAGATGACCCGTATCAAAGTGCCCCCCACGGTGAGCTATTTTCCAGCCCCGTCGAACAATACGGCAGCCTTGCAGGATTTCTCCCACCTCCAACTATCTTAGAGCTTTAATCTAATTCCAAGAATATTAGGTTTCGTCCTGCAACTGAAAACCCAAATTGAGTACAAGATCTATGGCCTAATACTCGTTCTGGAATATAACTGCATGCAAGATCGTATTGTAAGCTTTTTTGGTGATCTATTTATTGGCTCATCTATTTTGCTATGCGTACGCCCCATTTGAATGCGTGGTGATGGATGATCTCCTGCGTGAAGTGTGAACCACGGTTAGGGACTGGGAATTATGGTACGAACATCCTAATGTCTATTATTTCGCAGTAAATCTCCCTTTTCACAGCTGCCGAAGACATGAGTTAGGGTTTCTCTGAAAATATTTTATATACATATGTGATTAGGGGATACTGTTCCAGTGTAGTGTACATACAAGCAATAAATTCGCAAGCCCTTTCTTAAGCATAAGTACATCCACTGTGGCAAGAAGCCTGACAAGCCATTTTTTATTTAGGAAGCCATTATCTCCTTAGGTACTTGCTTGAGCATTCCCGTTCATCATGGCGTACCTTACTGCACCATTCTTCCTATATTGCTCAAGGTGTAACTTCTCCCTCATTAATGTCATTTTTAGAGTTTTAGTGTAATAAATTTTCCAACCAGGGAATAACCAGGATGAACTACAGCAATCTCGAACAAAATGAATGCATTCGTCATGTGATTTGAGAATAGGGCTCTGTAATAGAGATGCATATTATGTACGTATATATTTATAGTGCAATGTGAAGTACAATCTCCTACTGCACATTCCAAAGCTGAAGATCAGAATGACGTCTTAGTTGGGGCATACAGCATGCAGTATTATTGATTGGAACACTTCATCTGGCAACCCTACAACATCCTTGAGGGACTAGGTCTCTATTTTCTTTCCGTAAATATTTTCAAGCTTGGGACATTTTCTAAATCGAAATTACTAAATGCTAAACAGGTATGAAAGAGGAGCATTTAAATCACAGATGTATGTGGAATGAAAAGAAGTGTTAGGGAAAATGAACTAGCACCAAGCACCACCAAGTATTGTTATACTTATTATTCACAAGTGGTTGCTCATGTTATTGTTCATTCCGTTGTGAGTTCTTTTATAGCTGCTTACATATGTGAAGTGCATACAATCAAGACAGTTGTTTAGCCTAGTTACTCGATAAAAAATGATGACAGTTTATTTTTTTGATCTCAATATTCACCCTAAATGATCAAATGAGTTTATAAGAAGGTAGACCAAATTCATCGCTGATCATTCTATGAGTTTCATATGAGTTTGAGTAGGAGCAGATGTAGAAAAACCGGCTTACGAATGACACGTTACGTAGGCCAACAGTATAAAAAAAAACTAGAAATATTTCAATGCTGAAATTTTTTCCTCGACAGTTTATTGCTTATTTCACAAAACCTTCCTGAGACCTAGTCATTTAAACTGTTAGTTTCACATCTCAGTTCTCACTTTTCTCATCAATTGTCTATAAAACACGGTGCAGTGGAGATTCCATTCTTTCAGGGCTTGGGGAAAAGTATTAGGACGGTCCCAGTATTTATTTACTTTACTGCAGCTCTGTATTTGTATTGCTCTCACTCAGTGATATTTTATCCAGGGGGGAAAATGAGACGGAACTTTGTGTTTTTCCTGGTCGTCGCATTTTTCTGGGCATTCATTGCCAAGGGGAAAGCAGAAATTCTGAAGTTTAGGCTATCGGCAGTGTAAGTGTCCATTCAATTAATTTTCCAACTTCCAGTATCTAATTTATAGTACTCAGAATGTCACAATCAGAAGGTAATAGATTTCATCTGACATATAGATATGACAGTAGATGTACCTAATCTAAAATCTTTGGAATTCAGGAATTTGCCCAGTAAAGACTACGGTGGCTTGATAGACCCGTATGTGAAAGCATACTCCAAGTCTGACACCCGGTCATATACTAAGTTCGGGGAATCGCAGATCGTACATAATACTAGAAATCCTGTGTGGGACGAAGTATTTCAATTCCGATACGTTAGAGGAAAGAATCAGGTTGGACTTATAGCAGTATCCTAAATAACATTTCTGCTCGGGAGAAATGGATACGTGGATAATTGACACTCTGACTTATTATATTTCCGTAGAAATTGAAATTCATAGTGAAAGACTGGGACTTGGGTTGGAACGAGGATGATACGTTGGGACGCGTGGAGATCAAGGTGAATGATATGGTAAAAGCTCTGCGGAGAAAGAACGGCAAAGGAGGAATTCTGGGCACGCCAATCAAGCTGTATCTAGCCAGTCCAAGAGGAGGTGTTCTGTACTTTGTACCAGTTTCATAATTTATTTTACATTTGTAAACTGAAAAAGTTGGTGATTCGTTGTTTTCTAATTTGTTATTGCTACTGATTTTAATTTATTGAGTAATAGTAAAATGCTAATAAAATTCTGGACAGCTGATGGGGATGAGTGCTGAGTCACAGGACCTCGTTTATTAATTTAGTTCTTGAAGAACCCTATGCAAGGTTTCCTAAAAAGTGTAGTGGTTCTGTTATTACTTTATTCCCTTATAGTATTTCAAATAATTTCTCTCCGTATTTGATGAGCTTTCACAAAAATACCATAAGGCTATTCTCGTACCTTTGAATGTCTTTATCTTCGAAATGCATACTACTACTGTCCCGCTGCACTCGCATCCTCATCTTCACTGATAATTAGTAGACGTAGATACCACACAACAACTATACACATGTATTTGCCCGCGTGAAAATCATGCAAGCAATAAGATCTACAATAGATCAAGTTCAAGTTGATAATTTATTACTTGATAGCAAAATCAAGTCAAGTTCAAGTACACTGAATGGAAGTACTTGAATAAAACTTGAACATAACTTGGATTTTTGTTACTGAAAAGCAATGTAAGCATTGCGGAATTAGTGACATCTTTGCATCCCACTAAAAATAATATTGAATGCGTGTCATCATAATACTAACATCTTTATTTGAGTTTGTTTTTATTCCATCGGCATTAAAGTCGCCTCGACGAAGCCCAGTGGTCGAGATCGAGAATAATTCTTGTGTCCTGTTTCCATACTTTGAATATTAAAAGTCCCGACTAATTGTTTTATAAGGATGTTGTTGATACTCGGGGTTCTTGTTCTTGTTCCATTATAAAAATGCAGTGATTGTTTAGTTCACCTGTTCTGAAGCTAAGAAGTTTAAGAGCTATTTATTATTCCCTGTAAGAATGATTTTTGCTGATATTAAACATGATGGCGCAGATAAACAACAAACAATCTTATAAATAAATATTGGTTAAGCAAAATTAACGACCACAAATATTCATGATTATAACTGCTGGTTAAACTCACCAAACGAGTGCAAAATAATGTGAACAGGCCAATAATATGATTGCTAACCTGTTAACTATAGAAATTAGTAAATTAGACTACAATGCTTACATTTATTTGACCATATATTTTAAACGTTTTAGCAATTTTAAAGTAAAGAATATCGTCCGCATGCCGTTTAGTTTATCCTAATTACGGCCTAACTATTACCAGCTATAATAATTGTGGACGAAATTTCTAGTACGGTTTATTCATTTATGAAAAAAATACTTGAATAATCAAGTTCAAGTACAAGTACAAGTTCAAGTTCACGTTCAAGTCAAGTAATATGTCCAACTTGAACGTCAAGTTCTAATCAAGTTCAAGTTCTACAAAATGAACTTGAACATCGCGTACTTGAATACTCAAGTTGCTTGAGAAACTTGATTCATCAAGTACAAGTACGGATACCTCGTTTAGTCAATTTTTCAAGTTCAAGTCAAGGTATCTAAAATAACTTGACTTGAACGCAGCTCTTTTCGTTTCGTTGTGGTTGTGAGTCATGGATGACTTGACGTTTTAACGATCTGGATGAATTAATCTTTACAATATTGGGGTTGGGGTCTTTTCTCACGTGTAATATATATATATGTCTGAATATTGCCTGAAATCACTCTATATCTCGTCGAGTGTTATTTTTACTTCAAATATAATTATTTTTGTGTGAATACTACCTTCACATCTAAATCAAAATGTCGGCCACTTTGAATTAAGAATTTAGGGCACACAATTTGGACCCTTTCAGAGCATTTCGGGATTGACAGTCATTTTGATCAGTTTCTAATTGCAAGCGCTAATTTCTTTAATTATTACTACCTTGTTTGTATGATTTGGATGAGAAATTTTAAAACAATCTGATGTATATGTTTTCTGTATTTTGTAAATGTCGTAGTAGATTTTTATTTCAACACAGAATTGATATGACAATTTACACCACTGAATACCTTCACTTTGTTTTTAATTTTTCCTGACGCCATTATTTACTTTCCAAGAAATTTTAAGGAATTATTATTGTTGAATTAACTATTGCACTGGTGGTGAAGCAACTTATCTCCTATCTGTTTTTACTGTTATTTTTTTTTATAGAATAATTCACATTTTACAATAATTTTCTGAAGTACAATAAAAAGTTTTATTTAACTAACATGAATTAATCAAGGTCAATCAAAAAATTAGCCAAAATATTCCAGTCATCGTGCTTTCTGTTCACGTGTTATGGTTATGACGTTATGAGTATGAGTGAATGTGAACAAACAAACGAATGCATGTTGTTGCTAATTTTGTTCTAATTACTAGTGTTTTACAGTGCTTTGAGATTAAGGCTTTCTTAGGGGCATCTCATAGATATTTTCTCGGTTACGATTTACGATAATTACGCCGGGACCATCACACCACCGTAAGCATAACTGACTCTGCAAAACTTTCCTTGCAAAATGTCATTTTCGAAGACTGCATTTCCACGACCGAATGGGAAAATAGGTTTGTTTTAAAATTGAAAACCTTTAATTCAAATCAGCTGAGAGCGCTTTGTAATTATTGTGATTTTCTCAAACTTCACTAATTTAGTTACCAACATCAAAACTGAAGCGCTGCTTTAACGTAGGATTATTTGAATATGTCAAAATGCTATTTTAGAAAGGTTATTATATGTGAGTTTAAATATGTATGTGTCCTCTGTAGGCCCTTCCACTCCCCGATCTGCCAAAACTGGGAAGAGAGATTTACATGACTGTTTTTATCAAGCTTCACTCAGCTCCTCACCCCGTTTCATACCAATTAGTGTCCACAGAAAAGAGACTCCAGTCGTCTCTACCAAACCTCACTCAGTAATTCAAATTCTCCATATCCCACTACGTTTTCCACACATGCATAGATTCCTACATGCATTCAATTAACTATTATTTTTAAATGAAAGTTGAGCAAGCCACGTACGCCGAAGCTCCAGTGCTCACCATTACAGATAACCTCGAAGAAAGACTGGGATCAGATTCCCCTTGGCGCCGTGGGCACCAGTCCAAGAGTACCAACAGCGTCCAAAATAGAACAATGTAAAGGCATTGTTCAATCCGAAGCTCCCACAGGAATCGATTCACTCCAGAATCTTACCGGAGTCTTACAACTGAAACATGCTTCTTCTGGACTCTCCTCATGTGAACATATATCATCCCAAGATAAACTTTCTCATGGTGAAGACGCAGCTCATCTGAAGATCGAGGTTGAAGCTCATTCAGGACACGAAGGAGTAACAACAGAGATCAGTATCTGCAAAGAAAAAAATCCTTCCCCACGTAACCTTGCAACTTGCCAACGCCAACAATCTAGTTTGGCAGGCATGTCACATCTCCCACCTAATGCCACTGCTACGGTTCGTATCAATTTTAATGCATTCCCCTCAGTCTTACGAACAAGCTCAGGCTATATATGTAAATAAAACATCCCTGCTTGTAAACTTATGAGAAACTACGACAACCGCTATGAATAGAGATGTTATAAGTCCCTATGTGGGAGTTCTAGTCTCAGATGGTAGCTTTACAAACGTGGACTGCATTTTATAATACAAAGTAATAAAGTATAACCTCAGTGCTGATGCCATGGTCTCAATGAAGAATAAGTGGCAGTGACAGTGTCACTTGGCTTGAAAAAGTAATTCACGTTCACATACATACATCGGAGAATGTACATAAATAATTGCAGTGGTTTAGCCGCTTTTCACACCCAAGTTAATTAGAGACTATAAATGAATTGAACCCATTGAACCGTGAATTCTTGTATGAGACGAGATGATTTTATGATATTGTCAGTAAAAACTTATGGGAGCGGAGGAATGACACCCATTGAGAGGCGACATGCTGTAGGGAGATGAATAAATGTGTAACAGTAATTATGGCTGTAAGACTTGCATGTAACCAGCAAAGCAGCAGTACTAAATTTTTACTATCCAAAATATTTTGGATAATCATTTCTCAAATGTAAATAACAGCGTACTTAAAGTTTTCGTGTGCATATGAGTGTCTGTCTGTCTGTACAAAATGATCACAGACATGCTGGTAGTCAGTGACGAATAGGCTTACACTTTTTAAGTGCATTAAATCAGCAGAGTAAAATTAAGTATTACGTTCTGGCGTTCCTTTTTACTACTATTTTTATGTTTTTAAAAGTGATGTTTTCTGGTTTAGATACAGGAGCTAGAAGAATACATATATGACCTAAAACAAATGTTAGAAACTGAAAGAGCTAGTAA
This sequence comes from Allacma fusca, assembly GCA_947179485.1. Classification (NCBI taxonomy): domain Eukaryota; kingdom Metazoa; phylum Arthropoda; class Collembola; order Symphypleona; family Sminthuridae; genus Allacma; species Allacma fusca. The sequence goes on along the minus strand of OX359250.1, from coordinate 40,327,766 downwards.
CAAGGACCTCAGGGAGAGATTAGCTGAGACTGAGGGAACATTGGCGGAAGATAAAACACACGCAATGAGCTTCCAAGATTTACTGAACACCGAAAAGGAGTTGAGAGTTGCAACGGAGTTAAGGATCCCTTCGACCAGTTCCGACACCCAAGATGAGCAACTCAATAGTCCCAATCGACTGACAACTTCTGGAGAACTCAAAGTATTTAACAATAGAGACACTAATGGAATACTAAATTTTGGAAAGCAGGACTATTCCCTAAAGGTTCTGACTTTTTTTTGTGTCTCGTATATTTGTTCTGTAGAGTGGGAATGTGGGTCTGAGTCTGAAGCTTAATCCATGGGGTGACCAACAACCTAGCGTTGCAGAGATTGATGATTTGAGAACTTCTTGGGCGAAGAAAATTGAATTACTGGCTGTTCCAACGACTATGAGAGAGTGGAAGAGAAACTGTGAAAATGCCAATGTTGTGCTCTGGGTCATGGGAACAGCTCAACTTATTACATTTTGTACTTTGTGCTACATCAAATGGAAGCGGTGATCCACTCTATAGGTGTGTCGGTCATCACGTTTTGTTTTCCTAGTTACGTCAATTATATTGATGTGTAAAATGTTTTAAAAAAATTAAAATTAAAAAAAGTAGTGGTCTACAGTGCAGTATTCTTGCGCTGACTTTCCTTCCCATTACAGTAGTTGATAATCCCTCCCAGTGAAAGGTTTTTGATAACTTAATTGTTCTGGATTTATAATGTATGTACTTATTTATAATTGTGTATACTATTTTAATGGAAAAAATAAATATTATACTGGACAAAAAGTAAACTCTTAATAACTTGTAATAATTGCGAATTTATTCAACTCTTGAGTAATAATTAACAACAGTAATAATAACAACTATAATGACAAAATTTTGTGCTAAAATGTGCAGTACGGTTCTAGTTATTTTTTTACAAAAACTAAATGATACAAATACTCCGTTCATATTCCTTTATTGCTATCCGTCGTTGTCGTCACTTAATCATTACGATTTACGATTTTCTGTTACTTGTTTCCCTTTTTTCCTATACCATTAATTAATACCAACAGGAAATTCTCTCTTCCATTCACCATCCTCGCTTTTTAAGTATTTCACACTTTCACTCTCTCTGAAAAGCCGGGAAGGAGAATGATTCTGTAAACTGAACACTGTTCAAATCACCACGAGCCCTCAAGCTCTATTACTCTTCATCTTCATCCTATATCTAATCTACTAAAATTCAAAAGACGTATACTGACCGCGATAATGACCATATAATCTTGGATCGTTGAACCATATGTATACATATTCACATTTGAAATATTTTAAATTCAATATTTATATAATTATTAATTATATAAATATTGAATTTAAAATATTTCAAATGTGAATATGTATAATTATATATATACAATGGTTTTGCATTTCTACACAAATTACAATATTTTCAAACGAGCGTGTCCAACCGTCAAACAAATTTACCACAATTTTATCGTGAATTACATTCTGGGTTAAAAAATACATATTGCTTGGCTATTACTAGTGTATCATAACAATAAGCAAAAGCAGCAACCAATAATGCTCCATTAATTTTTACTGTAGTAAACGAATATGTAACGTAACAGAAACAGAAGTGTATCATAGTCCCTCACTGTTGTGAGTATAGTAGTCGTAGAGCATTTACATAGATCATAGCAGCAAGTTACATTTGAAAATATTCTCTATCGTAAGCATTTAACAATTTTTTACGACGATAAGAATTCTGTAGGATATTTCTTAATTTTAGTCTCCATATGGGTTAGATGTGCTTATCTGCGAATTGTAAGAATCCGTATTAGAAGCAAAATCTAGTCGTACTCTCTGGGGAAAATTGTGAGAAGCAAAATTGAGCAATGTAATAGATGTTCAGTTCTGTTTAAACTTAATCTATATGCGTAATCATACAGGAGCAATAATCTATACGCGTATCATGTGCGGACTCAGAAATAAGTTGTATTCAATAAACCGTAATCCTGCAAGGCTTCCTTAAATATTGTAATTGTAATCTTTAGCTATAATCCCAAAATTTGTCTCACAATGAGCAATCTGCTCCTAAATGAGTACATATACCTATTTTTGCTTCTCACAATGTCTCAATTCTTCCAGATGCCTTGCTTCTTCCATGACTAAATATTCCTGTAGGCCTTAATCTGGTGAAAACAAAAAAGGGTTCATTGAAGCTGAATTAAGAGGTAGTAAAAGCTGGAGACTCATTGATACCTAAATGTTCAAATTGAATGCGTATAGATTCTAAAGAAGTTAAAGAGGTGGTCGGTATTGCCCATATTTATGGCGACAAAATTGTCTAATATCCCGAGGGAAAGTAGTATCTATTCTCATTGCAACCTTACTGTTAGAATGACTTCTACAGCATCTTCTAATAGTTAATCCATTTAAAATCCATTGAAAATCATTTACTTCTGTTCTGTTAAATTCCCACAGTTCCGCACGTATCCTCTACACCTGTTTTTAGCGTTCCTCCACTTTTGACTTCGCTAAAATGTCTTTGTTTTACAGTACCCCAATTCCGAAATCAGGAGATAGTGAGCTACTGTAGCTCTCGTTCTATGTATCAGCAGGCAGGAAAGTCAGATTTCAAGTGTAAGAATTTCCTTGATCCTGATCAAATCAGGTTACACACATGGTCAGCCTGATTGCATATGAGTGAGTATAGTTAGTCTGTACTTTAGTATTGAGTCAACTATGAAACTATTTTTTTTTTATTTATAATAAGTACTTGCATTGAAATACGCTAAATAACATGTTGCATTGCTACACATGTCATTTATTAGTGACTGTGACTTCATGTACACTTATTTAATTGTTGTTGTCACGTTAAATGCATTCAGATGTACTTGCTACGTCTCACTTCTAATAACGCGCTTAAAACAGTTGTTGTTTTATTGCATCCTATAGATGCTTACGTAGAATTTATAATAAACAATTAGGAGCTGTAGTTTCTCATATTGCTCATTGGATGAAACGTGCATCACTGTTTAGCTGTTGAAAGCTTGGAAAGAATTTAAAATTTTTCGTTTCATCGTAGTATGTACGTGTACGATATTATTAGTAGTCTTAAAAGATAGATATACATACGCAGACATTAAGAATCAATGAATGATTTTTGAAGGTTGTTTTTTAAACTATGAGAATTTCGTCAAAGCTGTCGCAATATTTGAGTTGTAGTTTAAGCTTTCTGAACCACAACGCAGCAGGTTATATTTGTGCATTAACTACGGAGAGACTTTGTTTGATTATGCATATTTTGTAGTGTGGTTACAGCTTTAAGGACTCGTAATTTTATGTACTACTTATGGTTGTACTGTATAAGGAAAGAATGCTCTGGGTTTGACTAAAGTTTACAAAAGATTAAATGCGTGCCATTTATGACAAGAAAATATTACAAGTAAGGGTTACTAAAGAACCACAATAATATTACTAAGACTAGGAATTACATAACTGTTCAAATCGTTTTCCCGTTTTTCGCCTCAGAACTCAACAATGTTCGCATACAAATCCTGTATTATTGATTATCGCTTATACGAACTGCGAGGATGACAACATGACAATATCATAGCAGAGGAATCCAGCTGCTGTAGCAGTACTGAGATTATTTTGTAACATGAAATAATTTACTTAGTTATAGTATCACAAGTTATTACACACACGGGTTAAACTTGGTTAACTGGTAACACTAGAAATAACGTAACAATGGTAAAGTTTGTCTTCCCAGATACCACCTTAATTCCAATAGTTATAGTCTGGCAAGGGCAAGTCAAAACTTAAAAAGGAAGCACTGTAATAACGTAGAAACCATAAGAATATGCTACTCTAGATCATTTTCCTTTACTCATTATTTGTGCGATAAAGAACTCGAGCAATTAGAAAATTTAGCCAGCTGGATAAATTGAAACAAAACTGACTACTACACGAACACAATGATGAGAATTGAGATAAATGTACACAACTGCTTTCCGAAACTCCATTCACAGGCATTATTTGGTATAGAACCCAATCGACGATCTGTCCCCCAGGCAGGTTGAAATCCTTGAAAAGGTATTAATGTTACAACGAGCAGGTGTGCGAATGATTTTTAATTATTCCTAATAGCATCTTGAAGTCAACATGATCTTAAAAAATACACTTTACATACTTTCACCATCCAAAGCTATCAACATGTACTTGAGGTTTCTGTATTCAGTCATGATTTCACCACATTTGGGTTCGTTCTTACTTAAAAAAGTTTATATATTATATTTTAAAAGTACTAACAAAACATCTATGTAGTCATACTTGCTATTTATATTAAAATAGGATGGCTTACAATTTATTTCTATAATATCAACATACCTTGAGAGTAGTGAAATAAGTCCAAACTTTAGACTGTGAAGGTACCTATAGCGAGATAAATATTGCACGAAAATTCCTTATTATTTTGTATGTTTTCGAAGAAACGCTTAAATCTTACTCTGAATAAACTACTGCTACTGGTCACGTTGTTGCCCTTTAGCAGATCACGACGCAAAATCTACTGTACTTACAATTAGAGCTCAAATTCTTACAGTACATTATGATGTCGGAAACGTAAGTCCAAGCGTTGTTTATTTAGAAAGTAATAATGGCCGAAGAAGTCCAAGGATTATTTTTATTGCGACCAAAACTTGAAGTTATCTTGAAAATTACTTTCGCCCACAACTGAAAACCTTAGGCGCCAAAATGAACACATTTGAGGCAAGCACTCCTCCTCCCGCCACCAAAAATGACCACGTATTTGTTCCAGTCATATCGTATATCACGCCTGTAGGACCCAATGATTAAAAAAAATGTTACAACTTCCGATCTGAGGAAATATATAATTCCCCATTCTAAGATTTCCTTACCAGCAATTGGAGGACCAAGAAGGTTTCCTATGCCTTGAACTAATAAAAGAAGACCGTACGCGTTTGCAAATCGCTCTAAGCTTACTACCTGCAAATATCAGTTTCAATTTAAACAGGTTAAAAACAAAATAATTTATTCAAATTGCCATTTCCCGAGAATTTTAAAACATTATCAAAACTGCACATACCTTAACAAGAATTACAGATGTCAGCGAATAGTTTGCTGAAATAGTTAATCCAAAGACAGCACAACCAGCAGCTAGGCCCCAGTAGTTCCAGTCCATTAAACATGGAATCAGCATAATGGACACCCCACAAAGAGCCATGCACACTCCATAAACTACTGTTGCATTCGCCCAATCTTTATCTCCCATGTAACCCAACATGATCTGAAACGGTGTGAAAACATTTAGTATAACTAACTTGGGTAATGATTGTTGATTGGGTGACAATTATTGTGATTTAAATAATCCAAAATAAAAATATAAACCCGAAATCAAATCATGGCAAATACAAATGTTGACAGAGCAAAACAAATAATAAACATTTAAAAAAGAAAAAAACAGATTTTGATTTTCTGCGGACAGGTGCAATGATATATATTTCTTCGAGTACTGCTAATCTTGGTCTACAACAACCGTGAAGACTGACGCAAACAGAATTGTGCTACCCCTTAGTATGCCCAACCGGGGTGGTATAATTCATAATTTATTGCAAGGTTATAACTTCATTTGATAATAATGAAGTAAATGTAATATTCATACGTTTCCAAACATGTTGAAAAATCCAACCACTGAAATCAGGTAGGAGCTTTTAGCTTCGGAGTAGTTACTCTGAAGAGCAGCATCTTGTAAATATACATATGGCACATCATACCTAAGTAAAAGCACAAAATGTTCATTAGACTCATAATTACACAACACTAAGTAGCTGGTATTTAAATTGTAAAACTTGAGCGTAGCACTAACCACATATATAGAAGTAAATTAGATAAAATGAAAAGTATAAAGCGACTATTTGAAAGATGCTCCCATTCCCAAACTCCTTTCATCCACTTGCAAACGTCATCTATAACAGCTTTCCATTCCTGCAATATTCAACAGATGACAAATCAAGTACAACCATCAATGTTAAAATGGCAACGGAGACAAGGATTATGCAATATTTAATAAAACGGTGCTTACATGTGTACTCCTGTCATCAGCATTAGCGACAAGGATTATGTCTGGGCAAGAAGATGCCGGTCTTAAGCGATATCTTTTTAACGACAACACTGCTCCACGGTAAGTTAGAGAATGCCGATGAATACCAGACCATGAGGAACTGTCATAAAATCAATAATTAATACATACGTATAGTAATGAAATATTTCGCTGTACAAGCTTCTCACAAAGTTAAAAGCTAAAAGAGAATCTAAAGTAACACCACCGAGATTAAGTATCAAGATACAATACATAAGTTCTGTTTGTGTTAGTTGAATTTGTAATCCACAACCACCTGAATAGGCAACTAACCATGCGTTATTAGCCAAAGAGTCGGGTGCAGAAGTTTGAGCTTGAGAAGGCAATGGACTGGTAACATTGGAAACTATTGGCGAAGTCAGGTTAGTTTCACTATCAACGATCGACGTTAGGTGGTTTGTGTCAATACTGGCTTCCATCCATGGAAGGCCATCGTCTTTGAGCATTGAGCCAGGAACAAAGTTTGGATTCGCATTACCACCTCCATGAGTTACGGAATCGTTGTGATTCACTTCAACATTATTGCAAATATTATTGCTTGATATTGGTGTGGTGGCAGTTGCAAAACTATTCACAGTACTGAATAAGTCACCATTAGTCACAGAGGTCACCGAAGGATTCACAATCGTAGAGGAATTATCACTACTTGGGGAACTATAAAGCACACTCACAGTTGTTGGACTAGTCACAGTTTTTGCTTTATTGTACAACGAGTGGAAGTTTACCGATGCTCGAAATTGAGTTCGCTGCAGAAAACTTTGTTCCTCTTGCTCTTGAACAAAAGTTGGGATGCATATTGCTGAATTGCATAACCGTTCTTTCTTTAGGATGCTAATTTCAGATGGCACTAGGTCTACACCGGGAGGACTGCAATGTTCGTAAATTTCATTAAAAGTTACCCTTCACAAACTCGCTTTTAAAAAAAATCAGACTACAATACACCATCTTGGATAATATTCTCAGATGCTCCAAAACCTAATTATTATATAAACACGTTAATAACAATAGCACTAAAAGAGTCTAATTTATCAACTATAACAATACAATAGTAGAAACACAGCATCAATATATTACTCAACACAAACTAACATCCAACAAACATATGCACATACTGAGCTTTTTGAACCCTTTTCTTTGTCCATTCTAAGTCACGCATGAGTGCCCCGCACACGGAGAGATGTAAAAAGGCTCCAGCAAAGATAAGAGTGGTTCCACGCCAGCCATACGAAGCTAAATAAAGTATAGTCAGTGAAATCAAAATGCTGAGCTTACATCAAGTTGCCTCTTTACCGAAAGTGTCTTAGATAATATCTTTCTCTGTGAAGAGCCCTCTCCATAGTACGTATCAAAAGTATCCAGTCCTGTTGAAGTGATTACATTGAGGTAAATCAGATGTCAAAATAACTTACAAATGAGCTTCGTTGTCAGTGGACCAAAAATGAGGGTTCCGATGCCTCCACCACAAACCGAAAGACCTGTAGCTAGGGAGCGTCTCTGTTCAAAATAGTAGGCCACAATCACCACTGCGGCAACGTAACAAAGAGACAAACCAAACCCCGTCAGAACTCCGAATGTTAAATACAGCATTTCCACTGAATCTATATATTATGTAGAGAATTAAGAACGAAGAACAAAACTTTTACATTTACTCACAACGATTTATCCATACTTCCTCCGAATATTCGAAACAATCCAACCCACTGAACTCTTTCAAGAAACTTACTTGCATAGTATGAAAGAACGAATCCCATTGTGGATAAGAGACTACCGGCAATAGTGACTCGCCTGCATCCAAATCGATCTGCTAATGAAGATGCTATGGGACCAGACAACAGCGGCATTGACGCCAGCAAACTTCCAATCCAAGCTGTTTTCGACTTAGATTCCCCAAAATATGAGTTAAACTCAACATAAAAGACTCCAAACGAAAATGTAACACCGTCGGCAATCATGTTGACAAGAAACGCTGCTAGCACCACGACCCATCTGCAATCAAGCAAAAGTTTGCACTTTAACTTAGCATCTTTAAGTCTGCCTTAATTCTTCATCATTCCAACATTGTAGTACAAAACCGTAGCATCAGACATCAAAATGCTAACTTCAAGCTCTTAATTATATTTCGAAACTCTCACCCCCATCCTCCATCCGGTGGAGCTCTTTCTAAAGTAGCCGACATCTCAGACGTCTTCGTATCCGTTGATTCATGCCGACCTCGCTTTTTATTGCTTCTTGCTCCCGAAGGACTCGTTTTCGCATGAAGCATGGCCTCTTCTAAAGAATCGTCGTACCCAGATTCCATCACTCCCATATTTGCTTTATTATTATTTTTGCGGTTACCGGCACATTCACGGTTTTTGTCTTGGTCTTGTCCCATCTCCTTTCTTACCATCGCAGAAACGCACGAAGTGACCCCAAGTTACAAAGCGTTGATATCACGTCTTCTTACTTTTGCCTACGCATTTGCAAGATTATTTTTTATGAATTAATATTTCATCGTTCAAAAAATCATATTTTGCTTCATTTTTCACAACTTAAGAATCATTCATCTTCGATTCGCATCATATGTATCTAATAGTAATAGTAATTCACAACAAACTAACCACCCAAATGGAAAGCATAAAACATGCACATCGTGAAAAACAAATTACAGCCAGAAAGCATAACACCTACGTAAATGCTCAATAACGCAAAAACAATTATCATCGGACAACTGAACACTGCCCTGCAACTGACAGCTGAAGAAATGTTGCATCGTGCGAAAATTAATTTTGATCGTGTACTTTCGCTACCCTAATCTTTCCGTGTCCTAATTATTATTAATTACCTAGGGCATCCATAGAATAAAATCAATAAATAAATCAATTCAACAACTCACAAACTTTAACTCGACGCCACCAGCACCAAAACATCCAAATGATTTCCACATCGTAAATAAACGTCTTTTTAATAACTACGGACATTGCACTATTGCAAGATGGAAACCTAATGCAGTTCACAACTCTACTCTCCGTCTTATAGAGATCTCAAGAACAAACAAGTAGTTTATTATAATTAATTCAAAATAACTATCACCCAATCCTACTGTAAGTATGGAACTACATAAACCATACACACGGGCAGTTAGCCGTGTATGCTCGGGAGCAGTTCGGTGAGTGATAACAGAAGCGCCTTTAAATAAAATCTGGAACCACTATCTGGTCATGTGCTATGCAAGCATAAAGAGGAACTCCATCAGCTTTTCGAAACGATCAGCACAACCTTGCTAAAATGACTTTAAAGTCTCAGGTTAGGTAACGGGTAATGGCCAGATTCGCCTCCAAGGAATTTACTGCTATAGAGAAACTGCAACAAAAGCTACGTGACCTTCGAGGTCAAACATTTGCGCCACTCTAGCGTCCGTATTTATGGACCGATTTTGTTGAAACTTGGCCAGGGTGTTGGGACACCTCTCCTACATGAGGGTATTTTGAGATGAGAGGGTGGGTCATGAGGAATGACCCCGGCGGGTCATGACGTATTACTAGGGGTCACGGGACATAAATTAAGCAGAATGTCACGACACTCAGCCAAACGACCCTCCAGAGTGTGTCAACCATATGTTTTATGGGGCATTTTGTTGGACAATGAAGTTGGTGACCTCCAGAGGTCACTCCATTGACTATGAGGTCACGGCAAAAACTACGCTAGAGAGTTGCAATTTTTTTTCACAACACTCATTCAATCGTTACAAACACTTGCCTTATGGGCAATTTTGTCAGTCAATGGTGTCCGTGACCTCCAGAGGTCACTCCATTGACTATGAGGTCACAGCAAAAACTTTTAGCAATTCGTAATCCAAAACAAACAAACATGGAAACTGATGTCGTAGAACATATTACGGTACAAAAATCTAATTCCGAACCAGCCGATGTTGTAAAATATACGATCAGGGTTTGGTAAAGTTACATGGTCATGTGGGAACAATGTGACAGCAACTCGTTCTTACTACGCTCAATGAAAATACAAGCGAACTAGGTGTGCTAATGCTAACAAACTGACTTGCTAATTTTGCTACACAAATAAATACATAAATTTTCGTTGTGACCTATAGTACAAGTGCATTGTAGGGTACAAATTATTTTATTTCATACATAACAAAGAAATATGTACAATATGAGTAATAACGTAAGGCTGAACTAGTCGTGAGAACTGACAACGTTATGCTCAGACCAAGTCTAGAGTTGAGTAATACAAGAATTAGTACTTTAAAATATAAAACAATAATTATTTCAAAGATCAGAAGAAATGCACTGAAATTACATTTCCCTACTGAATGCCATTAACGCAAGTTTTATATTAAAAGAATTTTATAGTAGGGATTTTATCCTTTATACTCAATCTTATACTTACTTCACACATTCTTTCTCTGCTGACAAATACTCTTCGGCATTTAATGAATACATCCTACCTGTTGAGGTAGTTGGGACATCTACCTTTGTAATTATTTCATTACCGTGATATGAGAGGATCTTCTCTCGTGAAGGCCATTGGAAAACGTTTTTGTTATGGAGCCTATTCATTATTTTGATTTTATACTCCTCGTCACTATCAAATATCAACTTGCTAACAATCAAGCCTACAGTAAATCCTCCAGGAATTTTTATTGCTACATACGTACTTTCCTCAAAACTTGGTTTTAAAGGCAGAGTGAGTGTGCCGTACAAAACGTCTTGATAAATCTCATCATTCGAAAAAAACCAGCAACGCAAAGAATCGCCTACCCTTTCAAACTTGTGAAACTTGCGGGTGCCTACCACTTGTAATGCTTGCGTATATGCTGATTCAATATCAAATTTTTGCGCAGTTACTACATCCTTTGAAATGAAAATATATTCCCGCCTATCAGTTGTTAGTGTCTCAGCAAATTTAAACAGTTCGAATGGTGACGTTATAAAATTACCTTTCCTACAGTAATTATTAGCAACTTGTTTTAGTGAACCAGTTGCGGCATCGCACATGGATTTGCCGTGATAGCTAGCTGTAAAATTCCACTCGGCATGCATATTAAATAGCTCATAATGTCGGAATAAATGAAATAGGTTCTTCCTATTCTTATATTGAGACGCAGCTCCGTCACTTACATATACAATTTTGGTATTATCGGTTGCAATGTTCTGATCTCGCAGCAGCCTAACAACTTTTGATCTGAATATATGGAAAGTAGTTGCACTATGCTCCAAATCGTCACTGATAATCATGAAACATTTTTCCTGCACTTGACCAGTGCTTTCATTTTGCCAAACAACATAGAAAGGATGCAGTGTTGCTTGATTATTGGACCAATGCACCCCGTAAATTGCGTCCTGGTAGTAAAAATTATAGTTCTCTCCGAAGTCTACATACATTAATATTCTGTCAGTTCCACTTCTGAGAGACTCCTTGACACCCTTTATATATTCCTGCTGTTGCTGCATAATGTAATGATGAACTGCTACCTTTGGAATCACCTTTTTTAGTGATTCCAGGTAGTCTTGTACAGACTCAGTGATTTGTTTAATATTGCTTCTATCTACACATTCCCATTGCTTATAAGACACTAAATTGGTTTCAAACATGCGTTCGTATTCGTCAACTATTTCGTATCTTGGGCAAGCTCTACAATACCCTAAATAGCAGTCTCTGGTGAGAGATGGACAAAGAAACGATCGTATTATGGGACCTGCCTCGCCACGATGATGAATAGGCTCCAGTAAAAATCTAAAGTTTTCATGCACAATGCATGTACAAACATTGTGCATTCCCCTGTTACCTGGATAAATGCAGTAATGTGGTCTCAGTTCAGCAAATTTTGACACCGACAATAAAGCATCGCCGTACTGGGCACAAAACATAGTATACAATTCTTTTAAACTAAACATCAATCTTCGTTTCTGAACTAACTCATCTGTTCTGTCACCTTGTTTACTGTATAGGCGAACTGCATCTTTTGCGTCTGCACTTATTTTCGCATTATCGGTGCTCAAGTAGAACTCAGTAACCAGGTTTACTGTCCTTTCATCTAATTCGTGTCCGGGCGATTTCCATTCTGGATACTGCAGAACTCCTTTTTCAAACCTTAATTCCTGTGCCTTTTTTGCCTCATACCAAGAACATCCCGTTTTCTGTCTAAGTGCATTACAGCTGAGACTTTTGGGTGCACAAGTTAGCATCATATACTTATGGTTCTTTGAAATAAGTTCAGGGTACCGCTGCTTCATATTAATTAAAAGATCTGCGCAGTCCTCACATACTATATTCATCGTTACATCAGCTGCTTTACTTAGAGTTTCTTCAAGAACTTGAACAGACCGGTGAAGCTTGGACTTCATTACTCCAGGTTTGCTTAAATCGCTAGGTTTTGCTGGAGATATCCCCAATGGAGTGATAATTCTGTTAACGTCAACAAAAGCTCCGCCACTGAAGATCGAAGAAGTTTCCGATTCCTGGTAGCTCTGCAGTGATGCTATTGTTGTACTAGATTTCGTCGGACTTCTGATAGGTTGTTTGGGTATAACAGGGAATAGAAATGGCAAGCCTAGGATACCTTTCACACCACGGGAAGTTTTACTAGTTCCTGCCGTCTGTTGATCCTGCGAAAGTACGGGCGTTGGATTCACCGTGTCCTCGGTAGTGGGTAACACGACTTCCCGATGTGACACATCCGGAGTGTTGGGTGAGTCCTCTTGTGACATTGGATTTAATGCTTCTTCGTGGGATCCGGTAATTTGTCGTGCAGCAGCAACTATAAATGAAATTTACGAGAAATTAAAAACTGAAATGTTCAATATTGGACTCAAACGTACGTTATAAAATTTAACAATTTCAGAAATTACTTTTCTATCAGAATTTAGATTTCTATCACGTGTTTACTGTAAAATTTGGAAATGCTTATTTTAACAATAAAATTATAAAGAACTAACCTTTTGCTTCCCTGGTTAATCGAGTCCGGCACTGCATACAAAGATTTGTTGAAGCAGTTATTTTAGGTTGTTGTAAGTACTTCAAACATTCCGCCAAAAGCTTTTGATGGATCAGTCGTACTTGCACATTTTTGGATTTCGTATGAGGCGTGTCATATGGATTAGCACAGTCAAGAGATGTTTTTTCGCGTAACTGACGAAGAAACATGTTTCAGTATTTTAAAGCGGCACGAAACAATGTTTTGGTAGTGTAGCACGAGAGCAACTGATTTGTGTTTTGTAACATCAAAACATTTTGGTTACAGTTTGGAACTATTTTGACCAAGTCATAAATATTTGTGGAAACAGGAGTACAACCTTACAATCGAACTCCTTAAAACAGCCGCAGTTGTTTTAAAAATACTTCAAAGATATCGACAAAAATAAAAATGTCGGTATTACTAATTGTGACAACAATTTATATCATGTAGATGCATACCATCAATACCTGAGGGTATTGAATTGTTTGTTCACAAGATTTTAAATTTAGAACACCGCCGATAATAGTAATGACTCACACAGTGGTTATTGTTTCTTTGTAGACCGATCACCGCTTGCTTTTTCTATTAAAAGATTTCCAAATTTGACAGCACTGAGAATGTTTATAAAATCACTCCCCACGTGACAAAACAAGACCGAAGAATTATGTTGGAACATATTTTACTGCACCAGCATGTACTTTCTCTTAATATTACTCATCAATTGAACGGTAACATTTATCAATCGTGCCTCCTTTAAAAGGCAACAATCCTGTCTACAATTCAGTATCTGTTCGAAGTTCATTTGAGACAGTGAGCACTGATCAAATCTGTGAATTCACTAGCGCCGTAAACATGGATCAATACATTGGTTTTAGTATTACTTGTCACTGCATTGCATTGTTATTGGTACAACCAGCATTTGCTGTACCAATTACTAATTTTTCATCGTATCACAACGATATCGGTACCCACCAGCATCAGTCAACCGTTGCTCTGGACGTAACTACGGAGTACAGCCACTACAGCCTGACAAACCAACAGGAAATATTGGAGGACTCATACGGAGCTGTAGCTACGAATTTATCAGGTTTTTGTTGTTTTTATTGGATTAGTTATTATTAAACTAAAGAATTGTTACATGTTGTAGTCTTTCAAGTTTTGAATTTTTTTAATAATATCATAAATTCATCTTTAAGTGAATTCCAGACAGAAGAAGCAAGTGTTGCCTGCGCTAATGTCTATGGGAACCCGAATATTGGAAAGTATATCTGGCGGCGACCTGGCCGGATTTTTAGGTAACATCAAAGGTTTATTTGACGATTCAACCCGGACGTTTCTTAAGCGTAACGGTCACGGAGAGAAGGACCTGGACAACTCATCCCAGCTTGTTTCACTAATGAACACATTCATCAGTGGCCAAATTCGTGAGGAGCTGGAAACTGAGAACAGCAACCTAGTTGTTATGAAACATAACGCTTTTACACGCACAAAAGCCATGCAAAATATCGAGAAGGGTTTGGATTTGGAGACACAATCGGTGAAGGACGTGGGTAAAGAGGTTGTAGAAGTGAGAAAACTGCTAGAGGTAGAAGAAAGCGCTTTAAAAAAATCTTCTGAGCTACAAGGAAGTACAAATGTATATCAATTCTATACATTAGTCACTATGGTTGGTTTAGCCATTGTTTTTATATTATCATGTTTGTACCAGCTTAAAACCTACAATCAGTAATCTGTAATATAAATCTTTTCCCAGTGTACATTCAGGTAACTTGTATACGGGATGGGTTTTAATCGGCAATATAACAGATCAAACGTCCATGGTTTTGCATGTACGTTGAGTCATATTCTCAAAACCAATACTGAGAATCCATATTTACTGTTTTTAAAATAATATTTACTATATTTTCAGTTTGTATATCTTGCCTAAACATTACACCTATCTGTTGTTCATTTTATTTGATACGAAAAGTGCACTTTCACCATAACACCTTAGCACTTAAGACTTGAAGCCTCCATAGTTGAATTATGTGAATTAGCGGAACAGTAATTGTACATACAGTATTCGAGCTACTTGGTTGTTAAGTTCGTTTTCGCTTCCATGTTGTTACGACAATACGATGTATGAAATAAAATAATTTGAACCCTACAATGCACTTGTACTACAGGTCGCAACGAAAATTTGTATTTATTTGTGTAGCAAAAATTGCAAGTCAGTTTGTTAGCATTAGCACCTAGTTCACTTGTATTTTCATTGAGCGTAGTAAGAACGAGTTGCTGTCACATTGTTCCCACATGACCATGTAACTTTACCAAACCCTGATCGTATATTTTACAACATCGGCTGGTTCGGAATTAGATTTTTGTACCGTAATATGTTCTACGACATCAGTTTCCATGTTTGTTTGTTTTGGATTACGAATTGCTAAAAGTTTTTGCTGTGACCTCATAGTCAATGGAGTGACCTCTGGAGGTCACGGACACCATTGACTGACAAAATTGCCCATAAGGCAAGTGTTTGTAACGATTGAATGAGTGTTGTGAAAAAAAATTGCAACTCTCTAGCGTAGTTTTTGCCGTGACCTCATAGTCAATGGAGTGACCTCTGGAGGTCACGGACACCATTGACTGACAAAATTGCCCATAAGGCAAGTGTTTGTAACGATTGAATGAGTGTTGTGAAAAAAAATTGCAACTCTCTAGCGTAGTTTTTGCCGTGACCTCATAGTCAATGGAGTGACCTCTGGAGGTCACCAACTTCATTGTCCAACAAAATGCCCCATAAAACATATGGTTGACACACTCTGGAGGGTCGTTTGGCTGTGTGTCGTGACATTCTGCTTAATTTATGTCCCGTGACCCCTAGTAATACGTCATGACCCGCCGGGGTCATTCCTCATGACCCACCCTCTCATCTCAAAATACCCTCATGTAGGAGAGGTGTCCCAACACCCTGGCCAAGTTTCAACAAAATCGGTCCATAAATACGGACGCTAGAGTGGCGCAAATGTTTGACCTCGAAGGTCACGTAGCTTTTGTTGCAGTTTCTCTATAGCAGTAAATTCCTTGGAGGCGAATCTGGCCATTACCCGTTACCTAACCTGAGACTTTAAAGTCATTTTAGCAAGGTTGTGCTGATCGTTTCGAAAAGCTGATGGAGTTCCTCAAACCATTTCG
>OX359250.1:40273415-40311257 GCA_947179485.1 Allacma fusca | reverse complement strand
CTAATGGATCAGTAATGGAGTAATTGTTTCGTGATTTGTACGCGAATTCGGGGAATTTTCAAAATTTCATAAAATTTCATAAACTGAAAAATTAAAGGCGTTATGCCACGGTCCAGGACCCAACAGGTCGTTTGCCGCTTTTCCAGTCGTTGTAACTCGTCCCGTGCGGGAGCCTTTCGTGGGACAAAATCGAAAACGATAATTTTTTACAAAAGCGCTTCGCTTTAATAATGTAAATATATGAACATGTACATACGCGTTAAAGCACGTGCAGCGCTGATTGTACATATCGTTGGCTAAATTCTAAAAAGTACCATTTTCATTTCACAACCTATGCTTTTTAAACGGGTTCGCAAATGAAAATGGTACTTTTAGAATAGAATTTAGCCGACGATATACTTATGTATAGTGACATTACTTTGGATTTTATTCGAGTTGCGAAAATGGATTTTTCTTATGGGATTTAACATGAAAAAATTCAAGCGAGGAATTTTCAAAATTTAAAAAAAAAAACAAACTTTCAGATGTCCTACTGCCCGAACCCAGAGGAGATGGCACGAAGTTTGTGGTTTGTGTGAACGTTATTAGTAGTGTCTACAATTCCACCAATTTTCATCTAGTTCTGAAGTTTACATCGGAAGACTTTGCTTGTTAGTAAAGCTGATATCCTTTATACTAATCTGAAAGTGATTGTCTTGATGATGATGATGATGATGATAGTGCCAGTCGTCACTTATGTTCATGACGACATGTTGAAGCATAGCGGTTCATTTTTTTCTTTTATTCATGAAAAAATGCTTTGCTTTTATTTTAAAGCATTTATTTGCTCGAATGAAAGGAAAAAATTAAACTATTCTTTGTTAACATTTCTTTTTTGTTTACTTGGACAGGCTTAAATTATAGTAACCAAATGTTACTACAACTTAATTCGGTTCAAGACAACAAAAATAATGCCATTTAGATTACAAACCAGGAAAAAATAAAAAAGAGAAAATAAATACCGCAATGCTAAACAAGTTACTATCTTCCATCTTGGAATTTGTATGGTTAATTCGAATCAACTACTACTTGATTATTGTGTACGCCTTTGAATATTTAGTACAGATTGGCTAATATTGATTGGCCATCATATTTTAACTACCACGATTAATTCTAACTTTGGATATGAGAGAAATTTAGAGTATAAGAGTAACTTTGGGGTACACTAACACATGTCAGACATTAAATTAATTAAAATGATGTAGCTATTATGCATGGACAGCGTCCTGGATTACTAAAACAATTGACACTTTCATGGTCAAAACGTAGGGTCTAATTGATTTATTAAATTAGGGATAGCTAATATTTTGTGGTCAATTCTTATAATTTTAATAATGGGTTCTAGCAAAAAGCATATAAACAAAGACAATTTCAAATTTCAAACATTTGCTCAGCTAAAATAATTTAATTACTATTTTATAAGTACCCTGTAGAGCACCTATTTACTAAACAGCATTGAATTATTTTCAAAACAACATTAATGCCACGGAAAAGTTTGAGAACAATAATAATTCTAAAAATTATTCTTGGAGTACCGACTTTACGTAGTAAAAGAGAGGCATCAGTTTTTAAAAATCAGCTAATTCTATTTTGACCAAAGTCTGTGGTAATGTTGTTAACATAAATAGGATGCTTTTAGTTTTCCTAAGAGTCGTTTTTATATCTAGCTACTACGTGTCCAGAGCTAATCCCGCCTCGACAATCCCGCCAGTGATAACTCCGCCGAAGCAACCCACACCATCGTCTAAGCATGAGGAAGTATGGAAAATTGTTATACTACAAACTGCAGTTTGAAGTATGCTAATTTCTCATATTAAGCATTAAGAGTTATGCGTACTAGAAGTGCTAGGCTCATACTTTTAAATACTCTTAAAACTTATACTAGACCTTTTTTAGTCATGTTTCAGGGAAGCATACAATAATAACTCACAGGAGCATACCTTTAATACGAACTACCGTGTAATGCTTGAGTTTGTAATCCTCAGAGAATACTTATGGGAGGAACTAATGCAATATG
The DNA here is from genome assembly GCA_947179485.1 of Allacma fusca. Lineage (NCBI taxonomy): Eukaryota > Metazoa > Arthropoda > Collembola > Symphypleona > Sminthuridae > Allacma > Allacma fusca. The sequence continues at coordinate 40,309,201 of OX359250.1, read as the reverse complement.
CTCACTTATTCTTGTCCGGGTCATACGTATGAGTATGCTTAATAAATATCTTTAGTTTATATTACTTAAAATTATGATAAAGAGCCTCCAGTCATCAGCATTCACACAGGTGCATACGAATGTATAGTAAATAGTGTGTTTATTAGCATTTTGCAACAATCTTCAATAACAGTGCATATTTCGGTACTGTGACATTTATTGTTTAGCATTAACTTACATTCAATTAATTTATGTACGGGGTGCCAAGAAACCATTTAAAATGTAGGAATAATAATATAAAAAATTTCATTTTCCCAATGTTTTAGTAAATCTTTTTTCAAAGTTTACAAAATTTGCTTCCTCCCGTTAGTCCAAAATCTCAAGTTACAGTGGTCATCCAAGAATGTCTTTAGAAACCTATAAGAAATTTTAGAGAACAATATGTATTTAACCTTTTCAAAATTTTGTAAAATACCTTTGAAGCTTTTTGTAGAAAACAGTAATAATTATTAACTTTTTAACGAGCTAACAAAATAGTTCTTAAGTTGATAATTGTCCACATTGCATCTAAAAATGAATCACAAGTGTGGGGAAACTCAGTCACAGACGAAAAAGAAAACGAGGAACTTCGTTTTCCATGAAAAGTGCATAGTTCATAAAAATAAGCCAAATCCTTGTAGTTGTAGCCAATTTAATAAGGAATCCTTTTTACTTTATTTTATTGTGCAAATTATAAAATGCAACATAATTTTTGGTAATTTCCGCCATAACGCAACTGGGTAATTCTACATTTTATATTCATTATAACATTATAAAGTTTTATAGACAAAATAGATGCTAGAAATAAATCTTTACATACCTGAGTCATACGACGGGAGAATCCAATGTGGTGACTGGTGATGACAGCAATAATTGAGACTACTACTAATTAGTATTTATTTCTTATCCCATGTACTATAGGAGTCGCTGCGTGAACGAACTAGCAGTTTTAACCTTTGACTTTTGTAGTTAGCAGTAATTTTTTTAAACACTTAGCTTTTAAGCAATTAAGCACATCATGCAGTACTGAACTGGTTCATGCGGAAGTGGATAAAATGGCGCTTTCATCCGTTATGTTTTACTGTATGCCTAAAAGGCACATGGAAGTATGCATGCCAGTAAGCTTTGCAATGATTTTCACTGGTACAGAAATGAAAAGCATAACTTATTCACGGTAAAAGTATACTTTCGGCTAACTCTTTCTGCTTATTGCATCAATATTCGAAATTAGCAACCGAAACTAGTTTCTGAAGTATAAGCCTTTCAAGGTATGTCAATGATAATTGTACGGAAGTATATTCATGTAATAATCCCCAAACGTAACGAAAAGCACCAAGTACTTACGGGGATACTTTTGCATACCTCCAAATGCCTAGACTATGGTGTGGGAACCCCGAGGATTCAATCCCGATCTCAAAAGTATATAATCCCGCCAACCATAACCCCGCTTACGATATTCCCGACCCAGGTTTTTTTGTATTAACTTCAGTAAACAATAATTTTTTGCTATTATTTAATATTATCCATGTCCTTGACAACAAGATGTGTGCTGTTGACCGGCCGTTTTGATATGTACCTACAGTATATTGTGAATTGTGACAAGGGATGGGAATATTACCTATACGACCTGCAGGATTGGATTAACGGATTAAATGACAAAATTCCAATCACTTTGATTGGATTAACGGATTAAAGTAAAAAACTCCGATCACTTGGATTGGATTAACGGATTAAAGTAAAAAATTCCGATCACTTGGATTGGATTAACGGATTAAAGTAAAAATTCCGATCACTTGGATTGGATTAAGGGATTGAGGGGGAAATTCTGACAACTTGAATTGGATTAAGGGATTGACGGGGAAATGGTTGATGAATAAAAATTCGCAGATTTGCATTGGATTTTCAATAAAGATGTAGATATTAAGGATTGATGAAGAAAATCAAAAATTTTATAATGGATTAGCACATAGACCAATTTAATTCTTACATAAGTCAACATTTGTTAATACATACTTATATGGTTTGCGCTATTGGCAACCATAAATTCAGTAATTCAGATTGGGATAATACGATGACATGAATATCCTAATAGTTGGTTAAAATTACAAGGTTGGTCCTATTTATTCAAACACATTAGTATGCAGTAAATTATTGTGGATGGAGTGCAACCAGAAATAATCTGCTTAAAATAGAGTTCAATTCACAATTCCAGCCTACACATTTATGATACACATTTCAATTATTATATTAAACTCCCGCATGAAAACGCTTCACATTTTTTGCCCGGGATTTGTTTGAGCACAATTGTGCTGCTAATTTCCATGCGGGCTAAAGTACTAGTAATCATAATATGCACATATTTGAGGCAAGGGTAAAGAGAATTTGTTACTCCGTAATCAGTGAAAAAAGCTTGAAGCTTCTGTGCTCCCACGTTTTTTGCTAAGATTTATATTTTTACAAACCATAACGACACGATTCCTGTTTGAAAACAGCCTAGGAATTGTGACATGTGAACACAAGCTACAAGTTCATAACAAAGCCGCTAGATGTTGAAAAATGTAGCAATGATATAGCAGCAGATATAATCCAATCCATACTACTGACAGCAGTGGATTTTCGGATTCGGATTGACCAAACAATCTATTAAGTATTGGATTAGGATTTGGGATTAATTTGTTGCCAAACAAATAATCGGATTTAACTAGTAGATTAAAATGAAAGCATTGAGCCGGGATTGAGGATTAAGGATTAGATCCAGGTTTCCCCAACACTTGGATTGGGATTGGTATTAATTATTTCTTATAAATTTTGTAATCCGGGATTAAATTAATCCCGGATTAATAATCCATTCCCATCCCTGATTGTGACATGTGTATGTAGCTACACTCTGTTCATTATTCAGCATTATAACTCAAAAATTTTTTTTTCGGAAATTAACGTTAAAATGACATTTCAATAGCAACGACAGAAACTCTTTTTCTTATCTTTGCTTATTATTTGTTTATTATTCGGATCTGTACTTCGGATCTTGAGTGCTCAACTGTTGTATCTTCACTGTTGTTATAGCAACATCATTTTATATTCATTAAATTCTGTGTTTCATTGTATGGCGGGATTATCGTGAGCGGGATTATATACATCGGTCAAACTGACAGCGGGATACTGTTCGCGGGAATAATTCCAGCGGGATTATCGGGGCGGGATTAGCTCTGAACTCCAGCTACTATGCCAGTTTCATTCGATGTTTAATTATGACTACAGACAAAGTCAATACAACAGTGAAGTTACTTCAAAAATCTATTTACGAAATGTAGGTAAAACAGTTAAATAAAGAAGCACAATCATTTTATTATACTTCGACATGCAGAAACTTGGAACTATCGCAGAGAGTTCGTCGACTGTTCGTAAATGCACATAACCGTACTATGCTAGCATTTGGGTCAATTTTTAGGTGATCACTTAAAACCTTTCTTCAAAATATCATTCACTGTGGATGATAATAGAGCATTTAATAGTGCTTGAGAGATCCCACTTGGAATTTCAAAAATATTAGACGTATTTTCTCCTAAATTTACACTCTTTCGGTTTGATTTGTCGGACATTTTAGCACGATGAACAAATTGCCAGATATAAATCTGGACTAATTGGATGAAATTCCCAAGTGTTCTTTTTCCAAATGTAACCAAAAAACCAAAATGTATGTGCAACGATGCGGTCTCAACATGACCATTCTTGCTGAATATCTACATATATGAGTAACAAACGTTTGAATTGCCTTGAGTAACGATGGCATGTTTAAGGGAGCCAATAGAATAAATTTCCGTGTAAAAAAGTTATATGCATGCAAAATGATTCCAAAGGGCTTCAACGTGTGTTCGTTATAACTAATTTTCCGGTATAAAAATGTCCGTTGTATGCAATAATTTTAGCATTGGTTATATGGGAGCATTGCCGGGACAATAAATCTGTCTGGTGTAACTAAATATCCGTTGTAGAGCCATCCGTTATGTCGAGTTTTTCCTGTATGTATATGGCTCTTTTTAAATAAGTTGAAGTTGCCAGCAGTTGTGGTTTCTGCCTGTCTTGATACATGTGAAATGTTGAATTGAATAAAATAAAGGCGTCTAGTTCCCATATATATATAGAGGTGTATCTCCGGGGTCGGATTGTTGTAAATCTCCCTGGAAGATTTTTTTGATTTTCCCTGCTGGTTATGATGTCCCTGTTCGAAGCAAGTTCAAAAATGTTGATAAAATAATTTCCGTAATCCACCTAAACAAATTCAAAAATCCCTGCTGAAAAAAGGTCAACAGATTTGAAAATTCCTGCTGACCAAAAAAGAGTTTCGTTAATCACCTCAACAATTTCGAAAATCCCTGCTGACAAAATGTTTTTCAGTAAAACACCTCAACAATTTCAAAAATCCCTGCCCAAAAAAGGTCAACAGATTTGACAATCCCTGTTTGTAACAGAGATAATCGCATGGTCAAGTACACCACCCGTATTTCGGGTCATGTTCATGTCCAGAATTTAAAGTACTTGAAGTCATGGCCAGCCAAAAGCAGAACCCGAACACGACATTTTACTCAAGTCATGTTCATCTTCAAGTAAAGTATTTGGAATTGAACGTCAAGTCATGTTCGTGTTCAAGATTAATTTGCCAAATACTTGACCACGAACTTGCTTTTTCAAGTTCAAGTTCGCGTACTTTCCTCACAATTTGTCACAAAAAGTTTTTTAAAACTTCTGCTACGTTTTCGTTGTAAGCCCTGACACAGATCATACAAGGAATGTCAGCCAGCAGCTTCGTCGTTGGTACATGCGATAGTGTCGTATTACTTTAATATCAAAGTAAAAATATTTACCCGTAGAAAAAATTATTTAATTATATAGAAGTAAAACTAAATTATTACACCTACTTTCGATATGGTGCGGTGGGAGAAATAATTCGCATAGTACTATGCCTTAAAGCGTGGCTCAAAATTTAAAAAAAGATTGCATGAAACAGTGGGCAGAATGTGTCGCGAAAAAAACGCTTGGTGAATTGGATTTTTAAAGTAGTTGTTGCGTTTGTGGTTAGCTAATTCTTTTTTGTCTGTATTTTTTAATTTGCTGATAATAAAATCATAAAATTGACGATTAAATGTGACATAATACGTATTATTCCTTAAATTTTAAAATACTTGAAGATTCATGTTCAGGTTCATGGTCAAGTTCATGTTCGGGTTAGAAAAATGTACTGAACGCGCGTACTACACTAAGTTCAAGTTCTGGCAGAAAGTACTTGTGGCCAAGAACTTGGTCCTGCAAGTATTTACTTGATCATAAAATACCAAGTTCTGGTTTGATTATTATTGGTACTTGCATATTCATGTCCAAGTTATGTTCATGGCCGGATCCGGTAAAATACAGGACCCGAAATCAACTCTGGTTTGTAATCCCGTTTGAAAATTTCCCTGCTGAAATTTTTTATCTGGGAAGTTTCTTCCCGTCTTCCCACATAAATCCGACCCCTGGTGTATCTTTTACCGAAATATTCATTCTAAACGCAATAAAATGTTCAATAAATTGCTTTTTGGACTTCTATACAAATATAAATCTCTGACTCAAATTTAACTCGGTTTTACCTAGTTGTTATTAAATAGGGGCAATGTGTAGTGAGTTAAATTGTATACACGATGCGAATGGCCAATACTTGAAAAGATTTCTGAAACATCCGGTGCTCTGGTCTGTTATGCACTAGTATGTGTTACGGAGCGGGTTAGCAAATGGCATTGTGAAGCGATTTTAATGTTGTGTTATTATTCTTGCTGGAAGCGTTTTCAGAGAATATTACGGGTTATTTTGCATTATGTTACAGCTTGTTTTATTGAATTTTAAATTATATTAGAATCCAAAAAAACAAATTTGAATTTCAGGTCAAGAGATTCATTCTATCATGGAGCAATCTACGCCTAAGTACGTGGGTACAGCCACTGGAATTATTACAAGTGTGACGGAGCTTAATAAACCCACTAACGTTTCCTTAATTCAGCAAATTGCCAATGTAGTTGACTGGGTTCACTTGGGAATGCTCGCCATAGGAATAAGTTTTAATGTTCTTATATGCTTATCGTATTTTTGGTGGAAGCGACCTATAAGACCTGCTCTGTATTTTCCGTTTTCTTTTGTCGTCGCTGAAGGAATTATGCTGGTGTTTTGTTTACTAGACATGAACTGGAACCTACACCGGTGTGCCGGACTGATCATCAGTATATTTTACCATACCTCGGTGCTTGCACCCATTTTGCATAATGTTGCTGTTGAACTTAACATTTGGTTCGCAGTGTCTTTTCCAGAAAGATATAAATCTTTTATGTCTACAAAAAAGGTTGCAGCTCTCCTGGGCTCACATGGGTAGGCCCAATTTCAGCAATGTTCTTGTACTTTGGATTTGGAACTATAGCTGGTGGCGAAATTTTACACTGGGAGTGCACAAATTATTATTTCCGAAACGATATAAACTGGAAAATAATCACTGTGGCCGTGTTTTCCATCTCCTTTGTAGTCCTTGCATTGATGAATTGGCAGACATGTCACCTCCTTAGGAAGCTTCAACAAAGCTTCAATGGACAGAAGGTAATTAGCTAAAATAACTACAAAACTGTACAACTAAATGCCTATGAAGGTGGATTGTATAATTTAAGATGTAAATATTCTCACCTATTATCTACAAACATTTTTAATTATATAATCTTTAAATTAGAACGCATCTCAATTTCAATGGAATTTAAAATACTTAAAACGCACATCACATGGAATCATAGCCTGGTATTTGATCGGATGGGGACCATTTTGTTTGGCCTACGTTATATCTGGCGTAGACGGCTTTAATGTAAGATATAGCTTTGAAACCTGCTATATTAAATACATTTTTAGATACTCCTGATTTAGACAGAAATCGTATGCCTTGCTGTCGTCTTAGCATAATTGTGGGGGGATCGATTTTAGTTAACGTTGTTTTTAAATATTTGCTCCATATTTCAAACTGAATGGTGTTTATGCATGGTATTAAATAAGACGTGGCTTAACACGATCGTTATTGAACTAGGTGACTAGTGAAGCCACGCTCGTTATTTTGCTGGTTGCGAGGTCCCTGCTTATCCTGAGGGCACTTACGAGTCCTTTTCTGTATGCATTGAAATTTCGCGTCATTCGGGTTAGTACTTAATTACTGATAAATTGTTACAACATTCATTCAAATCTTTGTTTTATTCCCCTACGGCCAACATATACTCAATGCTCAATATAACGTTGACCAAATTAGCCACAATTTCGGGGTTAATTTTTGTCATTTCCTGTACCGTGTCATATTGTCATTACTTATACAATAACTATTCTAAACGCAAATGAGTAACAACAAAGTGTCAGGTTACTATGGTCATTGTAAGATCTTGTTTGTTTATAAATCTTCGTATAGAAGCATGGCTGATAAATCTAAACATTTTTATAACAGATGAGCTTTGTTATTTCCAGAGAGCCTTGTTGGACATGAGCTTTGGATGCTAGCTATTAGAAGCGTGTCGATACACTGCCGAAGACTTGGAAGTGGAATCATTGTAAATTGCGATTTATCCGTATGTAGAACCGCCGAATCAATGCACTTTATTGGGGTTTTCAATTTAGAGGTTAAATATTGCTTTACACTTTGGATGCGTGTTTCGGCAGTTTACTTAATATTGGTTTTCACCTGCATTTTCCCAAAAATTGTATTACCCATAAACACTATTTAAATCCGGAGAAAGAAAAATGTTGCTACCATGTTCTGAAACGTTATGGAGTAGATTGTTCAAATACGCTTTTTTTGACATTTACTAATTTGATTTCCGCTATTTATTTTGACTATTTAGTGAAATATGCTAAAAGCGTTGGTCCAAAGCAGGAACCTGCCTTATTACCTGCGTATGTAGCGTGAGCAATAATTGTTCGAAGATATACCTTCAGGAAGATTCCCCGATGGGCATGATAGTGTGTTTTTAAAAACCCTGTAAGGATAAAGCTTGTAGGTGCAGGATGAGACAAGATTATTCTTGTGCAGACAAGATGAGACAGAATCTGGACAGACCGGAAGTAGATGTATTTACACATGTTTATTAATGGCTTTAAATATGTACATACATTCATACATGGAAGTATAAGTTTATGCGTATCCGCATAGAAGCTAAATGCGAATCCCCTAGTATTCTTAGTGGTACGTATGCACATTTATATGCATGTTTAAATATGCCCAGTTCGGGGTAGACAAAATTATTTATAATCTAAAGCTACTTGCTTCTTTACTAATTTCTAATGATTAAAATAATTAGGGAAATTTATATGCGTCTCTGTAATGTACGTAAGCAGCGATGTGACACAATTAAAAAGTAAACATATAAGATACCTCCAGAAAGATATAAGCGCCTACTTGCTAGAGCACTAATCAGAAAAAATAGAGTAGTGGTTCAGTTGTTCATGTAAAAAATGGCTTCTAGATTATAATTATAAATGTAAAGCAATACTAAAACTACAATAAACTTGAATGCATATTTTTTAGTGTAAATTATTAACACAAAATCCAGCAAAAATACACAAATAAGATTCCCAACGAAAATAATATTGCACATTTATGTAACTTGGCGGACGAATATATGCTATATATATAAATCGTTATATCTAATATGGATATGAAGCATTGTGTAACAGTAATGTTAGCCTTTAGAATTTATCATATATTGATTTATGTATAGGTTACGACCTTATAACGCAATAAATTACTGCACATACATAGGATAGTTAGTTAAGATTGATGCTTCCAACTAATTTTAAAAAATCGAGTAATGAAGTATTAATTGAACAATTCCGCTTGGTGGAAATTGTGAAGACAGAAATAATAATTTAAATAAATGAACTTTCCCGTAAACCCATCAATTTTGATGCAATTTATATTCTTCTGCGGAGACAATCTTTAATAAGGAGTCATATTATTTACATGAAAGGGGAAAATGTGGAATGACATTACGTATTTATGAAAAACATTGTGCTGACAATAACTATTATCATTTAGTTTGCTTGTTGTGGATTAACATGGAATTCTAATAGAACTTTTAATTGTTAAACCCTTAGATGAATTAAATGGTCTAATAATTTATAGTTCAGTGGTTCAACTAGATGCCAGGCCCAGATATCTTCAGCAACAAACATAGACAGGCGTGCAGCACCTCAAGTTGCCACAACAGTAACCCTTTGAATTGCAAAGCCCACCAATTGGATGGCAATCAGGCTGTAGGTGACAAATAGATATATCATTGGAGCGTTGTTGCAAGGTTTATCGTAATTGCGCACACAAATATTGAATTGTTGCAGATATGTCGCAGTAAACATTATTGGCTTTATAAAATCTGGTTGAAAGGTAACTGCATTACAATTGTTGTCAACATATTTCGAGTATTTCCCTTCTTAAATTTCAGATTAGTCAACGTAATTAACTGTTCAAAATCTATTTGCTAATATAAATGAGATTTAACAACATCTGGAGATTTTAATCGCTCAAACATTACACAAATATTTAAACTCACTTAAATAATTCTACTTAATTATATAAACTTACATCTGTGGTTGGTGGACTTGCTAAGCATTTTTCAAGATTAACTGACACAAAGACAAGAATTGCGAACAGTATGATGAATCCCCTATAAAGATATATGCATATCTAAAATGACATTGTTACCTATTGTACTACTCTTGAAAAAATATTTAAAGAAATAAAAACCTCAGTGCTTACCGGAAACAAATCATTTTCTTTCCCCAATTGAGAAATAGCAGAAGTTTTGACGAGCAAAGGAGTGTCGTGAAGTGCGAAGATAGAAGTAATAACGAACCTTAGACTTTACGATCAAACACCTCGTTATTTGTTTCAACATTTATTATATACAATAAAACTACGTATAGTCAACCGTTGGAGTTGTTTTTATCTTCATATTATCTTTATTGGCAAGTAAAGAATTTTAGAACAATTGTAAGGACAGCTTAAGAAGACAATCAGTCACTATTTTGTCAACTTTTGTTTAAACTATTGTTACACAATAGCTTACATTACATACTGACAATTTCCTTTTACATTATGTTGTTACAAATGACCAGCAGAGTAAGCAATAACGCAAAATTCTTGACAATTTATATATTAATTCAGTGTATTAAGAGCATTGAAAGTAAAAATGAACTTACTATGCTGTTGCTGGTCCTAAGATATTAAATAAATAAGCCAGAGGAATGCATGCTCGCATCGATGAGCAAAGGAGTGTCGTGGTGTGAGAAGATACAAGTTATAACCAGGGTTGGAAAAACCCGGATTTTATCAATAAACGCCAAGCCAGTGGCAAGAAATGGTAACAACCGGTTTTTATTGGACAGTGGATTTATTTGGATAAAATTAATTATGACCATTTTATACCAACCTATACAACAGCTCCAGGCCGGTGAGAACCGGATTTTAACCAATAATGACCAGGCCATTTCTTGCCACTTTGCAACCCTTTGTTAATGTATGCGTAATATTGGCCAAGCCAGTGGCAAGAAATGGTAGAGACCGGTTTTTATTGGACAGTGGATTTATTTGGATAGTATTAATTATGACCATTTTATACCAATCTATACAACAGGACCAAACAGGTTAGAACCGGATTTTAACCAATAATGACCAGATCATTTCTTGCTACTTGCCAACCCTGGTTATAACGAACCTTAGACTTTACGATCAAACACCTCGTTATTTGTTTCAACATTTGTTATATACAATAAAATTGCCTATAGTCAACCGTTGGAGTTGTTTTTATCCTCATATTGTCTTTATTGGAAAGTGAATAATTTTAGAACAATTGTAAGGACAGCTCAAGAAGACAATCAGTCATTATTTTTTCAACTTTCGTTTAAAGTATTGTTACACAATAGCGTACATTACATACTGACAATTTCCTTTTACATTATGTTGTTACAAATGACCAGCAGAGTAAGCAATAACGCAAAATTCTTGACAATTTATATATTAATTCAGTGTATTAAGAGCATTGAAAGTAAAAATGAACTTACTATGCTGTTGCTGGTCATAAGATGTTAAATAAAAGAGCCAGAGGAATGCATGTTCGTATTTTAGTGGTCGCACAACCAAACGTTATGGGATACTGCTCAGGCCACTTGAGCCCATTGCAGATTACCCCGTCGCGTATGTTAATTTACGAATAGCATTGGAAGTGAGCATGGGTTGCTCATTTCCTGAATTTTCTTATCCAATTACCTATCCCTAAGTTGCTACTTCTCAACTGCTTCAATAAGATGTGCAATCTACTCAAGTTATATTAGTTGCTATGATAAAATTTGGGAATTTGGTTGCAATTCTACTTTGATTAGAATGCAGGTGAGCCTCTGCACTTTATGCAGAACTTAGGGAATCCACCAGATAATGGGGCTCACCCACAGTCGATAACAGACAGGCTATGTCGTGGATTCGTGGTGATCACTGCTGAATAAAAATGTCACTAAAGCCTATAGGTACAACCTACCCGGGAATCAGGTGCTGAATCGGTGATGGCAAGTCTCTAACAGCACAAGGTAGCGTTATGGTGCAAGACGCTCGCCCGGTTGACAATTGACCGCATAGATCACAACTGTCCAAACAAAGCAACTCGGGTGGTGGAGACCATAAAACAAATTCTGTTTTTGTGTAGATCTGCCGAGAGGTAAGGGAGCTCAGATGACCACAACCTAACCTCTCGAGTCTTGTAGCATCTTAAAAGCCAGAGGAATTATTAAAGCTAAGCGCTTTTGTAAAATTGCTCGTTTTTGATTTTGTCCCTCTAAAGGCTTCCGCCGACGAGATAAAACAACCGGACCAACGGAAACCTGGGTTCGGCGAACTGCCACCTTCGCAGATGTCAAAATCGCAACTGCCACCCGGCGAACTGCCACAATTATTGTTTGCCCTCTCCGTAAATACAGAAGGTAACCACTGCCACATAACGAACTGCCACCGTACGTCATGATAATATGTTATGATAAGTCTCATGGTAAAAGCAATGCTAAGTCTCATCATAATATACTATGCTAAGTTTCATGGTAAAATTTATGCTAAGTCTGATACTATCGTTCTTTCTAATACTCAATATGGTTGATTTATTTTTTTTTAAATTAAAAAAAGGCATTAACATCCATTTTAATTGCCAAATATAATTGGCTATGAGACTTAGCATAGTATTTAGCTATGCGACTTAGCATAGTATTTAGCTATGCGACTTAGCATAGTATTTAGCTATGCGACTTAGCATAGTATTTAGCTATGCGACTTAGCATAGTATTTAGCTATGAGACTTAGCATAGTATTTAGCTATGCGACTTAGCATAGTATTTAGCTATGAGACTTAGCATAGTATTTAGCTATGAGACTTAGCATAGTATTTAGCTATGAGACTTAGCATAGTATTTAGCTATGAGACTTAGCATAGTATTTAGCTATGAGACTTAGCATAGTATTTAGCTATGAGACTTAGCATAGTATTTAGCTATGAGACTTAGCATAGTATTTAGCTATGAGACTTAGCATAGTATTTAGCTATGAGACTTAGCATAGTATTTAGCTATGAGACTTAGCATAGTATTTAGCTATGAGACTTAGCATAGTATTTAGCTATGAGACTTAGCATAGTATTTAGCTATGAGACTTAGCATAGTATTTAGCTATGAGACTTAGCATAGTATTTAGCTATGAGACTTAGCATAGTATTTAGCTATGAGACTTAGCATAGTATTTAGCTATGAGACTTAGCATAGTATTTAGCTATGAGACTTAGCATAGTATTTAGCTATGAGACTTAGCATAGTATTTAGCTATGAGACTTAGCATAGTATTTAGCTATGAGACTTAGCATAGTATTTAGCTATGAGACTTAGCATAGTATTTAGCTATGAGACTTAGCATAGTATTTAGCTATGAGACTTAGCATAGTATTTAGCTATGAGACTTAGCATAGTATTTAGCTATGAGACAAGAAACCCTCGCCCCATTCCCACTCGGGATCGGAATGAAATTTTATGGGAGCTTAGGTACCTGGCCCAATGTGCCAGCGAAAACAAAAGTTTGGGCCACCTCGCCCTGGTTTGCGCGGGAAATCGCGCAGAAGTTTTAAATTCTAATTCGTGAGCAAAGGGTCCCCCTGTCCAACTTAAATTTTCCAACGTTAAATCCCATAAGGAAACTTCATTTGAACAAAAGTAAATCTTGTTTTCACCGGAAATGAGGGCGAGGTTGGCCTCACCAAGTTTGCAAACATACTAATGTTGTGTTATAAGGTATATTACTGAGCTTTTACGCATTTTAATTTTTTCCGTGAAAGAAAATGAAGTTTCCTTATGGGATTTAACGGAAAATTTAAGATGAACAAGCGGGCCTTTATCTCTCGAATTAGAATTTAAAACTTCTGCGCGATTTCCCGCGCAAACCAGGGCGAGGTGGCCCAAACTTTTGTTTTCGCTGGGACATTGGGCCAGGTACCTAAGCTCCCATAAAATTTCATTCCGATCCCGAGTGGGCATGGGGCGAGGGTTACTTGTTAGCATAGTATTTAGCATGAATGAGTTATTGTGGCAGTTATTTGCGGCAGTTGGGCCTGGGGCATTTCGCCGGGTGGCAGTTGTGAAAGTGGCAGTACGCCTAGAATCCGGAAAACGACCTATTGGGTCCTGGACTTGGGCCTTTACTTTATAATTTTCGAAATTTCATGAAATTTTGAAAATTCCCCGAATTTACGTAAAAATCTGATTTAACCGCACAAACGAATTCGTTATGCACTAAGGTCGTGGAAAATACCTTTCCCACCAAAATTTTATGAAATTTCGAAAATATTCAGAATTTACGTAAAATTCTGATTTAACAGTACAAACGAATTTCCTTATCACTATAATTGTGGAGAATACCTTCCCTTACCCAAAATTCTAATTTTGATGAAATTTAGAAAAAAATCGTGAAATTTCGAAAAAAAACTTCGAATTGACGTGAAAACCTAATTTAACCCCGGGAACATACTCGTCAAGGCCCTAAAAATATAGCTTCCCCGACTCGAAATTTCAGCAGGTTTTGCAAAAACTCAAAACCAATTTATGTAGAAACCAGATTTACTTACAGAAATGAATTCCTTGATTTCCAACGACGTGGAAAACACGTTCCCCGCCACTGCATTAGTGTATTGGTAACATGATAAACAAATAACACGGTCGACGCAGTGAAATTTCAAACTTTAAAGTCACAATTTCGTTTTCACCATGGAAATGATTTCGATGATGACAAGGTGACCTTCCACACAAAGACTAGGAAATAAGGCTCATGATGAGAGCTGGGGATATATTTCCCACTCAGAAATTGCTCGTTCGATGACATTTCCAAAAAGCGCCGGTTATTATATCAACCTACTTTACTCTAAACATACATTTCGCGTAACAACTACTCAACCATCCAAAATTACAACAACTTTAAATCGAGCTCACACTAGCGAGCAGTAGCGCTTCGCTTCTATTGCAGTCAATTCATCGATTGCAGTTTTGGATTTTTCCGTATTGTTCTTTCTTCGTTCCAATTAACAGCACATTTCTGATGACAAAATTATTAGCAAATTTATACAAATTATTTCTTAAAAACAAACTGGGAAATTTCTATAATATTCAGTAAGGTTGTAACCAAATCCCAGGGGTCGGATTTTTGTAAATCTCCCTGGAAGATTTGTTTGATTTTCCCTGCTGGTTATGATGTCCCTGTTCGAAGCAAGTTCAAAACCTGTTGACAAAATAATTTCCGTCATACACCCCAACAAATTCAAAAATCCCTGCTGAAAAAAAGGTCAACAGATTTGAAAATTCCTGCTGACAAAATGTTTTTCAGTAAAACACCTCAACAATTTCAAAAATCCCTGCTGACAAAAATTGTTTCTCATAAAACAGCTCAAGAATTTCGAAAATCCCTGCCCAAAAAAGGTCAACAGATTTGACAATCCCTGTTTATAATCCCGTTTGAAAATTTCCCTGCTGAAATTTTTTTTCTGGGAAGATTCTTCCCGTCTTCCCACATAAATCCGACCCCTGCCAAATCGTGTCCAGAGCTAATCCCGCCTCGACAATCCCGCCAGTGATAACTCCGCCGAAGCAACCCCGAGGATTTAATCTCGATCTCAAAAGTATGTAATCCCGCCAACCATAACCCCGCTGACGATATTCCCAACCCAAGTTTTTTTGTATTAACTTCAGTAAACAATAATTGTTTGCTATTATTTAATATTATCCATGTCCTTGACAACAAGCTGTGTGCTGTTGACTGGCCGTTTTGATATGTACCTATATTGTGAATTGTGACATATGTATGTAGCTACACTGTGTTCATTATTCAGCAGTATAACTACCAAAAAAATCCGGAAATTAACGTTAAAATGACATTTAAATAGCAACGCCAGAAACTCTTTTTCTAATCTTTTATTATTTGTTTACTATTCGGATCTGTACTTCGGATCTTAAGTGCTCAACTGTTGTATCTTCACTGTTGTTATAGCAACAACATTTTATATTCATTAAATTCTGCGTTTCATTATATGGCGGGGTTATCTCATTAGTGTCGGGATTATCCTGAGCGGGATTATATACATCGGTCAAACTGGCAGCGGGATACTGTTCGCGGGAATAATACCAGCGGGTTTATCGCGGCGGGATTAGCTCTAAACTCCGATATAATAACCGTTTATTTTGCCTTTTTGGAAATGTCATCGAACTTCAATTTCTGAGTGGGAAATATATCCCCAGCTCTCATCATGAGTCTTATTTCCTGGTCTTTGTGTGGAAGGTATTTTATTTATCAAAATCATTTCCATGGCGAAAACGAAATTGTAGCTTTAAAGTTTGACATTTCACTACGTCGACGGTGTTATTTGTTCATTATGTTGCCAATACACTAATGCAGTGGCGGGGAACGTGTTTTCCACGTCGTTGGAAATCAAGGAATTCATTTCTGTAAGTAAATCTGGTTTCTACATAAATTGGGAGTTTTTGCATTTGCCGAAATTTCGAGTCGGGGAAGCTTTTTTTTCGGGATTAGGGATCAACGAGTATGTTCCCGTGGTTAAATCAAGTTTTCACGTCAATTCGAAGTTTTTTTTCGAGATTTCATGTTTTTTTTCAAAATTTCATCAAAATTCGAATTTTGTTGTGGGGAAGGTATTCTCCACGATTATAGTGATCAAGGAATTCGTTTGTGCGGTTAAATCAGATTTTTAGGTAAATTCCGGGAATTTTCAAAATTTCATGAAATTTCATGAAATTTCGAAAATTGAAAAAGTAAAGGCGTTATGCCCAAGTCCAGGACCCAACAGGTCGTTTGCCGCTGGTCCGATCGTTGTATCTCGTCCCTTGCGAGAGCCTTTAGAAGGACAAAATAAAAAATCAGGTTTTCCCGTCAATTCCAAGTTTTTTTCCCCGAAATTTCAAGGTTTTTTTCAATATTTCATGATTTGTTTCGAAATTTCATCAAAATTCGAATTTTGTGGCGGGGAAGGTATTCTCCACGATTTTAGGGATCAAGAAATTCGTTTGTGCGGCTAAATCAGATTTTTACGTAAATTCTGAATATTTTCGAAATTTCATAAAATTTCAGGTGGGAAAGGTATTTTCAACGACTTTAATGATCACCGAATTCGTTTGTGCGGTTAAATCAGATTTTGAGGTAAATTCGGGGAATTTTCGAAATTTTATGAAATTTTATGAAATTTCGAAAATTGAAAAAATAAAGGCGTTATTCCCAAGTCCAGGACCCAACAGATCGTTTGCGGCTGGTCCGGTCGCTGTATCTCGTCCCGTGCGGGAGCCTTTAGAAGGACAAAATCAAAAACGAGCTTTACAAAAGCGCTTCGCTTTAGCAAGTGAATTATCTTCACTGACTTCTTGTGAGTCGAGATTATTAGAAATCAAGATTATAATTATTTTAACGTACTAATACGTTCAATCGTAGAACGGTTATAGGCTCCTTTGGTTTTGCTAACAAGTGCAGACGCAGAGGATTTGTTTAATGATAGTTAACCATTAGAAATCATGCCCAATATTAGCTCATCCTGTTTCAAATAAACGTTTTAATATGCTCAGGTTAGACGGGAAGTTATGATACAGCAGTTTAATGCTATCAGTAGTCTATATCTGGCCTAAAAAGAGTATAAACTCCTCTCCAGGTCTTTTTGTAAAACGTTATTTTTGTGGAGTAACGTGAAAATAAACGAAAGTCATAAGCTTTGAGACAATTTAGATTTTATTATTATTGGTTTCATTTTGCTCACTCTGCTGACTGGATTGGATGGATGCATTTTGGTAAGGGTTTATGTTATTGTAGGAAGTGTAGGAACTGATGACAGATCCAGATCCGTTTCCATACCATGACGAAGTCTTGCTAGATTTGGACGGGACATAAGTTGGAGATTCCTTGGAGTTATTTTGTGGGAAGCTCGGTAAACATGGTGCTGCGCTGGGAGGCATATATCCACAAATTATAGGAATGATTCCATTATTTAAAGCGTATTCAAGTGGATCTGGTTCTTCAGGGTCAATTGTTATACTGAATTCAGTAGCCATGGCTGAATCGGGATTGAAGCAAAAACCCAGTCCTTCGTGAGATTTACTATCTTTTGCAGGTGTCGACTTTTTTAATTCGCCGTCTTTTTCCTCTGTCGACTTTTTTCTTTCACTCACTTTTTCCGCTGTTGGCGTTGTCGTTGTCTTTTCATGGACCTTTTCCTTTGTGGGCTTTTTTCTTTCACTACCTTTTCCCTTTGTTGGCTTTTTTCTTTCGCTACTTTTTTCCTTTGTTGGTTTTTTTCTTTCGCTACTTTTTTCCTTTGTTGGTTTTTTTCTTTCGCTACTTTTTTCCTTTGTTGGCTTTTTACTTTCGTTATCCTTTTCCTTTGTTGGCTTTTTTCCTTCATTATCCTTTTCCTTTGTTGGCTTTTTTCCTTCATTATCCGTTTCCGATGTAGATTTTGTTTTTCCACTAGAAGTCCGCGATTTCGATGATGCTGGTTCCGTATTTGAGGTGTCTGAAGAACCTGAATCTGATGAAGAATGGGAGCCTGAGGGACTGGATGAGTGGGAATCGGGATGATCGACGGAAGAGGTTGACGTATCATCGTCGGTCGAGGTGTCGTCGTTATTATTACCTTCACTTGGCGACTTCTGCGTTGTTTTTGTTGCAGTCCCTTTGCCAGTAGGGCCAGTTTTCGAAGATTTTGATTTATCGGTGTACTTGTATGTCTCTGTCGTTACATAAGTATAGTCGCTACTTGATGTTGATTTTGGAGTTTTATATCTGGAGTTTGGCTGGGTGTTAAACCCAGTTGCAGTCATGTTTTCTCTTTTGCTGTGTCCTACTTTTGCACGATGCTTCTTTTCAGATATTGGGATAACATAAGGATTTACATTAGGTTCAGCAGCACTTAAAGCAACCTTATTTTGACTGGATGCTTTTTGAACAGAGTAACTGCACGATTGAGGTGGGCTTGAGCAATTCCATTGTTGGTATTGATATGGGTTGAAGAAGGGGTAACAATTGACTGGTTGTGGGGGACATTGTTGGCCACTGCAGTTACAGGAGTGGACACCATGTGTATTTTGGTACATAGGCTTGCCAAAGTTTTGGTTGTTAATCGGGTGTCTGGAACAAGTTGTCCTCGTGGGAGGACAGTTTCTATGTTGAATTTGGGAAGGGAAGTGAGAGTTATTTCTGGATATGGTTTGAGATACGGATCCGGAAAGACTCAAATTAGATGGAGCATGTGGCCATGTATAACCACAACCGGTTGAGGTGTTATAAGGATTATTTTGCAAATGTTGAACATTCATTTTTTAAATTATTATTATATTTCTTGGTACGCGAGTAATTTTTACATTTACCAAATAAACCTCACTTTAAATGCATCTAAACTAATGAATTTGATATACTGCTAGTTACTAAAAAGACTTTTGAGGCTTCAAATTTGAGTACTTAAATTAATCGCAGTTCACAAGGCAGAGTATCCTCCTTCTTACTAAAAGCTTCATCGTAGTAGTAGTAGTGTAGTAGTGATGGTTGTCGTCCTTATGTACATGCGATGTTAGAGTATAGCGGTTCATTTTTTTCTTTCATTTATGGGGAAAAAAATGCTTTAAAATAAAAATCAAAGCATTTTTTTATTTATAACATTTTCTTTTTGTTGACTTGGGCAGGCTTTAGGTAAAGTAACCAAGTTTTCAGCTTAATTCTGTCCAAGTCAACAAAAATTATGCCATTTCAGAATTAAAAAAATGAGGTTTTAAAAAAACCAAAACGAAGCTGCTTTTACGATTCTAAAAGTGAAAAACTAGCATTTGGTATGCATGGGAGGAATTAGAGCAATAATGAACGATACAAAGCATCTCGGGTGCTACCGAATAATATATTATTTACAGTATATGTACGTATGTGTTTGCACCCGAGATGCTTTGTATCGTTCATTATTGCTCTAATTCCTCCCATGCATACCAAATGCTAGTTTTTCACTTTTAGAATCGTAAAAGCATCTTCGTTTTGATTTTTTTAAAACCTCATTTTTTATTCATTGTTTTCAAAATTTTCTTGGCTTAATGAGTCCATATTATTACAATAGTAATTCATTATTAAAATTTTCATGAAGCTCAAATAATTTAATTAGTTGTTAATATTGGAAGACTTCAAGTTACGTCACGAATATTGAAGGTTATGATTGTGACTTGTGACAACCATACTTCGCATTTTTAAGTAATTAATTTTTAAGGGTCCAAGCCCTTGGTCGCACATCATAAGATTTTGCACACTAGCTTGCAATAATTAGACAGTCATGTGTGCAAATTTTTATCAAAGTTGTTGTGGGGAAAGACCTTTAAAAAAACTGCAATGTATTAGGATAGGCAATTCCGTAGACTCAATGGAAAACTTGGGTATAAACAGCTCCAGATCTCGTAAACTATACACGCTGAAGATGCACGTTAAGCATTGGACGTTTTACAAATTCTGTCATTGACTTTAAGCCCTTAATATTCGGATTTGGTCAAAGGGTGCAGAAGTTATCCTTAAATCCTTTTTTTTTTAAGGGGGGGGGGGGTAAGTGCATATCTACGCTTTGCGTTTTTTACGTAAACGAATTTTTTAAAAAGTTGAAAATTCTTATTTTTGCGAATCAGTAAAAAAGCATCTTCGTAAAAATGTAAAAATAATGTAAAAAAGAGAGAACAGAAATACCGTAATGCTAAACAAGTTACTAACCAACATGCTTATATCTTGGAATTTGTATGGTTAAATAGAATAAAATACTACTTACTTATCCTCCTTACTTAATCCTCCATCAATACATATTAGACATTAAATGAATTAAAATGATGTAGCTGTCATGCACTGATAGCGTTCTGGATGGTGCACAAATTTTTACGTGTTCGTGGTCAAAAATCAAGTGAAATTATAGTCTAGAACCTAAGTATATGTTCACATTTGTTTGTAAATAATCAGTTTTTGTAAGCCACGTTTGAATGTTTAACGTCCACGTTAGCAAAATCTCCAACGAATAGCCTACACTTTCGTGCATATAGTTTACTGGCTCACATAACCATATTAATAATTAGCCCACTCGATTTTAAAAATAATTCGTCACTTTCACAACTTTAGCGAGAAAGTCGCTGTCATGAATATATTGAAATTACACTGCAACACTGAAAATAGAGCCTTTTTTGCAACAATATTAGCGACATAATGTTGAAACGCGTTTTTTCCTAGAATCAAAGCGTTCATTCAAAAATTTTGTGACCAGGTCTAATAATTTTAGTAAAGTTGTCCAACATAATGCACATTAACTAATACAATTTCAAAAATAGGCTGGATGACAAACATTTAGTTTGATGAATAGTTTCAATAACCGTTTAAAAAGCATCATATCGTTGGCTAGTGGTCGGATCGGTTCAGTTTGGTTCACAAAGTGAATTGAATCGAAACTTAAATTTTCAGTTCAATTTGCAGCGTATCAGTTCAGTTCAGTTTGGTTTCCTCTGTAAACTGAACTGAACTGATTACAAAATGGTTCACGGCGCCATTGGAACTACAATGGTTGGGTTGGAATATGTATGGATGAACTAAAATATACTGTCAGCCTTAATTAACATAAAATTTCGATTATGAAAATAATTATTTATTTATCATAAATGTTTTCAGTAGATTCAAGCGGGTACAATTCATCATATCCCGCTTAGCATCACAATAACCAAGAACTTGACTGGAACAAGTAAAAACACAAAAAATAGTTTTGTGATTAAAAACGTACCATCGTCTGGGTCTGGGGTATACAATACTTCGTATCCCCGTAAATAATGTGTATTGAACTGGATGGTAAAACCTGTGTAGCTAGGTCAGTAGAATTCTTCAAGAATGGCTACGAAATGGTAACCTGAATGTGCTTTACTATTAGTAAGAGCGAACTCAAATGGTGACGATAAAGATCATGGACCCGTGTGCATAGGCTGACCATTGGTTTTAACAAAATGTAGTAATGAAAGTTTGAAATGCCGCGTTGTACTTCTGTTGAACAGCGAGCTTCTGTGAGCCAGTAAAAATCAGTTCACTCGTTTCAGTTCAGTTCGGTTCGGTGGCTGAACTGAACCGATTAGTTTGATTTACAGCTTGAACTGAACCGAAATTGCATGAACCAAACTGAACTGAACTGAAAATATTCAGTTTTGAACTGAACCGATCCGACCACTATCGTTGGCTAAATTCTTAAAAGTACCATTTTCATTGGAGATCCCATTTAAAAAGCATTAATTAAAGCTATTAATTATTTTTAAAAACGTTTTACCCCGCAACGTCAGATTAATTTAAAAACAATTCTTGCATTTATTTTTTGACAACCAAGCTACAGGCATGATAACCTAATTTAAGAAACGGCTGATCCGATATCCGGAAGTGTATGCTTGATAAAAATATGACAAGGCTGATCTGGTCAGGTTCTTGCTGTTCACCATAGTGAATGACATCGGTCAAATATCTAGTCTGTATGCACTGAGGTATGGGCTGAAGAAAATTTATTTTGGGGGGGTATTTTCTGAGGTTCGGGATTATTGTCTCCAATGTTTTCAGGGTAAGTACTAAATATAGATAGTAGTATTTTGCATTTTTTGTGATTTTTTAAATAATTGTCATGGGATTTACTTCATGGATATTAATTATTACAGCCTGAATAGCAGGGAAGGGAATCGGAATCCGAATTTCACAGTGCCCCAAAAACTTTGTACCTCGATTGTATGTAAATGGCCAGCTGCATTGATTAGTTGTAAGTATAGACAAATAAATCAATGGTAATAGAATCAGAATTTAAAAAGAATTTTTGAAATTCGATATTTACAATACCTAAAAGATGGGTTTAAAGAAAAGTATTGGAATCAGAATCGGAATTTGTATCCGAAAAAAAATAACAAAAATTGAAAATTTGTTTCGACCATACAAAGGCATTTGTCAAGTATTTCCTTCGTATCTCAAGGTTTAAAAAAGTATTCGTATTCAAGTCCCTTCCCTTCCCTGCTGAATAGACAAAGTACCAATGCGTGCCGTCGAATCGCAGCAAAATACTCCAAGTGCACCTGACCGTGATTTACGATGCCACCAGAAGTTACTTGGTTGATTTCAGCTCCTCAGGACATAGCCTTTTGCCAGGGGTCGGATTTTTGCAAATCTCCCTGGTAGATCATTTCTGAAATTCCCTGCTGAATTTTATATCCTTGCGGGGAAGCCCTCAACGATTTCAAAAATCCCTGCTGAAACAAAGGTCAACAATTTTCAACATGCTTGTTGGCAAAATAATTTCCCTACACGACGTCAAATCCCTGCAAAAAAAGGCAAACCAATCTAAAAATCCCTGTTTGCGTAGTAAATTTCCCTGAAACACGCCAACAAATATGAAAATCCCTGCCAAAAAAATGTCAACGAATTTAAAAATCCCTGTTTGCAAAAAAGAATCAATTCCCTTTGAGATTTTCCCTGCCAGAAATATTTTTTCTCTGGGAAGAATCTTCCCGTCTTCCCACAAAAATCCGACCCCTGCCTTTTGCCTACGGGACCATACATGTACAAAGGGCATACCAAAGTTACTTTTGACCCCCCTTGGAAAAATCGGAAAATTTTGACCCCCCGGCCCGTCCTGAGGCCGGGCCGGGGGGTCAAAATCAATATCATGACCTTGTACGTTAATTTTATGTGGAATAAAGTAGGCTAAACGGTAGTTTGAACATTTGTAAAGCCAAAAAACCTGAAATTCATTTAAAATATGGCAGGAATTACCAAAAACTTATTTTAGAAGAAGAAAAAATGTTTCAGAGGTGCATTGAATGAGAAACGCATAGTAAGACAGTAGAGCATCTCGGGCGGTTAAAGTTTGCGGGTTAGCCCGTAAAAAGCCCGGCCCGCCGGGGCTTCGGGCGGGTACGGGTAAAATTTATTACACTTGACGGGTTATGGGTGGGTACGGTTTTTTCAATGCGGTTAAAAAAGACCGTGAAAACCCCGTAAAAGCCCGTGAAAAAATTCATGTGTGGTGCATGCTGGACATAGCTCCTCACGAGTTCGAGTAGATACTCGAGTTTCGAGTACGAGTACGGGTCGAGTACGGTATCAACTTTTTTTGTACTCGAACTTGAGTATATTTCTAACGAGTATCAGAACGAGTACAAGTATGTTCAAAATACTTAAACCAATAAACGAGTACGAGTTCGGGTCATTAATTTAAAAGTACTTGAACCCGTACTTGGATTTACACGCGATACTCGAGTATTTTTCTCGTACAAAGTTCACATCCATATATCCTTGATTACACAAACGTTGTTATTCCGAAGCGAAAAAGGAAAAGCGGTTAAATTAAAAATGATTACGAATTGCATGAAACGTTGCACGTGGCATGGCTGAGTCAACACTTGATTAAGTTGCAATAAGTTATTGTTACAGCTCCGAATGTAGTACTACTGTAGTTATTAAGTACCTATTGACGTAAAATATTATGGAACCGGAGACTAGTGCAGAATTAATGGAGGTTAAGGATGACATTGACCGGACTGAAGAGAATCCAGTCAATGTGACTGGCAGTACCAAATCTTGATCTAAAGTTCGTCAGCATTTTAACCTCGTTGGAGAAAATTTTCACTGCAAACACTTCGTAAGTTGCTGTTAAAAATTCTTTTTTTCTGAATTTACTACTTGTTTTCTACATCTATCTCTCTTTAACTAAATAGCCTACAAATTTTTTTTCGGTGTACTTAATACTCGAGTACGGTTCGAGTACGAGTTCAAGTACGGTTCGGTCGGTATAAACGTTTCATACACTCGCAAGTACGGTCCAGGTTCGGTAAAAAATTAAGAACTATAATACCGTCCTTCGAGTATGGGATTTTACACTCATACTTGAAGACACAAGTCCGGATCAAGCGGGAATTTGGCCCGACAATTTGAGTACGGTTCCAAGTACGAGTACGGTATGGATAACTACTCGACCCGTGAGGAGCTATAATGCTGGATCAGGGATTGTAAGAGTACATTAACTTTAATACATGGAACGATTTTCAAACGTTTGCAATTTTACCTTTAAAACAAAGCCTTGACATTCAATGTCAACGACTTAAATTACAGAAAATAGTCGGAAGATTGCAAGGTTGGA
This sequence comes from Allacma fusca, assembly GCA_947179485.1. NCBI lineage: Eukaryota > Metazoa > Arthropoda > Collembola > Symphypleona > Sminthuridae > Allacma > Allacma fusca. The sequence continues at coordinate 40,284,425 of OX359250.1, read as the reverse complement.
AAACATTTAAACAGATACTAGTTGAACATAGGTGTCTATAATTAAATTATGTGAAGTGCAACGAATGCAGGGATATTTTAGCAGGCAATCGCGCCAAGGAGGGACATCAACTCTGGCCAAACATAATTGTAAGAATTCTGCAGTGGAAGCAACCACAGCTCTTACCAATTTCATTAAAAATTGAATAAGAAAATTTTTCTGGGTCTATAGCTATGGATTTACAAGCTGGACTGGTATTAGCGGGAGGGCTTTTATAAATTTTACGGGCCGGGCCGGGCTTTTTTGTTGAACTTTAATTTCCGGCCGGGCGGGCACGGGTAAACATTTACGGGCCGCGGCGGGTACGGGTCTAAAATATCCGACGGGGTGATGCTCTATAAAACTGAAAATTAAATTTGACCCTACTTGAAATGCAGTTGACCCCCTCTGAAATTTCATTTTTTTTGGATTTTGACCCCCCTTGGAAAACACGCCTTGTACATGTATGTAAGGGACCTTGCGTGTTCTGCCTTTACTTGACACTATAGAGCAAACACTGATTGTGAGAGCATGACTTTCCTGAACCTAATTCACGGTTAAATAAAAATTCCCGGTTCCAATTTTGAAAATCTGCAAACGATTGCAAAGATCTGAGCCGGGGTTACTAACAATAAGGAGATTGAAACCAGCAATTTCACTTGGTTCTGCTGTAAATATGTCCGAAAATCACGGAGGTGTTTAGAAATAATGGGTCAAAATTGACGGGTTTTTCAAGATTTCGCAATTTTATTCTTATAACTTTTGCCACCGAAGATTCTCCGGTGTGTTTATTATACTATTTTTGTTATGCTGTTATTTATTATACTATTTCGTTTAACTAAATTTATTATACGCTTGTGCCTGCCTTCTTTTACAACATTAATTTAGCTTTAATCTGGTTTTTTTATTGCATCACTGCTGTTTTACTTTTTTTCGTGATTACATTTTTTTACAATAACCGGGAAATAATGTAAAACGAATAATTACTTCCCTTATTTCATTATAAACTTATTTTTCAAATTTTTACGGGACGGGGACTGATCATGGGACATGTGACTAGTTTTTTAGAAGTCTTAATGATATGATAACCGTTTTCAACACTTAATATTTTAACACAACAATTTAGAGAATTCGAGACTTGAGACTGAGACACCAATCTTTTGTCGAGAACGCAACACTATATTTATAAGTATATGCAATATGCTGTAAATGGAAACGGTCGGCCACAAACGTCTTGACCATCTGTTAAATATCCAGTGACTGCCGTTTACTTAAGCCCAAGTATGTCGTAGTTTACAGTGCGGTAACAATACATTTTGATGATTTAAATTTTTTATCAAGTCAAGTTTTTAAATTAGCTATCGTAGTTGAAAGTTTCAACTACGATAGCTTGAATAGTAGTATAAATATATAATGGCAGTTCTCGAATCTTCAGTAACACAAACTCAAGTACATGGCTGTTCTCAAATAGAAACGAGCATGCTTCAAATGAAAGCGAGAATTTGAACTGTCGTTCTTACAACTACTCATTTTTATCTACTTAACGTGGTATTCTCAATGGAGCCATTACCAAGACCTTTTCTGAGTACCGTCAAAGGGAAGCTTGATAGAGATTTGCGTGCGAACCTTGAGTCAAAATGGCTCCCACCACTCAAGTCAGCCATTCGGCAGTTGAAAATGAGCGAGGAAGAAGAAAAAGGATTCATAATTGATATACGGAAATATGCAGAAACCATTAGCCCTCAAGAATTGCGGCAGATTCCTAGAAATAAAGTTCTTCCATTCCTCCTGCATGCAATTTGGAAATTTCAAGTCCGGGCAGCTCAAACAGAGTCTGAAGATCAATATGGGGAGGGATTCGACGGTACCAATTTCACTCCAACTACAACTATACATTTTTATTAGGAGTTATAAATAGTATACTTATGTAACCAAAAATTCTATGCTTTGGTGGGAATAAAGATGAAGAGGAAAACAATGAAGGTAGTGACGTAGAGGAGGAACTCACTGCAGAGGACCTTGCTGTAGCGGAGCAGTCTACCAAACCAGCTTCCCCAGAATTCCACATGAGGCAGCAAAGATACAAAATCTTACTTGATAAAGTTGCCCCATTTTATATTGAAAGGAGGTCTGAGCAAGTTTTCGAAAAAAGCGATGTTGACATTTTATCCCGGAAGAATCTTTCTCGTGCAGTTTGGCGTTATGTTGTAGACAATATGGAACCTGAATACCCTTTACCCACATTAATTCTCAAGAAACATCAATATTTAAAACGCGAAGAACCTCGGAATTTAGGTCCCGGTTGTTACGACCCGATGTGGTCAGAATATCAGCGTCAGCTCAAGCTCAAAACAACGAGAGGACAGATGCACAGTTGCAAGCCTCGCTTTGCAAAGGAGTACGTCCAAATGGACTCCCCAGATCCTGGAGCATATGGAAATCCTTATGATAATTTGAAAAATTGTTGTCCATCAGGAAAAGTAACCTTACTCCAGTCAGGACCTTGTGACATCCGAGGTACGACTTTCCGGATTGTTGGTTCTTCCCTCGGCCCTGGAGATTACGACGTCACTTCATCCATTCAAGAGCTCCTCAATAAAAGAATAAGTACTCGAGGTCCGTACGATTTATTCACGCAACCCAATCGATTTGACGTTCTCCATGGATACTTTAAAAGGCCAAAGTTACAGTTGGAGCCGGGGATGTACGGTGTTCATGGCAGCTTGAAAGATGTGGGCGTTGTCTCATTTAGCATGATTATGACATAGTTTGATGATATTTAAACTTAGCTAAAGCTAAATCTAGCTAATATTTTTTCTGAATATAGATTCTCAATTCGCGCTGCAATCTTATGAAAGGCCGATTATCTAAAATGAACCGTGATCAGAAGGTTACAGGAGAGAGAATTGCGATTTCTAATCCGATGTGGCCAACTGTAGATTCCGAAAAGCAACCTGGACCAGGTCATTATAATATACATGACCCAGAGTACAAGCACACGTGCTGGGGTGAGAATTACTGGGCTTTTAACATTAGTACCGAAGCTAGGCCGGACCTCCCTAGTGATTATGATAATGCGCCTACACGTTACCGTCCGGAGATGGCTGACCGTAGTTACTGTGCCACCGGTTGTGGGTTCAAGAGTAACTTCCGATCAAAGAGCACTAGACTGGATTTTAATAAAAACAGTGTCTTGAGTGAACGACTTAGGCCTAAAGACATTCCGCCAAAGGAAAAAGCGAGAATTGTGGACGAGTGTAGATGGTTCCTGTAAACATTTTGCAGACATTTACGAATGCCAAAAGTTCCAAGAAAAATATTAAATTCTCGCTGGTTGCCATCTCTAGCTCAATTAGAGCACAGAAAGAGGTATTCAAGCTTGTTTTTCCTTTAAAAACGAAATCACGATATAATTTCACGGGTCCATATATGAACTTTGGCTTGAGATAGAAAATGATGCTTCATGAAATTCATATATCATAACTCGAAAAACTACAAATCTATTAACCAATTGGGACTGTACACCCTTTTCATACCTGGTAAACTTTACAGGCTTGTTAGCAGAGATGTACATGTATTGCATAAACACATTTCTTGTCATTTCGAATTTTCGACCCCTGCTTGTACCTATGACTAAAATGCTAAAATGCAATAAAAATAACATTTTGTTAATGCTTAATGTTACTTCAAATTTTGAATAGTCACTGCACAGACTCATAATGGTTTGCGTTAATGGGTACATGCAATAATTATTTATTTGGGGCATATCAGGAATATGAAAATAAGCAATAAACCATAGCGTTATTTATTTGGGACATATCAGGAATATGAAAATAAGCAAGAAACCATAGCGTTATTTATTTGGGGCATATCAGGAATATGAAAATAAGCAATAAACCATAGCGTTATTTATTTGGGGCATATCAGGAATATGAAAATAAGCAAGAAACCATAGCGTTATTTATTTGGGGCATATCAGGAATATGAAAATAAGCAATAAACCATAGCGTTATTTATTTGGGGCATATCAGGAATATGAAAAAAAGCAATAAACCAAAGCGATACAATACCAAAGAATGGTATTTAAGCTAAGAACAAAACAAGAACTGCTGCTCACACCAAAAACCAGAGAAGAATTCCTAGTCCTAAGGATAAGTAGTTGTAATTCTCATAGTAGCTTAGCACATGATACAAGTTTAGTTCATAGGTCAATAGAATCTAAGTAAAGGGTAGGAATACGAATGAGAACAGAAAGGTCGAGTTGGATGGGAACTGGGGAGTAGGAAAACGATGTATTTTATTGACCCGAAATTAGTGGTGTACGTTACGATAAAACATTACAATATTAACGACGATATTTTCGAGGAACGATATATGTATGTATAGCACCTTGGAGGGGTCGATGGGGGAAATATTTGATACCCCAATTTTGTAACAAACTTTATTCCACACTTTTGAAAGTTTGTTTCATCTGTTTAGCTCAAATACTCTCGACACAATGTTCAAGAAACAGGAGCAAATTCAGGTTTTCTTGTAACAACTACTTTGGAAGCTTTTGATCTTTCGCTCAGATTTTGTTTACTAAAAATAAATGCATGCTGATTGTAGCAAATTTTACGGGGTTTCCAACAAGGCAAATATGTGATCGCGAAGTTGAATATTTTAGATACAAGGGGCCTGTTTTAGTGAGGCAAGATTTCTCCACAAAATAGCAAAAAAGCTTCATAAATAAAAGAATAAAAAACTAAATTAAAAAATCGTAACACTAACAAAATTTGTTTCAATTAACGATACTACGTAAATTACGATTTACGATTACGACCCCGCTACATGCCAATGCAATGGCATGTCCTCACCGATATATGTACGAACAAAAGTATTCTCCACCTCCACCCACTTTTTATACGACTCAAATGTTTCATGTGTACATTTTTAACGCAATCCAATTAGCAACAACGCTTGTTTGGCTTCTCAGGGTAACATGCTATAATGAAAAAAAAATCTTAGCCTTATTCTCATTTTCGACCAAATCAACTTTAAAATAGACAGCATTTTTAGCTTTTGTGTTCCACTGATTTTACAGTAATCTGTAAACTATCGTTGTAACGTTCCTCGATTCAATATCGTTATCAGGTTTTTTGGCCGAACGATAATGAGATACACGATAATTCGAAAATGAACATCACTACCCGAAATTAATACCATTGTGAAACCCAACAGTTGTTTTAGAGTGTTAGCATTCCAATTATTGAATTATTTTAATTTATTGAGTTCATTTTTGCGCAGCAGTGGTAAAAGGACAAAGAGGTGACATGTGCTGTAAATGCACGCCAACAAAATGTGAGCTAGTAAAGTTAAACATATTTAGAGTTGTACGACTGAATCAATATAACAATATTAAAGTGTGTAGTAACAAAATGAGTTATAAAGGCATCTAATTGTTAAGTGAAGTAAAGAAATACAAACGTTGTATTCTTTTTCCCGTCAATCACGGATTTTATGCCAAATTGATCTTCTGTCAAATGCAAAACTGATACATCAATGCAAAGCTGGGAATTGTGGTGATAAATAACAGCTTAGTCATCCTCATCTGGTCCTTGTGCAGGTCTTGCTTTTGGTCCTCCCGCCCTCTTAGCCATGATGATCTGGTCAACTTGAAGAATTGTATTTGCTGCATTTGTGGCATACTGAATTGCCCAGGATTTGTTTATGAAAAGGTCGAAAATTTCATCTTCTTTTGCATCACAAAGTCCGTCACTTTCGTCCTGTTTAGATAAAATAAAATAATATGTGTAGGCACACAATCACACTCAATAGGGGTGACAAGGGTGACATTGTCTCCTCAAAAAACGTCAGGGAGGCACAGACTAGTATACCCCCACTTTTTAGAAATAAAACCAATGATTTTCTGAATTTTTGTTGTTAAAATTGCTATAAAACCTCAAAAATTTCTAAAATCGCTCACAAAATGCTTGAATCAGTATTTAGGAAGAAACTGAAGTAATCTACGTCTTCTACACAAATATGTTTACTATTTTGCAAAATATTTATCTCATCCTAGAACACACAAACCAGCGTAATTTCACATGTGGGTAGTTTGGTCCATCAAGGTCGTCATCTGACAGACAGAAGAACGCAAAATCACGAAATTTGAAGAGAATTTGTGCATGGCTCCTTGTATTGGAAAGACAAGAGTGTAGTCGAGACGTGGGATCAACATTTTCGGGGAAGGAACAAAATTGTATGTGGGGTCATTCTACGGTAAGCTGACATGATTTAAATGCGACCCGTTTCATCCGTGATAATGATTTCGAATTCATTTCCCAGCTTTTATTTCAGTCACTATGCCTAAAAATTGTCAGAGTTGGGGTGAAAAGTGAAATAGTAACTTAGAAAAAAAGAAACACCAATCTCCCAGTACATCACTTTCCGCATTTGCTGGACTTGTTAAACTCGTCCATATAGCTTACAAAATAATGCTGGGATTGTTACTTTCTGGACCATAAAATTTTGGTCTTGCCCAAAGTTTGGGCCTTTTAAAATAATATGTTCCAAGTGCATGCTAGACCAAATCTGACCAGACGATAGGACCTTTCTTTTACAAGCTTTTTAGATACTTCAAAAAGAGGTTCTACACAACCCGATTGTATGACCACGCGCGGGTAAAATGATATGTGCAACCGTAACCCAGCCCCATTTTTTGGACTTCGGAGTGCCTGGGTGCACAGTAGTATTTCAATGTAATGAACTTCTTCACCAACCAAGAATGGAAAATGTTCGCATAATACATCACACTTATAATATTTGAACTGGATCTACACATGTTAAAACTGGTATGTGTCCTTTCGATCGTGTAGGCAGTGTAATATATTAACGGTATTCACAATAGAAGTAATAGTATATCACTTACGGCAATGTTGAATCCTGTATTTACTTTTCCCCCTTGGTGAGCGGCATACAGTTTAGCCAAGATCTCTTTGGACTTTCTCCCTGAGTTATCAGCAAAAATGCTAATGAAGGACTCCAATGCGGTGGCGAACTTTTTGACAGAATACTGCTCTAAACCGGGTAATGTTTCTCCAAACGAAGTAATCTGACGCGCCAGTTCAACTTCAACAGCACCGGCACCAGGGATAAGGCGGCCATCCTAGGTACAATCATTGATACTTAAACTTCAGGAAGATGCTTCTTATCGTCGAACATATTGGTTTATCAAATAATCAGAGCCTTGTATCTTAATACTATTTACGTATGAAAAGTAGCACTAACTTTGCTAAGAGCTTTAAACGTATTGACACCATCGTTCACAGCACGCTCGATGTCGTCCAAGAAATTGTCAGTGGCTCCTCGGAGTACGATCGTTGATATTCTCGATTCCTTTTCTCCAATACGGAAAACAATGACTGGAGTATCTCCAACCTCGTCCACATACACTTCATCAGCAAATCCCAAATCCTCAACTTTCGGCTGTTCGATTTTGGGATAGGCGGATGCATTTGTGGCTTTACACACTCGGCGCAAATCAAATTTACTCATGAGACGGACGGCCATAACGTTATACTTATTCAAGAAGTGCATTGCCAGGTCACCGATTTTGCCACCGGAAACAACCACGTTTGCACCAGTGTCTGCGATAGCTTTTATCTGGTTTTCGAGCAGAGCCTCCTCACCCTGGCTGAAGTCCATCAATTCCTTAGCTGTCTTAATTAAGACTGTTCCTTTGGTCTCGGTCTGAGTCACATCAAGGGGACAGGTAAACACAGCAACTTTGGCGTTGCTCATCTTAATTATGGAACTTTCCACGCTACGCTTGAATACCAGTCCTTGAACCACTTGAGACTGTAGTAACGTAGAGCCCTATACAACAAAATCCCCCAGTTCAAGTTAGACCTTTGATTTTTATTTTCTCATAAAAGCATTATTCCACAAAATCTTTCAACTAACCAAGATTTTACAAACTCGGACGTTATCGACATTAAACTGGGTCTTGGTTTCAGGCAAAATGGAGACTGAAATAATGAAATACATTCAAATTCAATAAAAATAGTCTTTTCTCCACATATGCTTGTAATATACAAATAAACTTACTGCAAGCTTGTGTAACTAGCTTGGCTACAACATCCTCGTGCCCTAACTGTTTGCTCATTATTGCTGGTCTAACTGCTTTTAGCACTTCCGTCTCGTTCCGGTTATCTTTAACCTCGTCAATAACCAGGGTAGGTAGAACCTCTAAGGCCTTTTCCAGTGCTAATTCATATCCCGAGATAATCTCTGTAGGAGCAAGTCCCTAAAAAAACATAATTATTGCTTCATGCCCAAAACATCTCAGATCCTCCCTTAAACAAATCCTTTCAAATTATACAATGTATTCTCTCCTCACCATTTTAAGCAACTCGTCAGCAGCTTCTAACAATGCTCCACAAAAGAGTATAACAAAGTTAGTTCCATCGCCGATTTCCTGCTCTTGCATTTGGGAAGCTAGTACAATGATTTTAGCAGCCGGGTGTTCCACCTAATTTAACATTTCAAAAATAATCCTCTTCCCAAGCAAATCCTCCAGCAATCCGCAGGGCTCAATAAATACAAACTTACATCCAACTCTTGAATAATGGTCGCCGCATCATTGGTCACAAACAATTTCTCCAAATGATTGATAACCATTTTATTCATTCCAGTAGGGCCATAGGCAGTCCTGAGACTGTCGGCGAATTCCTTGCATGCCTTAATATTCCTGTTGACAGCTTCTTCCAACCCGGCAAAATGCTAAAAAAAATTATTTAGATCCCCATAATTGTGTGTCTCAACCCACTAATACTTCAATGGTCCTCGTAACATAGGAAGACTCAACTACATCCATTCCTTTGTACAAGACTCACACCCACGCTTCAATATCATTATTGAGTTTTTAACATACACTACTTCACATGGGAAATCCTACAAATATAAATTAATAATGTCACCATATAAAATACGGCATCTGAGCCAAGACCATCATTGCAAATAACACATTCCTTACTTCAAACCAGAAAAAAAAGAACAACAATGGGAATTTCTATATGCACTGTATAATTTAATGAATTCTAATCCACGATGACTCACCCGGGTTCCCTCCTTCAGCATAGAAGCAAATCCAGGCGCTTTCGGTACGTGCATAGCCATATTGTCAAATTAAATGTAATTTCACAATTTACGAATAAGTCTGCGATAAGTTTAAAATTGATTATTGCAAAATTTACAGTAAAATTCACAATTTCAGTAACACGTCGGCGGCGAATTTACTCGTGCACTCCTTGCACGCTTCGAGCTTCGAGGGTTCTGGAAGAATAGGTGGATTCAAGTGGCGCTTACTCAAATAACTAGAGTCAGGTGGGCCGACTCAGCGGTAACTTTTCAGTCTGTGACTCATGTGGAAGCTTCTTCCTTCTTCTTCACTCACACAGTATATACAGTCGTCCACTTTGTATAGTGTTAGCCAAGGGTATTCACTCCTTGAATTTACCAGTCACAGTCCTCTCACAGTCCCAGTCCCAAGTAGCATTCTATCAGTCAGTCCACTCACAATCAATCTTAGAGTATCCGTGCAGAAGCCCCTAAAAGTCTCTGTCGTACTAAAAGTCCTTAGCAAAAGTCTCAGCCACTCTTTATGTATTTCATATGGATTTAAAGTCACAAGAGTACCATTAGGTTGAGAATATGCATTTTAATGGTCTCAATTTCGACGATTTCAATAATTTTCGAACTCGAACTTTACATTAATATTTTTACCCTTCAGTGTACTAGTAGTTTGATAAATAATCATGGAAAAGAGCATGTCTTCCTGGTTGAACCATATTATAAAGTAGCTTATAATTATTATGGAGCTTTAAAATATCTCACTGGAAATCCTATCAGATTTCCAGCAAACGGGTGTCAAAACTCATGTGATAATTTTGAGTTCTAGAAAAATCCATATTTGTATCTTTTTTTGTGACTCATGTTACCCCAAACATTGCCGTAGTTCATTGAAATATACCCCAAAGATTGAAGTAGTTAACTGAAGTAAATTTTAGAAATATTGAAAAGATTGGTCTAAGAAAATAAAATGTAATATGAGCCACTTCCGGAAAAATTGTCAGGCAAAAATCAGTAACTGGTGTAAAAGTGCTTGTAATGTGGACAGGTCATACTAGTCTTATAATCCGTCTCTAATTGAAATCCTATCAGTCCCTGGCAGTATCAGTTGTCAGTCAGTTCTATATTTTAACCACTCTGTATTTCCTCTGAGTCCAAGACTGTATAGCCTTGTTTCCCTTTGCAGTTGTCTCTTGCTGCCTTTCTTTCAATGCTTCAGTTTCGGTGAGTCAGGAATGTATGTACTACAGGGCACAGGGCACAGGGCACAGGGGACAGGGAACACCGGGCTGACTTTAGCATCTAGCGAAAAACTTATACACTATACATATGTATATTAGTATGTACCATATTACTCATTATACATGCTTAGTACAATACCGTGGGTGCGTGGGTGAGTGGGTATAACCAACCCAAATCATAAATCATTGTTGCGCATTACATGTAAGTAAACACCCGATAGTGATGTACAAAGTCGTGAAAGTTCAGTCCAAGTCGTACACAGTCTCTCGAACCCCTTAGGGGGCATGCACAAATTATGTAACGCTTAGTCGGTCGGTGGTGGTTTTTCTTAACGTTACGCTAACGTTACGCACAGTAGGTAGTACCTGTGTACTCTTTTACGTAACGCAATATTTGATTAGACCCGATTTTAACGCGTAGGCATTCTTGGAATATTTAGTGAAAATATTTGGGAGCGAGGTTTAAATTTTAAGAATATGTGGGAAAATCAAAGAACTGCAATTTCTACAAGACACGAGTAATTTCATCATGACAAAGTATTTCGGATGTGGCACTTGCTTCGAGATCTTCAGGGGCACCCCTGACGAATCTGCGATCGTAACAACTTCTTGTGGTCGTGACTTGTACATCACTAACACC
>OX359250.1:40122599-40273215 GCA_947179485.1 Allacma fusca | reverse complement strand
GGAATCTTACCAACATTTCATTCTAAGATTGAAGTCACAGTTGAAGAAAAGAAGGCTCCCCGACAGGCTTACCATCGTATTAAGAAAACCTATGATTTGAGGATTAACAAGAAACATGAAGAGCTAGCAAGATGTTATTGGTCCCGAAAGCGATTTGTTTATGACCTGATGGGTCAAATAGCGGAGATAATGATGGAGCATGAGTGCCAGGAGTTTCCAAGTAAATACCATCCAACGTGTCTGTGCAATTGCGAAGAATTTGAATATTTGAGGTCTATGTGGTCAGCTAGAATTAAAGGCTTGCAAACCGTACTACCCTATGATCCAGCTATTTCTTTCTCAGCGTACCAAAACCATATGCCGTTCTACCTGGTGAATCATCTTGATACGCCGAAAGAAACAGCAATCACAGACTTACCAAAATTTCCAGCAGCAATGGATTTGGCTTATCGTATAAATTCGTTTAAAACACATTGGGATTGTTACAATGATAATGATGATGGTGATAGGTCAATAGGCGAAGAATACTCTATGGCGGAGCTGTATTACGTTGCACAAAGTGGAGGTACAGCGTATTGCGTTTACTGTGGTGGGTTTGGCGGTGTTGATGTAAATGAAGCTTTCAAACGTCCATGGTGCCTTCCCTCTTGCTGTATGAAGAAAGATGCGGATCGTCAATTGGAAGAATCACGTGTTTTTTCAACAGAATCTCAGCATGAGATTGTTTTTTAAACAATTGTAAAAAACAAAAAAAAAATAGATAAATAATAATAAAAACATAATTTCTCACTCTTGTATATAAATATTATGATGTTGTATTAATCATTCATTCAATCATTCAATGTCATCATGGCGGGATTCACAGTTACCTTGCTTAGCGATGCATCTTATAATTATTACCCTGAAAACACTATAACTAATTTTCGAAACAAGTTAGCTACAAGGCTTGAGTTGGACTCTCGAGAATACGAGGTTGCGCTATCTTCATGTACATACACATCTACGGATGTATTTATTAGAGAGGGCGAGGAGTTGGGTACTGCATCAATCCAATGTTCAGAATCAGACTTAATATCAACCTCTTTACTGGATCTGAGCCCTGTTAAATGGATCGAAGGAGACACATTAAAGTGTAAGATATTCGCGCCTTCAAACTTTTCAGCGGAACATATGTTTTGTGAATATTTATCCGGTATAACAAGAGATTTATATAAGCTGAATGCGGCATCTTACATGGAAATCACAAAGGAAAGCGGCAATCAAAAATTGATTTATGATTTCGAACTAGCTGATCGATTAAAGAATGTTTTCGGGATTCAGGATGGTATGTATGAAATGGACCCGATCGCGGTACCAGCAATTTTGGACAATGACATACAAACTCGCACTGGTTCGCATAATATAATAAAAATACCAATCCTGTTTGCGCCATCACAGAAGATGTTTCGTGTAGAAGTAAGAAGAAAAGTTGATCCAATCGATTTTGTGTGGGAATCTCCACATTTATACATGGAATCATCCAGAGAGAACCTTACAAAATCTTTAACGTATAAAGACAAAGTAGTGAGCCTGTTAGGCAGAGACGACAACGTTCTTAGCTATCTTACAAATGCATCCAAAGATGAAGTTGTAGCAGTAACAATTTACAGACGATTGTATATGAACCTGGGATTTGATAACTATCCGTATGACACTTTGCATTTTTATAATGACAAAGAAAAACAGTGGGTACATACGTACGGGGACCATAGGAAGATTAATGTGAAGTACTATCTATTAAAGGACGATGAAATCGCCATCTCTAAAACCGATTCTAAGGATGTTATTACGGCTGGATATGACCATACTTCATTTCAACAAATGATGGATACATTAAGTGAAAAACTTCGGTTTGATTGGCAGATAAAATCCGGTAGAATGATTATAGAGTACAACAAAAAAAACTCAAAAATGAATAACTATAACTTTTCCTCGTTAGTGGAGTATTACTTGGGATTTAAGGGAGGGAATACGGGCTCACGTAAACTCAAATCAACCCCATTTACAAGATTTAGAGCGCGTCACAGGTTCTACAAGGACTTTGCAAACGATCTTCTATTTGTATACTGTGACGCTATAGTAAACCAATTTGTTGGAGATGCATATGCTCCGCTTTTAAAAAGCATGCCTCTCACGTTTAATAACGGTCGTACGTTTGAACATGAATTTCAAAATCTAACATATCTCCCATTGAAATCACATTCAATTGATAGCATACATGTGTATATAATGAATGAATCGGGAGAACCGCCCCCATTTGAAGTTGGTGACTTTAAGTGCACACTGCATTTTCGAGAACAGCGAAGCTAACGAGTTTGATGAAACAACAATAACACAAAAAATTAATAATGACTAAGACATATAAGTGTTCAGATAAGGAGAGTAAGTTTTACAGGATTCATAGACCACAATATGGGAGTGGAGTTCAGTACGGGCGTGGATTACTGTTTTATCGTGGATCAAACATTCGCCAAAAAGGCAGTGGGTTAGGATCATTCTTTGGGTCTATTGCCAGGCGATTAATACCTTTTGCTGCAAAGTATATCTTCCCACATGCAAAAACAGCTTTAAGAAATGTTGCAATGGATGTTTTGGACGGAGGTCGCCCCTTACGTGAGGCGTTGCGAGAAAGAGGGCTCACTGCACTTAAAGGAGTAGGAAATGATATTATCAATCAGTCGGGATCTGGGTTTAGTCGGAAACGAAAGCTCGATGAAGATCGGCTGTTCAATTATAAGAAAATTAAACGGAGTTCAAAAATCGGTCGTGGAATCAAGAAAAAAACTAAAAGGCGTAAGACTGGTCGTGGGCTCTTGAAACTACGTGTGCAGAAGCGGAAAAAAAATAAAAGAAAGCGTAAAAACAGTCGAAACATCTTTTCATAATCATGGCTGCAGATCATCATTATCTACGAAGTGAACTGGACATTTTTAAACGTGAGGGGTACGACATGAGCATTCTAACTACACAATCATGTGATGTTTATCCTAATTGTCCATTATCTGAAACTGCAGTTCCACTAACATTTATTGTTAATAGTACTGACGCGCATTATATTGAGCCTAGTAAAACCAGGTTATATTTACGACTGCGGATATTAGATGATAAAATGACTGCAAACGGTGCTGCAACTGTAGTAGCACCCGTTAACAATATTCTTCATTCAATTTTTTCACAGTGCTCTGTGTACTTGAATGAAACATTGATTACACCCACACATCCTTACTATGCCTATAGATGCATGTTCGAAAGACTGTTGTTATTTTCCAAGGAGTACAATGAAACTCAATCACAATGCGCTGGATACTTTAAAAACAACGATCCTGAATCAACTAACGTTTTGGCGGGTGGATCTTATAAATCACGATTTGAAATGAGTAAGGGTAGTAAGATTTTTGAAGTTATTGGCCGGCCTCATGTAGATCTATTTGCTCAACCAGATTTTTTACCACCTGGAGTTGATTTAAAAATTGTATTTCATCGATCCACGGATGGTTTCGCGCTTCATTGTCCAGCAAGTACAGTTGTAGGAGTACCCACACCTCGATACAGACTAAACATTTTGGAAGCAAAGCTACAAGTTACGAGACACAAAGTACTGGCGGCTGCAGCAATTGAGCATATAAGGCAATGGGAAGGAGGTGATGTTGCAAATCTGTACTTAAACAAAGTGGATGTAAAAAGTTTTTCATTACCCACTGGGACCTTATCAAGAATTGAAGAGGGTGTTTTCAAAGGTGGTCAGTTACCCGAACGACTTGTGCTCGCTATTGTACGCAGTGCAAATATAAATGGCACCGGAATAACTAATCCATTCCTTTTCGGCAGCCATGATTTATCTCACATAAATGTATCAGTTAATGGTGATACCAACGAGAGTTATCCTTTGGATGTGGACTTTAGAGAAGATAGTATTCGAGTTCAAGAAGCCGTTAGCAATCTTTACAGAGCAATTGGAATTGATAATAAGGATGCGAGTATTGACTTTAGCGTCAGCGATTTTATAAACAACCGCGCACTCTATGTATATGAGATTGCCCCGATTAGTGACGCACGTGCCCTGCCCAGATTTGGAAATATCAAGATTGAGCTCCGGTTTAGAACTGCCACAACAACCCCTTTAACGATTCTTTGTTATACAGAGTCCCAGAACATTTTGAACATTGACAAAAATAAATCTGTGTACTTTACTGATTACTCCCATGAAGCCATGCAGGGATGAATACCGATCAAGTTTATAATTATCTTAATGTAATATGTAAAACTAGAAATGCTCAGTTTGATGTAATATCATGCGATGAATTGAAATATGTGAAGCTTGATAGATTTCCACTCTGTCTAGTGGTTAATTCAGAACCTAGTACAAAACCTGGGGATCATTGGCTGGCCTTCTACAAGGAGAGTAAAACAAGCTGCTTGGAGTTTTTCGATTCGTATGGGTTTGGCCTAAGCCACTACTCGAAAGATTTCAAAATCTTTGCTAAGCGGTGCAAGGTTTGGGTGAGAGAAAATATTAAACAGCTGCAGAATTGGGGGTCGATTGTTTGCGGGAATTATGTATTGTATTTTTTGTACAAACGTCTACAGCGATGTAATCCCATGAAGATTTATTGTGAATTTACAAATAATTTTACTCGTAATGACAAGTACGTGTCATATTTTATTGCATCAAGGCAATATTTATTAAAAAATAATTGCTGTAATAAGACAATTATTCAGAATGTAACAAAGTTTGAAAAAATGAATAAATCTTGTTAATCAAAATTTTTCCATCTGGATAATATTCTGCGTATGATTCCTTTACCATATTTGATATTTTTTGATTTGCATTGTCTAGGCATATAATTTCTCGTCCTGTTGGGTACTGACATATCATCCTTGGCATAACCTTTATTTCCCACTAGGTTGAATTTGAAACGTTTTGCCGGCGGAGTTTCATCATCATAATCATTATCATCGAAATTTTTGCGCTTAGTATTTCTAGAGTCCAGTAGTTGAGTATTTGTAGTATCCATCATTTCAGTTTTTGTAAAATCCACTAGTTTTGGTTTGACGCGTCTCATAGGGTAACGTTTGCGTTTAGTCTTTGAGGATCCTAATAATTTCGGGATGGGCTTGAAACGTTTTGAAGTTGAAGCTTCATCGTCATCATAATCGATATCATAGGAAGCTTTGCGTTTGGTATTTCTAGAATCCGCAGTTTGAGCATTTGTAGTATCCGCTAATTTAGTTTTTGTGAAATCCACTAGCTTCGGTTTGATGCGTTTCATAGGGAAACGTTTGCGTTTAGTCTTTGAAGACCCTAATAATTTCGGAATTTGCTTGAAACGTTTCGACGTTGAGGCTTCTTCGTCATCATAATCGATGTCATAGGCTGCTTTGCGCTTAGTATTTCTAGAGTCCATTAGTTGAGTATTTGTAGTATCCATCATTTCAGTTTTTGTAAAATCCACTAGTTTCGGTTTGATGCGTTTCGTTGGGAAACGTTTGCGTTTAGTCTTTGTAGACCCTAATAGTTTCGGAATGGACTTGAAACGTTTCGAAGTTGAGGCTTCATCTTCATCATAATCGATGTCATAGGATGCTCTTCGTTTAGCATTTCTAGAATCCACTATTTTAGATTTTGTAAAATCCACTAGTTTCGGTTTGATGCGTTTCACAGGGAAACGTTTGCGTTTAGTCTTTGAAGACCCTAATAATTTCGGAATGTTCTTGAAACGTTTTGAAGTTGAAGCTTCATCTTCATCATAATCGATGTCATAGAATGCTTTGCGTTTGGTATTTTTAGAATCTATTATTTTAGGTTTTGTAAAATCCACTAGCTTTGGTTTAATACGTTTCATGGGGTAACGTTTGCGTTTAGTCTTTGCAGACCCTAATAATTGTGGAATATTTTTAAACCGTTTCACAGCTAAAGCATCATTATCATCATCATCATGGCGAACTTTTCGTTTAGACCTTCTCGGTAAATTTGGAATGTCTTTAAGACGTTCTGCTGGGGGATTATTGTTCTTATGCTTGATTTTGTCAGTTTCTTCCCATTTGGGAATTAGCTTGATACGGTTTGACAAATTAATAGATTCATCATTATTTTCCTTAGCCATAACTTTTGAAAGGAGGGACTTAGTTGCGTCATCTGGAAGTCGAATTAATACACGTTTTCGTTTTGGTCCTGCCTTACCATTATCGTGTCTCTTACGTTGTGTTCTTGCTAAGGTTTCGTAATAACCTTCTATGATATCCGGGGAAGCTTTACGCCTTCTCATGTTTTCGGAAACTTCAACATCCATGTTCTCATTACTTTGAGAAACTCCTCCATTAAATTCAGTGGGGTGATCGTTAGTATTAGGCCGATAAGCAGCATCATCTTCACTCTCAGAATCATCGACATAATTATTCGAATAATATGGTTTGCGGTAGGTATTTTGCCTACTACTACTACTCTGTGGTTTATCATAAGGAACGATACTAGTAATTGGATTGTCTTGATATCTCGTTGCATTGAAATTATATTTTTGAAGAGGTGACTGCATCATATTCCCTTGCTGGTTAATCAATTTAACAAGCAAAGGCTGATTATCGTCATGATGCTTTTTATGTCTCATCTGTCTAGCATATTCGCCATATAGAGCTTGTTTTACATCGTTGGTAAGCTTACGTGAATTTAATATCTTTGATGAGATGTTACTATCGTTAGTTTTGGACATTAGCACATTGTACAGTGATTCTGGAATAAGCTTCATTCGCTTAGCCATGTTAATTAATTTGCGAGCACGTTTGACAGTAACGTTGTTGCTAAAGAAGCTAGAATAGGTATGAAGAAACCTCCACCACGCTGAAGAACTTTACGTTTTTTTGTCAATGACAGAGATTTTAAGGAGAGTGCACGTAGATGTTTTTTGTATGGACGCAATCTCTCAACTGTACTTTTTGGTATTGGTACATTGCCTATAATCAAGTTACGAGCACATTCAGATAAAGTTTTAACTTCGTCATTCGAAGCTTCCCTTAAACAATCATTTACTTTACGTTTGCACTTGCATTTTTTTAAAAATGCTCGGTGTTTAAGTAACCGCTTCATGCTTGATTTTTGTGCAAGTTAAACACAATACATGTGAACTAATACAGCTCTCTGCATTATCTGACTTACATAAGCCAGTGTACAATTATTATAAACTATATTTGTACAACGTCAGTGCACAATGTCGGATGCAAAAATTAAGCGTCTGTATTTGAACCCGAAATTCAGGGGTAGTTTTTCAGGTTTGGACACGTTTATGAAACATTATAAAGGTGGTGAATGTAGATCCACAATTCAAAGAATTCTAAGTGGTATTCCGGTGTATGCTGAAAACAAGCCTGCATTACGTAAATTTACAAGACGTCAGGTTGTAGTTCATGGAATAGATGAGCAGTGGGTTATTGATTTAATAGACATAACAGCTTACTCTAAATTTAATAACAATCACAGGTATCTTCTAAGCATCATCGATGCTTTTAGTAAATATGCATTTGTCCACCCAGTGAAAACTAAAAATAGCATTGATGTATTAGCAGTTTTTAAGAAAATATTGAAGAATTCAGGAAGAAAGCCAAAGAGAATTCAATGTGACAAAGGGGGTGAATTTAAAAAAGATTTCAAAGAATTTTGCACGAATAATGGAATTGAAATCTTTCATGTTCAATCAGAACTGAAAGCGTGTATCGTTGAAAGATTTAATCGAACGATTATGGAAAAAATAAGTCGATATGTACAGCATAAAGGAAGCTACAGATTTGTTCATGTTCTGCAAAAGTTAGTTCGAAACTATAATAACACAGTTCATTCCAGCATAAAACTTAAGCCGATAAATGTTAATTCCAAAAATGAAATGGAGGTGTGGTTCCATCTGTATGGAAATAAGGAACTAAAATCATATGATAAGCCCAAATTTAATGTTGGCGATCGCGTTCTCATTTCTATTGATAAAAATTGTTTTGAGAAAGGTTATTCCAAACGATTTAAACCAGAGGTTTTTACCGTAAATAGAATAGGAAATTCAAACCCTCGCATGTATTACTTAACCGATCCTGAAGATAATGCAGATATGGAAGGGGGGTTTTACAGTCAAGAACTTTCAAAGGTTAATTATTAATAAGGTATTATGTGTTAGGATATAAAAACAAGTTTCTATATTGTTTGATTTCTCCTGAAAACTATATGCTGAGAATTAACATGATCGAAGAAAGATCTGAACATGATTGTCAGAGGAAAACGGGATGGTGCAAACGTTTGAGAATGCCCTTGTTTGAGCGTTCCACGGTTTTTTGAAAACGTTTTTTGGCGACTCCAAGGTTATGAACCTAAAAAAATGGAGCATAAATACCGCGCTTGTTCCTGCAATTTGTATCATTCAACTTCTGACATCTCAACTTGCATAACATACATTTGAGTTCAAGAATTCTTTGTTACTACAATATTCCTATTATCCGCATTAAAACAGCAGTTACACCAGGAAAAACGTTAAAGTAAGTGCATACCTGCAAAAGCGTCTGCAGGCATGCCTTTGGTTGAAAATTTGTTACTAATATTAATATCATTGCTGAAATGCATGGCTGTATCTTGAAAACCTTTACGTTATTGTTTACGCTGTTCAAATTTTTCAGAGAACTCAACAAGAAAATGGATACTGAAATTAACCAATGTATCAAAGCTGTTGATGGTGAGATCACTCGATCTGAACCTGTAATGGATTTGTCTGTTAAAGGCAAAGTCTGCAGCAGTGAACCTGATACTCCAATGGATTTATCGGTTCAAAGCAAGGTCTCTGCCGATGATGCTCCAACGGATTTATCTGTTAAAACAAATCCATCAGCCAATGATGTTCCAATGGACTTAACTACTACGGACAAGGTCTCCGCCAACGAATTGGACGAGGAAGTGGAAGCTGCAACGTTGAAATGTCAAGAAACGCAGCTGGACGGTCCAACACGTAAGCGGTTCCCATCCTTAGAAACTATTCCGGAGGAATTGAACGAGACTGCACGTGGTGATGATGAGGCGGGGTTTGGGGGACCGAAACCCGAAGTTTATCGTAAACCCTATTTCAAACTCCATGGGCATCCCAAGGATCCTAATCGCCCCAAGGTATGGTACTCTCGTTCTGAAGATGGTCAACGTTTGTTTATGAACGTTCAGCGAACCACTCTGAATGGGAAAAAGATGCGTGTTAATTGGAAGATGGAGCAGACACCTGAGATTATCAGTAACCTTGTGTACTACTACAACACATGCCGGGGTCAAATAAGTGACATTCATGATACGTTGATGGACTGTATGGCCCATGTTGATGGGCGGATACGTCTAAACAAGGGTTTCAATCGCGACCCAAACGTTCCAGAAAATTTTTAACCTTGTCCAGAAAAAACAACAACAATAATAAACGACAATATTCTGAGCATAAATACAGCAGTCGACGCATTTCTTAAATCATTCTAGCGACAACCATTGAACGCATCTCACCCGCATGGCTTTTCAAATAATCATCTCAATTTTTTTCTTTTTTCTGACAATCGGCATTAACTGCCTACTATCGATTTACCTCCATAACCATTGTTCATTCGTGCGAACTTCAAGCATTTCTCACATTAACAGCAGCAGTAATGGCTCAAGCACAGCTGGTTAAGGCCGCGATGGAAATTGAACACACCATTAATAGTAAGTGGACAAAATCCCGTCCCCACTGATAACCTCCCGCCCCTGCTCCCCGCCGCCGCCGCCGCCGCGCTTCCGTTACGGTTTGGCGAAAAAGGAGGGGGAGGGAAAAAATCCCAAACCTTACCCATCGTCCCACCCTTCCTTCGTACCTCGTTCGGAAGCATGCATAATATTTAAGTTGAGGTATTAATTAATTTTTGTAATTCACAGAAGTTGTAGCGGACTCTGTTAGAGAACCGGATAGTTCAATTGGACAGGATGTTTGTGGAACATTTGATTGGGACAAGAATCCCCCCATGACTTCTGAAGTTACCTCGCTGGGATGTAACAAGAAGTTGGTATACAATAAGCGGAAACCAGCTGCACCCGTTAAGAACGCTGCCGTTGTGAAAAGCATCATGCAAAAAATGAAGGGAACTGATGTTCCTATCAGGCAAAAGCGCGCTTTGCGATCTGACAAGATTTATTCCAAACCTTTGCCAAGCTTCTGCTCCGCATGCAAGGATGAATATGATAGGCAAGACATTACGAAGACTACGTTTGCTCAAATTGATTGGGGATGTAAATCGTGTGACGAGAGTCAAATTACTCTAACTCAAAATCAAAGTACCATAACCATGCTGATGACTGATTTCAAGGATATTGCTATGCATTACATTATTAATTTTTGAATCATTTATACAACCTTTTATTTCTGATTAATAAATACAATACAATTCGGATCTGGAAATACATTGCTTCTGAGTCTATAATTATCATTTTGTGTCTGACTGCAATCAATCATAAGGTATCCATGAGGAACTGAAATGCACTCCTTGTACGCTTCCTCCATGAGCGAGTGCTTTTTCCCACAGTTCATTTGCATTCCAATTTTATTCACGACTTGTGTTTCCCTTGGATTTTTGAATAAACAAATGTACTTGGCATTGGTTGTTAAAGGTCTAAGTCCATCATGAAAAAAGTTTTGCGTTATGAAGATAATAGAACAATTCCGATGATGGCTTCCTCTAACAAAGGCTTGCATGACATCTTTCGACTTTGAAGCCTCCTCCATTAGGTCATCTAATATATAAAGATATGGGTTTAGCATGTCGTCGCCATATTCCTTTGGTAATCCATGATGAAACTGAATCTCTGGAAATTGCTGCTTCATTGAAGCAAATTCGTTGGGCTGATCAATACCATAGCAATACACGACATGCTCTATGTTCGGAAAAATGATTTCATCCCTTCGAGAAATAATACTCTTCGTGAGATTCGATTTGCCGCTCATTGTAGGTCCCGAAATAACAAAGTTAAATGGTGCATGCAGAGTGTAGTCAAATGTAGGTGCGTCCATGATGAAACAATTAAACACAATGAATGATTAAATTGAAAATGATAGGATTTTGTATTTGTTTTTATTTGCACATAATTTATATATTTCACATAAACATCACATCATTTTCATGGATTATCTTCACATGTTCTTAAAAAAGCATCCAGGTTATTATAATCTATAATACTCTTATGTCCATACGCTAAGCTATAATTAAAAGTACTGTGATACCTTTTATTATCAAAAGAATTTAGACCCCGTTTTTGCTCATTTACATTATATAACCTATGCCCTACAGACGATATTTTTCTATATTTAACTTTAGTAGATTCCGCTGACTCTATTAATACTCTATCATAATCATTAAAACTAACATTATTCTTAATATACGATTTTGGAATACCCTTTGCTTTCTTATCAACTATACCATCACATGTTAAGTAAGCATACATTTTGCATTTTAAAAATCTAAAAGACTTAATCGGATGCCCTGCAGAGACATCCTTCATTACACCTCTAACTTTTTTATTAGTTTCCACATAAAAAGGGGCCCACTCAGCACTTACACTACTACAAGGCTTAAAATTAGACAAGTCAAACAGCTGATGGTCATCCATCATATCTTTATATACATCCAAATTATGGCTAGGGCTCTCTATGCTCACCATTAAACTATCTGTGTCTGTACCAATAAGGCTTACTTTACAGTTGTTATCACTATTATATTTTGCTTTAAGATAGTTATAGTAAAAATCATACATAATAATTTTGCTAATATCTAGACAAGAAATTCCCGTGTAAATAGGTTTATTTAGGTACACACTGCTTTTAGACATTACAAATAAAGCAACATTTGGAGTTATCATAATTATGTCCTTCAAAGAGGACTTTCTAGAAAAGTTCAAAACTCTATCGCTGTACTTACTATTTGAATTTTTATTTTTAGTTAAAACATGAATCGTAGTTCTATTTCTAACTGATTCAATCGACTTTCCAAAGCAACTGTTGCAAATGTATTTATAGAAATCCTTCTCAAATTCAGATGTTGCTACCTTCCTACGCTCGGTGCATAAATCAATAAAGGACCTTAACCAATCTGACTGGTGAAATTTTAAAATTCTATGAACCTTATCTAGCGTCATGCCTAATTCAATATACTTTTTAAGGGCTCTAAAATGAACAACATATTTATTCTTTGGGTGCAAATCTGCCACTAGCTTTCCTACTTTCATAGAACCATGAGTTAGTTTCAACTGACTTTGCATTTCGACTTGGAGAAGAGCCATTTCACTGATATCCACGCATCGTTTTCGCGGCGCCAGTGGATAGTCGTTGAAATATTCATGCTTGTCCTCAGGTACAGAAAGGTCTACCTCAAAAAAGTAGCCCTCCTGACCGTCATCTGGCAAGTTCAAAATATTTTCAACTCTGGACAAGTACATAACTTCCGACTCTGAGACCCAAGCAAATTTTTTTGTGGGTAGATACGAATCCATTGCCTTTGCATACAACGCATTAGCATCCCAGTACATAATATATTCACAGTCTCGGGATTGGTCATATGTTTCCGGGACATACTTATTGTTAGCGTCCGCATATCTTTTAGAGCCAGACCCGGCGTAACCGCCCCTAAGAGCCGCCTCTAAAAATATATGCATGTCGCTATCTCTAATGTAATCCAACTCGACCTTGCTATGCTTTAATGCAGCCTGCCAACTTATCATTGGCAAACTAAAAAAGCGAGCAGGGTCCAAGTTGAAAGATGTTAGGAAAAGATGTCGGAAATTTTGAAAAACATCCGCCAACAGGGTAACATCTAACTTACAATAAAAATTGCAGTAGTCACCCATGTCCTTTATCCCAAATGCTTCCCAAACGCTCTGAGCATGCTGATAATCAGCTTGACTAATATGCTCATTCTTTAATTTGGAATAAAAGGCCTCTATAGGGGGTAGCTCCTTTTTTTCCAAGTCAGCAAAAGAAGTAATGGCTTCATAAGGAAATATACCCTTCTTAAAAAGCAGATGCTGATGGTCTAGCGTATTTGGATAATCCTGACTAAACACCTCCTTGGTAAGCCTAAACTTTTCCGACCCTTTCTCCCCTAACACTGCAGCAAGCTTATCTAATGAACAACTCAGAAATTTTAAACTATCAATAAATACTAGTTTCTTATTAATTTCTATGGATAAGAATTTCTCGGAACTGAGTGGAATAACGCTACATGACTCTATGGTTTCATGATCTAGATTGGTTACAATAGGATGACTATCGTAACCGCACAGATTATGAACCACTACAGGAATCTGTTTACACCAGCTAGCCTGAATATTACATTTGCTATGAGCTTGCCCCAGGTACATGTGAGTAAAATGATCATGATGCTCTACGCCCCGTTCACCGTCCTCACCCTCAGGATTAATGAGACCCTCACAAAAATAACAAACATACCTACTAAACCCAGACATATCAGGTGGATACCGTCTATTACTAGAAGCCTGCTTCTGACGAAGCTCCATTTCATCTATTAGAGCAGATGAGAAAGGATTTATGTCCGCAAAAAATGCGTCCATCAGATTCTCATCGTCGCTTTGAATGTGATATGTGCTCTTGTGACGGAGCTCGCCGTTGGGTCCAACACAAATGTATGAATACGAGCATGGTATGTGCTCTTCTGTATATTCCCTAGACCCAGCAGTAGTAGTTGACTGAAATTGGTAGGCATGGGGATTCGGAACTGTGCCATATCTATTTGCAGTCGTCGGGTCTTTCGGTACAAGTTTGGACTCAAAGTCCAAATATATTACATAAGGAGCTGGGACCATATATTGATAAGCCTGAAAACAAATTTTAGCTTCAGGGTCAGAGTTGAAAACAGATTTCTGAGCCCCTATTTGAGAACATCTTTCAATATGCGAGCTTAAAGTGTCAGTTGACCTAAATGAGTGTAAGCAAAACCTGCACAGATGAACCCTAGTTCTTATCTGCGGATTACAGAATAAGCTATTCAGATCTCTGCATAATACAAAATGTTCGTTGACACTGTCGTCAACTCGTGAAGGGATCGGCTGACTGGGGTCTATAATGTTCTCTTCCTGCTCATCATTCTGTATGATCATTAGCAAGTCTAAAATGTAATGCTTGCTTTTATCAATAGTTACCCTGTGCTTCCTATCTGCATCCTGCTTCCTACTAGTATCCCTATCATCTGCTTGGTTGCAGGTCTTGCTTATATACAAAGGAAATATATTTGAGTGTATCATTTTTCGCCGCCTAATACTTTGCTCTCTAGGACTAAGATTTTTTAAATTCCTATGTTCTGAGGTTACGCCTGTGTCTCTGAACCCAAAAATGTTGACAGAAATAAAAGGGTTCTGTCTCTCAAACCTAGGTACCTGCTCCAACGTCATAGGCATGTGAATGCCTGTAAGGTCTAACTGACTGATAATATGTCTATACCGGTGCATTTGCTCATGACTTAGATTGCGTATACCTGCTGCTATAGAAAAAAGAAAACAAGAGTCTAAGTCCCTGTCACTTTTGTAGTGTTGTTGGCTAACTGTTAATTTTTCTACATTATAAGCTTGAGCACTATTATTTACATTTACAAATAAACATTTCTTATTAATATCTACTGCACTTTGAAGTAAGTACGGGAGTTTTGCATATGTACCACCCCGCAGGGGTTGATACTTGGAAATTACCATATCAAAGATGGGGATGTCAACTAATACTAAACCGGAGCCGTTTTCGCAAAAGTCTTCTATCATTAACACTAATTTTTGTGTAATAGATTCTATTGTAGTGTCTATGTTACTTTCATGGAGAATGACATGCGATAAGGATGACATCCATTTTACAATTCTTTGGGCGCTACCCTCACTATCTAATTTTTCGAATATACAATTTATATGGACGATAATTTTAATATTTGTAAACAAATTTAAATCCTTTTGAATCTGGTCAGCTAACTGCGGTTTAACAGACTGCATTAAACCACGTATATCGGTAGCATGGGATATATCACTCAAATCTACTCTGTATGATTTTAAATTATTAGATATGTTAGAGCTAGTTGAATACAGTTTAAATGAGAATTTATTAGTCTTTTTAACATAATTGCGCTTCTTGCGCACCTTTTCATGTACATTCCTACTGTTAATAACATCCTTCACCACTTGATCAATAATTTCAATATCATGAATCTTAATATGTTCATCATAAACCTTTCTATCCCTAAACGTTATACTACACTGATTGCATCTGTAATTTTTAGCCTCATGAATTTTTTTATGAGCATTACATAGGGACATAGTATAGAAATAACACGCACAATAAGGGCACTTATAAGATTTGGAAGGACCTTGTTGTGGGGTATTGTCTTGATGACGATGTTGCTCTTGATTTAAGTCCAGGACTTCAATTAATTCGTTCATGGCTTGAGTCGATACCAGGGGAAGAAGTTGAGAGTCCGGAGCGTTGTGCACCCACTGCTGGGCGTCGTGATTATCCCCAGCTCCAGGCTGAACATCTACCGGCGGGGGTTCAGCTGCCAGAACTTCCTGCGTCTGCATCTCCGTGCAGTTATCACACAGATCATCCACACTGCAGGCATCGTTGGGGCAGAAATGGAGATCAGCAAGGCTGAGTCCTTCGAAAGGATCTGCAAATACAATCAAAACAATTAGTATTCAACTAAAAAAAAAAAAAAAAAAAAAAAAAGAGTCTTTCGCAAATTGAAATTTGCACTCGGTAAAAATTTTTTGCAAATAGTGTTTTTAAAGCGTAAACAGTGTTTTTAGACCATTTAAAAAAATTACCTTCGTCCTCATGAATACCCTCCGGGATGAGTGCCTGAGCAGGAGCTGGAGTGGGGGGAGGTTGGGTTGGAACTTTGGCCAATTCTTCCATTATTTCTGCAACGCGGGCAGCTTCCCACAGGTCCTCTTCATCGTCAGTGTCCATACCATCCAAATCTGAAAATAATAAAATAATATCGTTTAAAATTCATTCAGTTACTTTATTCACATAATTTTTCACATACTTTCTCAAAAGTAAACTTAAACTTTAAAAAACAAGTAAATTATTACTGCTACACTTACGTCTTTTTTTACGGGGAATGAAAACAGTTGTTGGAGCAATCCGCTTCCGCATCTCCCGCTTGGCCTCATCTTCTTCCCTCCGTTTGGCCTCCTCAAAAGCTCTGATTGCCGCCACCCGTGCCCTCTTTTCAGCGAGGTAACTCTCTCTGACTATATTTTCATGGCATTTCTCTCTGAAATGCTTGGTTAAGTCATCAAGTTTGAAGATCGCAGCATTGCACTTACACAAGAATTTTCGTGGGAAAAAACTCTTGTTTTTCTTAGGCCACTGCGTGGAATCCGAATGTTTAATTTGACATTCCTTGTTCTGGGCAAAGTGGTCTCGGAGATCTCGAAGAAAATTAAATCCCTGTTTGCAAATGCAAACAAACTTCTTCACTAGCACGTTGACCCCGTCCACAGCTTCCACAAACTCATTGGGAAGCGGGACTCTAATAGAATTTCCACCCCTGCTACTTGATTGCCCGGCTTGATTGTTAGCCATGTTTTTTTCAAAATTTCGAAATAAAAGAGAGTTTTGAACTCAAGAATTGAATACTAGTGACAAAAATTTTTGACTTCCACCAACAAAAACTGGGGACTCAACAGTTCACGCAACAGCTTTCGACAACTTGACAATAAGTGCGGACCCTTCTTTATATTTCCAATTTTATCGTACACTTAACCTTAAAGGACCAACCAGAATACATTTGCAGCTTATTTTTGTTTTTTATTATTTTTGGTTTTCCAGACGGAACTTCTGACTTTGCCTTATTTACAGTTAGACTTTCCTTTCTTCTACAGCACACTTGGACTTTTTTATTTATTGCTGCACTTATATTTTTATATACACTTCTAAATATTTTCTCTTTCCGAAGGGTACCTGACAGTATACATTCTTAGTGTTTACCTTCTTTACGCAAAGAACCTTTGCAGCCACAGCAGCACACTTGGACCTTTTTTCTCTCTTTCCGAAGGGTACCTGACAGTATACATTCTTAGCGTTTACCTTCTTTACACATAGAACCTTAGCAGCCGCAACAGCACACTTGGACCTTTTTTTATTGATTGCTGCACTTATATTTTATATACACTTCTAAATATTTTCTCTTTCCGAAGGGTACCTGACAGTATACATTCTTAGTGTTTACCTTCTTTACGCAAAGAACCTTTGCAGCCACAGCAGCACACTTGGACCTTTTTTCTCTCTTTCCGAAGGGTACCTGACAGTATACATTCTTAGCGTTTACCTTATTTACACATAGAACCTTAGCAGCCGCAACAGCACACTTGGACCTTTTTTATTGATTGCTGAGAACCTTAGCAGCCGCAACAGCACACTTGAACATTTTTTTTTTATTGCTGCCCTTGTTATTTTTGTTTTTTAGCTGCACTTGTTTTTTTTGACTGCACTTGTTTTTTTACCTGCACTTGTTTTTTTATTCCATATATACAATGTATGTATGTATGTATATATCTACATATATATATACATCATACATATACCCAGAGAGGTCACACAAACAAGGTCACCTATACCTACAGCATGGGGCGTTTTAGCATGTATGGGCTTAAATAGATACACTACTCATACATGTATATTTGAGGTTCATATTTTATGAAAGAAAGCGTGCGTATATAGCAGATACTAGTTTTAATAATTAGATAACTTCCCATGATTTATTTAGACTTTTTGTAGTAGTTTACTTTTCCGCAGCGCACAAGCTAACTGCCGATATAAAGCACCAGAGCCAGTCAATAATTAAGAAAGCTAGAAACGCTTCACATTTTGCGCAGTCGATGATACCTCCATGTATGCACACGAGAATAGTTGCAATTAAAATGATGGTACCAATGATCACATGGAAGATGAAATATTTTTGCATGTCGTCTTTCCAAACCTGTGGAAAATATCTTTAAATATCATGATGACGCCAGAGGAGAGTGCAGATTCTCATTAGTTATATTCAAAAGGTGATGTCAAGAAACGTGAATTTATGTGTATGATCTTACGAGCAGTAAAAGAAGAGCCAATACGATCTGGAGAAGCGATCCTACAATTGCAAGGGAACCAGCAGCAATTGCCATTTTATAATGTTGACTAGTATTCCCACAACGACTACTCGGAGAACCCAATGAAGCTAGGTAAACAACTGCCACAATAAGCAAAACAGCCGCGATTACCTACGTACAAGTACTCACTGCATATTATATGATATTCAGGCATTGCGTATATTAATATCTTCAAACGTTACGCAGAAGTGCATCACAATATATTGATTATATAAGATTGTATTTAGATTTTAGTATTGCAGTAAATCATATAGACGACTTAATACTTGTTTCAAAAGCTTTTTACTTACGATTGAGACTATGCATAATATTTTGAAAATGAGTTTCATGTCCGCCATCCTGGCTAAAGTATCACTGGAGAAATTTAGGAATAAACTAATACAGGTTGCGAATTACACGAAATTCTTAAATAGAATAGTTTAAAAGTTAACTTATAACTACGACTGTGTCAGCAGGTAACTAACAAATGTTGACAATCAGTCAGACAAATGTTACTGTAATAATGTTGAAC
Source organism: Allacma fusca (assembly GCA_947179485.1). Taxonomy (NCBI): domain Eukaryota; kingdom Metazoa; phylum Arthropoda; class Collembola; order Symphypleona; family Sminthuridae; genus Allacma; species Allacma fusca. The sequence continues at coordinate 40,254,496 of OX359250.1, read as the reverse complement.
ATTGTTATATCCATTTACTCAGAATGCAGATAATCTAAATCTAATAATATTTCTCTCAATAATAACAATAATTATTAATTACTTACAGAAAAACTAACCTAAAAGATCCTTATTGAAATAATAGTAACCAAATCTTACAAGAGTCCTTAAAAGCTACTTATTAGTTAAGACAATGATAGAAGCTTGTCCATGGTTGGGGTTTGGGTTAGAGCGAAAACGTCTGCAAAACCATGCTAGCTCGTACAAAAAATAAAAAAGATTAATAAAAAACAGTTCATAAGATAATAGAAACAAAAACTTGTAAACATTTTTTTAAATTCACAGGAATAAGTTTACTGCTGGAAGGAATTACTGTGGTAGTTTAGTTTTCTTGGCTTTAGACTGCAATAAAATTGCCCCGACTTTGGTATATTTACTAAATGAATCCTCTCGAGGACATTAAGATTTAATGAAATTTGGAACATTACAATAAATGTAAAATTGCAAAAATCGTTCTAACCTATGTCCGTGTCCAGACACACATCATACATTATTAATTTGAAAATTATGCATGCGAAAAGAAAAATCGGTTGCCAATGTAAAGCATGTTTGTACTTACAAGAACTGTATTCTCCATGTTTTTACAGCTTTTGCTACATACATTTTAACACAAATCCTCAATGAGGGCCAATTTTTTTGTCACAAAAAATACAGATATATACCGGCAGTAAAGTTTGTTCCAAATATATTCCAATCCAATCTCATTTGTATTCCAATCCGATTTGGTATAACTGTTGGGCCACCACGTTCTTTATTGTTTACGATATTTGCGCAAACTGAACGCCGAAGTGAAGCAGTAGATTCCGTCAATAAGTAAGAAAATCAAAAGCGAAGAAGCTTTTCTGCGTCGAAAGAAATACATCGGTCCACCAACTACAATACCGTTTATAATAATTATTACAGCAACAACAAAAGTAACAGTGCCAAAGGTTATATGGCCGATAAAGTATTTTTTCACATCTTCCATCCAAACCTGTAATGACAATGATGCACATTAAAAGTATATTGTACTTCTAGAAAATGATTACGCTGATTTGTGTCCTAAACATACAGTCATAGAGTCATCATACTAAAAGTTGATTACTGTCATGAAACCAAGCTTTGTTTGTACTACTAACAAAACTAAGAGATAAGACTAGAGTCAAGCTAATTATGCACATAATAATTAGCCTGACTCTAGCAAAAACTAAAACGTATTCTCCAGCTTCTATATTTCAGAAAAATATGTCTCGGTTTCATTGGATGCCAAAGCAAAAAACATCATGGTTGACTATACGTGTGGTGGGGTCATTGCTAAAACATTTTTCGTAAATTATTGCGAAGCACATATGTTCTACTTGAATGATCGCTAGCAATATACTCATGCAAAAACTGTACATCTTACCAGGAGCAATAAAAAAGCCCATACAATCTGGAGAAAGGATCCAATGAATGCCACCGAACAGGCAACTTTTGCCGTTATATAATGTTCAGTTTGTGCTCCGCACTTGCCTAGGGTATGAAGCAATGGTAGGTAAATGGAAGTCAGAAATAGGACAACCAACGCGATAACCTACTCAATAATCAAACATTAATTTATGTTCTTTGTTTTTATTAATGCAGCGGAAACAAGTTTCATAAGACTTACTGCAGAGCTTATGCATAGAATTTTAAAAACACTTCTGTTATTCACTCGCATGACTGAATCTTGACAAGATTTCAGTGAAAAGTGTGCAGATTGGATAAATATTAATCTACCGCCGTGGAATATTTTTACAGATGGTGACAGAACACACAGTTGTCCGTTTTCATTTAAATTTACAGATAGAGCAAAGAAATCTTGTTTATCAGAGTAGTAGATATGTTACCTATTCAATTCCACTCAACAAAGCAATTCGACAGTGTAAAAAAGTAATAAGCTTGACTAATTTTGACATTGCATTAAACACAACGATCTGAATTGCGATTTAAATTTTATTGATAAAAAACCAACTTTTCCATTTATTTATGAACACGCTTTGACCAACGGATTCAAGGTTTCAAGGATTTTTTAAAAATTCTCTATGCAAAATAAGTAGCTGCTGCATATATGACTTTACTCGACCGCTCAATTAAATTACTTGACAATAAGTTTTACGTATTGTATCGTAACATTTTAACGTATCCTCTAACCCATACAAATGATCAAAGGTTTTTTGTCATTATCAGACCAAAATCCATTTACGTCAATATTTACAAACCCTAAGCTTCAACATATTGTTAGATATCCCCAATTTTCAACAGGTTTGCAACGTTTTTCCATCAGTAGGTGCGTACCTACCAGGAACAAAACATTTCAAAGGTTCTTCGACCTTTTTAGAATTTCCAATTGTTTGAACATTCGTGCTGCCAACTCACAATTAGCCACTGTACGTTGTTCACGCCCTGAAAGCAACGATTTTTAACTACATTCCTGTTTTGGAAGCTCATTCATGCTCTCAAATTCATTAATATTTCAAAGGAAAGTTATATTGGGATTTAAAAGTCCACAATAATTATTTCTTCATACAATGTTAAATCAGAACTATCCTTAATAATTTTTAGAGCGGCGTCAACCCCCACACTGAAGTAGTCCGTGGGTTTTTTTGTCCCCTAGTTTTCCTCCGATACTGCTCCATCGATTTCGTTAAAAAAAATTTTTTAACATTATTTAGATCCAAATTTAGGCAAAAAACTTGGGTGAGTTCGTTATATTTATTGAAATCGGTAGGTGTAAAAAATCGATCGTTTGTGCGCAAAAAAACAAAAACGAATCAAATATTCTACCAAATTGATCCACTGATTTCAATAAAAAAAATTAGATTATCCAAATTTTGAAATTGTAACGGAAATTTTTGAAATTAGCACAACATAATACAATAAAGACGGTAAGGAGAGACAGCCATAGCTGACACCGCCCTGCGCGACAGCCTATAGTTTACTTACTATCAAGTTACTTACAAATTAATAATTTGAAGAATAAAGTTGTGTTTTGTATATACATAAATGTATGTAAACATTGTTGTTGCAAAAGCCTGTTTTTAGAAAGTGAAACTTTCTTATACATTTATGTGATCCTCCCTCCCAAGGTTTGTAGAATCGATATCCCCATAACAGGACAAATTAACGAAATGATACAAGTACCAAAAATCTTCCAGAAAATGAAGAAAATTACTCCTAACAGAGCAATTGTGCATAAATCTACAGATATCACATATAAAATCGCTACAAGGATTTTTAAAGAGTAAAAGCAGAGGTATTTCAGAGTTGTAGTTTTCTATACCATATTTCACAACATAACCTATTAGGGATATGCCACAAATGACGTCATGCATTTAGTCAGTAAGTCATATTGTCCGTGCATGATTTAATATGATGTACTCAGTCAGTCCCTTCTTCATAACATGACGTCATTTTCTGCACCTATTTAACCCAGACCCTTTGTTATTCTTACATAAAATCCCGTGCGAATTCGTACGTTTAAATAACGACTTCAGTATCCAAAATCATTAGTACTGTCCCTAGTTCACAAAGTCACAGAGTTATATCGATTAGTAATATAAGGGACAAAGTAACTGATGTTAGTTTTTTAAAGCAGACAATTCCAACACAATTTAAGAACAGGTGAATTAAAAATGCGTTATAACAATTTTAATTTTAAATATGTGCGGACAGTGCTCGGACTGGGTACAGAAACCGTGTACCCGTACCCGAATATCGGGTACTACAAAATGCTGTACCTATACCCGTACCCATACCCGAGTACCCGGGTAAATTATTTCAGTACCCGTACCTGAAAATACAATGTAGTACCTGTACCCACAATTTACCCATACCCGTAATGTACCCAAAACCTGTACCCGTACCCGAGTATCTATTGTGTGTACCCGGGTATTACTCGGGTACTGGAAGTTTGGCCGATTTAAAATCCCCGACGACATTAACCTACCCAGCTGAAAAATTTTAAGTTGTAAATTTTTTGACCGCCATTAAAAGTGTCCGAGATTTTGGGAATTTTCCCTAGGCGTTAAAGACATCCTATTTGAATTTTTTGAATAAATTATTTAAGGCATTTTGTGATTTTTTAATAAGCACTGACGAAATTCAAATCCTACTACCCCAAAATAATAACTTGCTAAATGAAATGAAATGTGTTCTCGCTAATTGGAATTGGGACGGATTCTTTAATACTAAACTCTCCATAACTTGCTTTTCAACTTGGAGAACAAGAAACAATTTTTTTCCCGGCTAATCGAACTCTGTGTATAGAAAATGTTATACGGAAAAATTGAGTTGATCATAATTTTTCCAAGTCAAATATTGCGGTTTCAGGAAATAAATGTGGGAGGCAATATTGAATATTCATTTTATATTACAGCTTTGTAAAACAAACATTCGTAAACTGTCTCTCACATTTATGAAGCCCGAGACGGAGATTTTCGAAAAATGCAGGCAAAATAGGACTAAAATGCAACCCCATGGAAGTTTTGAACGCCAAGTTCAGATGTCTGTCAAGTTCTTTTAACATCAAAATTACCAAGATTAATCAAAGGGACTGAAATATAAATATTGCGTGCAAGGAATGATCATTTTCATTCTAAAGTGTTATAAATATTCACCTCAATAAATACTCAAAGTGTCATAAATACCCAGAATTGAAAATGCTCAAATTGCCTGCATAAAATGCCTTGGCGTTTTCAAATGGGCAACCCTGGGTATTTGTAACGTTAAGAAATGGATCTGCTAATAAATGTATATTTATTCCGATCTTATCTCGTAATACGTCTTCAAATAATTGTAACGTTACGCTCCCAATGAAGCTAATTAAATTGAATCCCATGAACCTCCCCTTTGAAGTTCTTCGTTGATGAGCTTCACTATTTAAGTCGATAAACAGATGATTTCACTGACTCTACGCTCTATTTCTTTATTAGATTCCTTGGATGAATTATTAGAAGCGTTAGATTGCAACTACCACTTAATCATAAATGAGACGAAGCCACTTGGCTCTGTCACTAACGCAAGTATCTGTATACTACGAAATAAGCAACTCCACGGTTGGTAGGTCTTATTGTTAGCCATAGTAATCCATCCCATCAGGAATCCTTGAAGTACCCAAAAATATTCGGGTACAGCACCCACGGGTACAGGCATTTTACATAGCGATACCCGTACCCATTGGGTACTACCCGATTGCCACTGAGTGAGTACCCATACCCGTACCCGTACATGTACCCACTTTATTGCCTAACATCAAGAGTACCCGGGTAGTACCCGCGTACTTGCGAGTACGCAACTTCTGTACCCGGGTAGTACCCATACCTGTACCCGTACCCATTTACCCGAGTATTACCCGTACCCAGTCCGAGCACTGTGTGCGGATTTATTGACGCATCTTGGTACTTCTCAACTAAAAGTTATGCAAAGAACATATCGACTGCTTCATCTGTCGGAGTAGTATGTATAATCAGTTGTGTACATATGTTCTGTTTAAATTTCCTCGCATCATACGGCTGAGCCGATCTTCTAACAATTAATGTCTGTTGAGATTTTTCACCGAAAGAAATCAAAATGGTCACATATAAAAATATGCTACTACCTGCATCATCGGCAGATGGCGCAGTCACCATTTATCAAACTGTGAAAAACTTTAATGGTTCTTATTGCAGGCCGATAATATCAAATACGAGCCCAGAGTTGGTAGGATCATCCATCTAACCTTTGAAAAGTATATGTCACATTTTTATACATTCTTCCAGTAGTGTGCGGTAATAAACTCACCATTGATTGGATGTTGCAAATACCTAGTTCGTGCGATTTGAGCGAATTTTCTAATTTAAATGCTTTTAAATAAAACCTACATATACGTCCTTCTGCCTATCAAGTTACCTTTCCTGTCCCACTTGGTTTAGCACAATACATGACTTCGACCATTTGTGATTTTGTTTATATGAAGATGTAAGGTGAAAACAGGCGTAAGTTGATTTAAAAAAATTTCCAGGTGAAATTTGTTTTCTAATGTAAAATGTATTTGTTACATTATTTTAAAATTATTGACCAAATGAGTGGCCCACTTCAAATTATCTTTGACCTCATTGTTAATCTTCTACTTTTATGACGGTTATAACCAGGGTTGCACAATTGAAAATGCCATGGCATTTTCGGCATTATGCCTGCCCAAAATGCCCTGGCATTTTGGGCATTTTCATTTCATGGCATTTTGGGCATCTATGGCACTTTGGGCATTTTGGGCATATTCAGCCTAGGGCAGGCATTTTGGGCATATTCACTCAAATTTTTTAAATATATGACTTTAGCTACCCGCTAATTTTGCAAAATAAGTCAGAAAACAGTATGTTGCAAATAATTTTAATATTCAACTGGATTAATTGATAAAATTATAGAAACAAACTGTTTCCAAAAAGGTTGAAACCTAGAGCCAGTTGCTTTAGACATTTATTGTAAAATAATAATAATTCTATTTTCCTTATTTTGTTGCCAAAATTCGCTGGTACACCGTGTCTGTAATTATTTAAATTTCAAGAACAAACATATTCGGGCAAAGATGCAACACAAAAAGATAAAATAGTTGTTAAAAGATTAACAATTTCATTGTTTGTGAGCTTCAAAACTCGTTGTCATCTAAATGTATTTATTGTTACATTTTGAACTCCTAGAATTATTACACTGGTAATAATATAATATAAACGGCTGATTAAATGCAATTTTCAAAGTCGATACAAAATTTGCTACGGAAGCTCCAAGTTTTGACATATACCATAACCGTCGCATTGTATGTATCTAATGAAAGTTTAAAATTTTCTATACTTTACAAGCCATTATCAAAATACGGAATTTATGCAGGCACTGTGCAAATAGTTCTTTTCAAATCCAAAAGTTTTTTTAATGTACAGCGTTGAAGGTTTGCAACTCCGTTGGGGCTTATTGAAATAGGGAATTAGACGAATTAAATTCTTTTTTTTAAATCAAGTATAACACTTTCTCAAACTGGTTGGTTTGATTATACTATGAAAAACTCCCTTATATTCGCTAAATGAGCAATACTGGTCATAGTGTATAAGTTTCTGTAAAAATGCCCAATATGCCCAAAATGCCTGCCCAAAATGCCCAAAATGCCGGGCATTTTCAGAGTAAGGCATTTTCAGGGCATTTTCGGCGTTTTGGGCATTTTCAGGGCATTTTCAGGAGGGCAGGCATAAAACCGAGGGCATTTTCATTTGTGCAACCCTGGTTATAACCGATGGCTAATAAAAAAATCTCGACGGTAAAAACGAGGTAAACAAAGCAGATTAATTGTTGCCAATTAATAATGTATTTCGCAAACGAGCGCAGTTTTGAAAAATAAAGCACCCTGTGGCATTATACTATACCCATGTACACATACACATATGACGTCATATACAGTCAGTCAGCCTTCGTTGTGACGAGGAATGATCATGCAGTCAGTCAGTCGTAATGTACCATATTTTTGGATGACGTCATTTGTGGCACATCCCTTAGTCCAAGCAGGAATTACCATAGGGTTGTTCAGGAGTAACGTACAAGCTCTTCCACGGCGTCATGTAGAAATGTAGTAGGCATTGGCATATCGGTCATTTTTTAAATATCGTTAATATCGTTATCGTTCATCCTAAAAATGACAATAACGATATCGAAGTACGATATAACGATATTTGTTTCAATTTGAAACGCATCGGTTAATAACATTAAATATAAAAATAATCGACCGATACTGCCCATTCGTAACACCGATACTTTAGTTGGTATTAATTTAATAAGAACTGGTACTGACAATGAGGATTTACGTAAGGCAAACCAAATATATTTTAACCCCTCTGACAGCATAGTTGGTATTAATATTTCTGAAACTCGTGAGAACAATAAGGAATCACGCAGGTTCCACCAAGTATGTTTTGATTCCAGCAGAAACAAAATTGGTATTAATTACAGAAAAACTGGTTCTGACAATGAGCAAATAAGGGAAGTTACACTTATGTTTAACGTATGTTTTTATATACGTATTGTTTGAGGAAACCAGGAATTTACATGGTATTATTATGAGCTGACTGACATGATGTTTTGAAATAGTTGATATACATTAAAAGGTTGGGGGGTGAATCATTATTTATGGAATTGAACCACGTATTTACCATATGGAAGCTGACCGATATATCGTTCAAAGGTAACGAGAATTATCGTTCAATTATCGTTTCGAAAAATGTACGATATGGACGATAATATCGTCTGGCTATATCGGTATGCCAATGCCTAAAATGTAGTTACGAGTTTTACCTATAGTTATCTTATAGCTTTACGAGTTATTTATTTATGTATCGCTCACCGTAAATACCTTCCAAATTATTTTTCCCGGGTTAACTATTAATTTTTAAAAAGTCACAATTGAGCAAGCTTCATTTTCCTGCACCTGCAAACAAAGTTTGCTTAAAACATTTGCACGGATTTTTTTTCATGTGGCTAACTCATAGATGCACATACTCAGGACAGAGTGCAGCACTCGCACTCACCTCGCACTCACTGTACTCAGGACTCACGAGTTTACTTTGAGGACGAGTGCATGTTATCACAACCGTGCGCTCATAACCTTGAGTGCGAGTACTGCGAGTACATACCACAAATTTGTGTATTAATGAGTGGGAGGACGAGAACACAAAAATATATACTAATTTTTTTTTTTTTAAATGCAATACATAATCTGTACTCTAGTGTAAAAAATGCAATTTACTGCTGTATGTTGTATATACAATTTTGTACAATTACGCAAAATAGAAACGAAACAAAATCGTTCAGTGAGTATGATTGAGAATTGCACCCGTGAATATTTCAGTCAAAATAATCTTGTGTCAATCTTATGATTTCAAAAATGAGTGAGAACAATGTAAAGCGAAAAACTATTTTTAAAACCATGAAGACTTGTTCAAATAAAACCAATCTAGGCTTAAAAAGTCTGCAATTGAAAATATTTTGTGTTACCGGGATTTTCGCATCGTTAAACTAAACCTTTGCAGCATTTAGCCTTTATCATCTTCGTAGCCATTATTGATTGTAAGCATTTGTTATTTGCTCATGTGTCAAACTGATCATTTTCTGTTCGTAAAAATATTCCAACTCCGAAAGTGATATATGTAGTTTTATTTTCTTATTAACATAATAAAATTACATGTAAAAATAAATACGGAACAAAATTATTCGAATGTATTGCAAATGGATAAGTCAGGTATGCATACATACATACATATCAAATGCACTCATGAGTGCGACTGGGAGGATCAAATTCTAGTCTTCTGTCCTCATGAGGACGAGTGTGAGTGCAGACTTGACAATGTTTAACATATTAGTGTGAGGATGAGTGCAGTTCAATCAATTTGTACTGAGTGCGAGTGCGAAAGAAAATGTGCATCTATGGGCTAACTGCCTTGTAGAATGTTGCTTTTCGAGAGCTAAGCCTTAAAAAATGTCAAGGTCGTTATAACTGTCAGTGTCGAAGAAAAAAAGAAAGGAAAACGGAAGTATGCATTTAAAGAAGGTTTTTAATAATATGCATTCAATCGCTGGAAAAACTGCTGATAAACGTATATTCCCCCCCCCCTCCCGAAATTTTCATTATACGTGGCTTTTCCCCGTGAGTAATTTATAACTGCACTGCACTGACGAAGCCGATGGCTGTTGTGCTAGTTCAATAATAATAAATTGGTTTGTAAAGCATTAAGTATATACTTACAATTGTAGTATGCAATATTGTTATAGTATTTTATTCATACTAACAACGTCTACTAATAATAATTTATTATTACTATCAATCGTTCTGTAACTAGTAAGAGCTAAATCGTTGTCCTGCATGCTGTAAAGAAATTTCACTTAGAACTTAATGGACGGTACAAGAAGTGCACCATGTGACGCAAAAGCCCGTTACTGCCAATCACACCTTATAGCTGAAGTGCTGAAGATATAATGCACACTAGCTCGGAAATCCAGCAACAATGTTGACAGAAAAATGTAAATAACGAAGACAGCAAATAGTGCTTGGATGGTGATAATTACACATACTAGGCAGAAGTAAGATCCATGACACACGGTGCTTCACCTAAACCTGCTTAAAGTTGATTTTTGCACCACGACAAGAGGTCCCAGAGTTCCAGTCGGACCGTCATAACTTCCCAACCCGTTCGTTCAAATTAGGAAAGTGGACAAGCTTTAATTTTTGATTTAATCGCGTATACACGATATACTTTTCTCACAGGATATCCAATACCACATTTACGACCAGCCAACATGTTATCAATGAAGCTTGCTTTTAGAATACTGTGTATAGTCTCAATCGTAAGTGAGTGATTCCATCAAAAACAAATCTCTCATTATTCGCTAATTGTATTTCCTAATGCAATTAGGTGATAGCCGTTTCTGTGATACTTGCATCATTGGCCTACCTTATTGGAGTACATAGATTCTTTCAAGCGAATGCAGTGGCAGGCGTCGGAATCGTCACATCACTTGCACAGATTGCATTGGCCGTTCTATTACTGATTGTAAGAAGTGTTCCAAACGTAGATATACCCTTCTATAGATTTTTATTAAAAGTCATCCGTGACTAGCACTAAAGTGCAAAGCCACCAGGGGGTGAAGTGAAATTTGTGCGACTCCTATCCGTCGATACTGTCAACTGTCACACCACGACGTCCATAATAGTTTTGTGCAAGGACATTTACACCTCGGACAGCGCCTTTGTCCGAGCCGTATGTATAAGCATGTATTTAACCTGTTTTAATTTCCTGATGTCAAACGGTTGACCCGATCTTCTCCAGAGTCAATGTGGTCCTGACTCCTGACACATTAGATAATGTGTCACTATAAAATGTTTGAATTGTTGACATTGGTTTGGCGGTTATCGTGAGGACAAGCAAACAGACATCAGAAACTTAATAATTATTAGCGTAATAACAATTAATAACAATGTTTCACTTCGCCCCTAAAAATTGCACCTGTGGAATGACAAAACAGTTGGAAATAAGAGTATTGTGTGGCATTCTATCAAATGATTCAAAGGCATGTACTTACTTTATTTCCCACAGAAATGGCTAAACGATTTACTAAAATATTGCATCGGTCATATGATCTGTATGCTTATTACTTTCGTGCTCAGTATTTTAATGTGCGTATATGGACGTCTCACTGGTTGCCCAATATGCGAAGCCTTGGCGTCTTTCTTAATTATCGACTGGCTCTTTTGTTTCATATCAGCAACTGGTTTATATTTTTGGGATAAGTAATACACTAAAAGGGGAGTGCAGTAATAAACTTGGAAACGTAGTATGGAAAAACGGTGAAAATCCAGAGTTGCTGTATTTTTATATTATCAGTTTTTCATTGATCCACCCGACTTTTCCGAAACTGCTGTATGGAGTTTCATTGACTTTTCAGGTAGATACCTGGAAGATCGACAATTATTAAAGGCATGCATGGTCAGAAAAACATAAGCTTGGGAGGAATTTCGGAAAAAACTCAAGCAACTTTCAACTTGCAAGTGTTTCTTTATAGAGTAATTTGGTAGTAATTAGTAATTTTGAATGGATTAGATAACTATACATCCTTAATACTAAACTGAATACTGTTTTTTGGTTCGACAAGTATGTATGAGAGGGGTACTTCGCATGAGTATATACCTTGTCTTGTAATCAAAACTACGATTCAAAACTACTGTTGTAGCGTACTGTACTAACTCCCACTAAGTTCGCTGTGGCAAAAACGAAATTGGTAAGAACAATCAGAGGACTCCGTAGCATTTAAAGACACTAGCGGAGTCATAAATCCGATTGAATGCGCTTGGAGGTTAAGCTTTCTTATTGTCTTTTTTAATAATATATAACGACACGTTTCTAAAAAATCCGTGCGCTGCACGAATTTACGCAAACTGCGTTTGTTGGTGCAGGTAAGTAAAGCTTTCGAAACTGGCAGATTTTGTAATGTATTGTTGCGAGGAAATAATGTGGGTTGTTACAAGGTTTCGTTTGACAATTGTATTAGATTTTATTTCTTGAGTCCACAGTACTCCCCAGGAAATAATTGACAATCAATTTAATAAATGTATTTGGTTACCTTCTGGCAGATATCTCTCGTACATAAATATCCGAGCTCCATTACAATAGCTACAATACAAATGAGTCTTTGTAGCAATACAAGCACCATCTCTAATGCCAATTTTACGTTTCGTAGTTCGTACATTATTGCATTTCATCATATAAGTGCTCGAAAGTAGTGCAGATGCCGCGTGCATGCAGTGGAAATTATTAAAAATTATATTATTTTCAGTATTGGAACAAAAATTGGGCTGAAAATATGAAAAGGCACAACTAGAGAATTGTCGATTTCGGGGCTTATTACAAAGTTTGTACGTTACGTGTTGTAAGAAGCATCGAGACGCAACAACCAGACACAAACGTTTGGGCGATCACCGGACGGATCGCATGGATGTAATTATACAAAATCCGTGCAATGCCCCGATTTGAGCAAACTTCGTTTGCAGGTGCAGCAAAGTGAAACTTGCGCATTTGTAACAATTTTAAGTTAATAGTTAACGTGGTGAAAACAATTTGGAAGGTATTTACGGTGAGCGATTAAACAAAAAACTAGTATAGCTGCAAGAAAAACTTAAAGATGTAAAACTCGTAACGTCGTTTCTACATGACGCATTGGTGGAGCTTGTACGTTATTTATGAATTTATGAGCAACCCTATTGTGATACCTGCTTTCGCTAATACTTTTGTTATACTAAGTTGTATTATGCCAAACGATTACGTAGTTTATAATTCGTCCGCTATATGTGGCGATTGCATGCCCTTGCAGCAACGATTTACAGATTTTAATTATTTGCAATTAACCTATAGCCGCAGCTTGTGATCGAAAGTATGAAAAGGCACATTAACAGCGAATAACCTATTTTTTTGGTACTTATATCATTTCGTTAACTTGTCCTGTTATGGAGATATCGTGATTACAAACCTTGGGTGGGAGGATCGCACAAATGTATAAGAAAGTTTCCCATTCTAAGAATTTAAGGCACACCTGTGTGACGTCAAGCGACATCTACCGGTGTAGGGAAACGACAATTTAGCTTTAACAACAAATCCGACTATAGATGGCGCAAGCTTAACATCCCAGTTTCTGTACATATGCAAATGCATGTGATTATACGTGACCCTCATTTAATTTCAAACGAGGTCAAACGGATGAGCCCATCTCCTTCCAAAACAATAGGCTTCTTACTTTTAACAAAATTTGTCCCTACAAAGAATGTTTGTCTGATGTCATTTGTTTGGTAGTTATCGTGGCAGCAGCCAAGCATACAACATCCCCAATAGTGTCTTTCAGCTTCACTTTGCCCCTAAAAACAGATTGTGAGTATTTAATGCATTGTACTCATTCCTAAGAAATTTTGAGGTAAGTACTTGAGGCGGCTTTGACTGGTCAGGGTAAATCGTAATCGTAATTATATGTTGTCATATTTTCACGTAATTACGAGTTTTGGGGGAGTTAGGACACTGGAGGACACAATATCAATTGAATTGTTTCTTACAGATTTGAGTATAACTCACTCAGACCTCAAATGATCTTGATGTACCCCAGTACCTAGCACATACAGCAGTCGAACAGAAGACCCTCAATATGGATTTTAAACAAGGTAATGATAATCTAAATAATAAATAACCACTATAAGAAGAATGCTTAGACGAAACAATCAATGGAGGTTCAATTATTAAAGGGCAAGTTGAGACGTTGAGAGTTCCACAAAGTGTTCAGGGTGCCTCTAGGACAGCAATTCGGGACTCATCTATACACAAGTCGGTAACCGAAGCTTTACTTCAGATACGAGACGTCGGGCTCCTCTGGTTGTAATAAATGGTAAGATTATTAATTTAGCCTTGGGAGAAATGAATTTTATTGAATCCCCCTGGTAAAGACATGGATGGAATATACCCCTGAAGACCCCAGAAAGAGAGATACGAAAAAGGACCTGATGCCTTATAGTAATCATTTTTCTGTGCCGTCCGGAAGAAATTGCAAAAACCTATGATTCACACTTCACACCTTGTGAACCGGCATCTATATCCATCGAATCCGCCCAATATGAAGTGGCATTGAAATGTAATGTGTCGGAATTTGTATCCATTCAAACTTATGTCAATGAATAAAAATAAGTACACAAGAATAAACCAAGTTTTTATAACATAGTACTACCACAGTTTATGTATGTACAACGTAGTTCAAAATGTAAGTACAACTATTGTCACCGCCCAGGAACCGGAATCAGTTTCCATGACGACAAACATGCAATTCCAGGAGATTCATAAATGAATTCCAACAGCTTGTTTATTTTATGTTTGTACATTGAAATCGATACCTACCCTCAGTCCACATTTCTAGCACGGCCCGCATAACTTTTGCTTGCATTGCATTGACATGCAAAAATTCCTGAAAAATAAAGTTGAAGGTATTTTCGTCCCAATTAAAAACCTTTAATAAGTATCACTTAAACCCATGCTAATACTCCATTCTTTCGTTGTCTCTGTAAAGCAGTGTTACTTACAAATGCAAGTTACACCTGTTGGGAGGCTCCAGATCTGTGATTAAATTACTTATTAAAACTTAAAAATGTCCTGCATTGAGTACGGTCCTCCGAAGCAGCCCCAACAAGATGAAGATATTGATTTTAGGTAATTTAATAATTTTTTTAAACTGTTCCTTGTACAGACACAACTCACCCAATAGTTCCTTTACAGGCTACCCGCTGTCCCGTCATTGGGGAAATTCGCAAACGACAAATGGGGAGGACATCCGCTCCTAAGCTATTACGGGCATGTGATTAAAAGAAGATTCGATGACCAGGTAATCATTCGAAGGGGGAAACGTCAGAAGGCCATCATTTGTGATAAAATATACAGGGAAAAATTAGCCAAAGGTGAACTCTGTGCCGTTCCAATTGACCCCAATGACAACTTGGATTCATTCCTAACTCAAGATGATTTTGTTGAGTACTTGCGAGATAGCGTTCGTAGCGCACCCGTCGATCCTCTTCAAGCTTCCTGGAAGAAACGAATTCTTGCTGTGAGTTTCAAAATTCATGAAAGGATTAATTTTGTTTTCAAACCCTTATGAAGGTCCATTCACGTAGTGTTTATCTCAATGACTATGATTAGAAATCCTCATTTGTTTGTATCTTTACAACATTTTACAGCAAATTCCAAAGAAGCTCAAATCCAAACTACCGGATCTATACGAATTTCTCGTCAAGGACATGGAAGAACGCTATGAGCACAAAATGCATGAGGCTGTTCAAACCTATGTCATTCGTCCCACAATGGATGAAGATGCTTGGACAGGGATTTCCATGAAAATGCCTTTGTATGATTTGATCAAAACTTGAATATCTCAAACAAAATGATTTCCAAGTTAGATTTTTTGAACCAGTAATAATTATTACAGCTTCATGAGGGAACCACCTTGGGTAAAGGAATTTAAAGAGAATAAGGAAGCGATACTCTTAGACCTCCGACTGCTACATCCTCTAATTTGGAAGACTTTCCTCAAAGTTCGGGAAATGGTAGCCTTAAAAGGGCTCATTGACTGGGAGGAAATCAAGTAAGTTTTTATGCTTCATCACCCATTTTTGGCATTTTATCACTCCTTTTGGTAATCAGTTACGGAACTGTAATAAAATTATTATTTTTTAGGAAGATCGAAGTGGCCAAGCCTCATGAATTGAAGGAGATTCTACAAACTCAAATAAAAGAAAATGGGGATGAAATTATGAACAAGTACATTCCACTCCTCACACATTTGTACTCTAATTTGCGGGGTCTACATTTCTTATCTAAAGAAAAAGCCGTTCCATTGTTGGACTGTGCTGCCAACGTTATAACTTCAAATGTAATAATTACCATTTTTCATGTGAACGAAAAATGGTAGGGTTTATCTTTTAATCTAGTGTAAATCTATTCTACAATTTGTGTGGATATTCTGTTGACTAAATATAGTGTCTGCACTTGATCCGAGAAGCTATTATCGAAGTTGTACAAGCTTATGTAAATTATGAAGACATGTTACCTTTTATACTTCTGGATTCTACAATTGAGGAGAACACCCGAGTGTCGTACTACCCGGCGTATCAAGATATCATGTTTTGCATCAAAAAGATTTTTGACGAGGTTTCTAAAATTTTGTTGATCAGTATATAATGCTGATTATAATTATTACATTTAGTTATATTGTAAAGACTGTATGCATAATTACAACAAATCAATTACTAAGAATACACACGATGCTATAGATTTCAGCAGTTGTGACACACGTTCCTGACGTACGAGAATACTACAATGGAACAAATGCCGAAGAAGATGGTCCTACTAGCAACTTCAAGGTTCACATGCTTCCGGAATTTCTGGATGAAGCCATGTTGACTATATCAAACGTTGTTGAGGAATGGTTGCGGGAGCCGGATGAGTTTATAGCTGGAATTCGTAAGAATTTGATTATTTTTATTTACAAAATCATTGTTATTATTGTGTTAGAATTCCAGCGGAGTGTATAAATTTCGAGATTTATTGTGTTTTAGTAATGTTCGAAATATGAATGTATTCGTTATTGAATATTTAATGTATACAGAAAAAACATTCCAGCCGTTGCTGGGAGGGGAAGCGAGAGCCAAAGCAGAAAATTTTGTTTCAGAAGGATATTCTTTTCAAGAGGGAATACATGCTCTGGACTATTACAAAGATTTTATAACATTATGTCGGGAAATTCCCAAGAATGTGTTTTTCGGGAGAGTCCGAGTCAATAACGAAGACATCATAGCAGAGCTACTGGACTTAGCAAATCTCCATGTCCACATCATCCTGGACAGCTTGATAGAAATGTATCGTCAGCACAATCGCGATGTCATTGACGGATTTTTAGAGATCAGCAATAAATTACTAACGGAACCAGTCACGACTGCTGAGCTGATGGAGCTTGTGGAGTACATTGACGATGCTCGGGGTCGCCTTGTGTCTCAATTAAAAGAAAAAATTGCTGAAGGGAACAAAATGTATTTTGCACTACTGGAATTTCATATTTTTAGTGCTCCGGATTTAGAGCTGTCTGTGACTGCCCAAACTTGGGCTCGACGAATTCAACCTGCTTTTGAGAAAAGTGCAATTGTAAGTATGGCTTGGGGTTTTCTCTCAATTTTTTTCAATTTTAAGGTTACTAGTGCATTTAATGGGTTTTTGACAATGTTTACATGCAGCCGGAGACATTCATCTGGGATTTGTTCGGACATGATCCAGTATATTTATTGGGCTTATGTATTAGATTTGTTGTGGTATGACAATGTTTTAATTTTCTTTGTAATGTTTTAGATGATAGAAGACAAGAAGGTGGAATTTGAGGAGAATCTTGCGGCTAAAATTGAGAAGATGAATGCTGACTTGAAAAAACTCTTGAGGAGGGTTCGAGATGATTTTGCTCGATATGGGGATTATGAGAAATGTGCGGAGTACTGCGATGTTAGTAAAAATATTCTTACTTAATATTTCATCATCGAAGAGAGGCTTTATATATTCATTAACAGATTGCAATGATAAAGGCTATATTTTTGGTTTTCAGGACCTCAAATATGTACACAAGAGAGTACACGCTCTGGAGAAAGGAATAGAATGGATTAATAACGAAGAGACTCTGTTTAAGTTCTCTCTTAGTCAGTTCCCAGATATGGAAGAAATTAAGGTAAATTCGTATCGTTAAAGCTTCACTTGGATGTTTTAATAAATAAAGACGTCATAATTATTACATGTTGTCAAAAATATTAGAATCAGCTTGATCCGTACACACGACTATTTACCGTAGCAAGCAAGTGGCAGAAGCTTGAGAAAAAGTACATGGACGGAGACTTCAAGCTAGATGTAGAAGCTATTGATACCGAAACCGAGGAACTCTTCAAGTAAGAAAGGGGTGAATCCGTCAATAAAAAGCAGTTTTGCCTTAAAAAGTTAGTGACTGTAATGTGTAATGCGATGGGAATCCTCAATTGAAATTAATTTGCAGAGAGCTTTATAAACTTCAAAAGCTATTTAAGAATCGTATCAAGGCTCAAATGCAAGCGGAAGCTGAGGCGAAACACATACCTGTCTCCCTTCTGTGGGACGAGGATAATCTGGAACAAGTTCCCCCACCTTTAAAAATATGTAATAAAGCGCTGGATAGCCTCTCGGAATTCAGAGTAAGAAATTTGTTGAAGTCAGATAGAGAACGCAGTATATGTAATAACTTTTTCCGATGCATGTAATTGAATTTGTTATTTTAATCGCTACAGCTGTATTTGACCAACCTAAATGAACTTTTTCCAGGACAATTTACCCTTTATTGGAATAATGTGCAATCCTGGTCTGAAAAAGCGTCATTGGGATCAAATGTCAGAAATCTGTGGATTTGACGTTACACCAGACACTGGCACCAGCTTGCGCAAATTGCTCCAAATGGACTTGTCACAGTATATGGACAAGTGGGTTTTCTTTTAACTACAACCCATAATTCATGCTATTCAAAATTGTGTAATCACTTTGATATTAGGTTCGAAGGGGTAAGTCTCGCTGCAAGCAAGGAACACGCGCTGGAACAGTCCATTGATAAAATGCAGACCGAATGGGATAATACTAAACTGAACACTATCGATTACAAGTTAGTTTAAGCTAACACAATTAAAATTGTAGTCAATAGTCAACGACCAATAGTTGTATTGATCTTCGAAAAGCCCGACATATATGAAAATGTGTGCATTTCAGAGATACCGGAATTAAAATTTTGGCTTCCGTTGAGGAAATACAGTTGCTTCTGGACGATCACATTACGAAAACGCAGACCATGAAAGGTTCTCCGTTTGTGAAACCGCATGAAGGTATTCGATTGCCCTACAAGATAATCATGAACCTGTGGATCGTTTGTATGCAAGTCTAACTGTTGAAATTAATTTGCAGCAAAAATAAAAGCATGGGAAGAGTCTTTGCTCAGATCGCAAGAAACATTAGAAGAATGGCTTAAAGTTCAATCTCAATGGTTATATCTCGAGCCGGTGTTCTCTTCTGAGGATATCATGCAGCAAATGCCAGAGGAAGGCCGACTGTTTAAGGTTAATTAGTAAAACTTGTTGATGTGCTTCAATTTGGTATATCACACTACTTCAAGTTAGTGACTCTTTTATTGGTAAAAATTAAATTACTTGAACATTTTGTAGAAAGTGGATGCAACTTGGAGACAAATAATGACTAGCATGGGAGAGTCAGCAAATGTGGTAGAGACTGCAAGTCAACCGGGACTTTTGGAGAAATTCCAAGAGTGTGTTTCTCTACTTGACCGAATAAATAAAGGGCTTAATGCCTATTTGGAGAAGAAGCGATTATTCTTTCCTCGGTAAGGATGAGAGTCATTATCCGTTGTGACAGCATCTTTTTGTACTAAAATTGACCTAAATTAACCTTAATTCCTTGATAAATACACAGATTCTTCTTTCTATCCAATGATGAGATGCTGGAAATTCTTTCTGAGACAAAAGATCCTCTTCGCGTACAGCCTCATTTGAAGAAATGCTTTGAAGGAATTAGTAAGCTACACTTCGATTCGGACCTGGTCATACATGGCATGTACAGTGCTGAAGGAGAGCGAGTTTACTTTAGCCAGCCCGTGGATACCGTTGAAGCCCATGGTTGTGTTGAGAAATGGTTATTGCAGGTATGATTAACACATTGGCTACAAAGCAAAGTACACAGTTCCTTTTTAATTGAAGAAAGTTTATTTTCGTTGAAGGTCGAAGAGGTAATGATTATGTCCGTTCGGGATGTTATTGCCAATTCGAGAGACGCCTACGCACATTCGCCAAGGTCCGAATGGGTGATCAAATGGCCTGGTATGGTTGTTCTCTGCGTATCACAAATCTTTTGGACGATGGAAGTACATGAAGCTATCGGTGGGGCCTCAGGTGGCCTCTCACAATATCTGGAACGGCTAAATGTAATATAATTCGTATAAACAAAGTATTTTGGTAGATTGCTCAAAAGAAGTTTCGCATGATCATACTCATTATAGACACAACTCAACGATATTGTCGCATTGGTGCGTGGAAATTTAACCAAGCAATCTCGAATCACACTTGGAGCTTTGGTCACAATAGATGTCCACGCTCGAGATGTGGTGGATGAAATGAAAGACACTGTTAAAAGTGAAACTGATTTTAAATGGCTTGCTCAATTACGGTATTTCTGAACTTTAACAATTCTATATTTATAATATAATTTCAGGACTGCTACACAAGTGGTAGGAATTTCCTGAAAAAATAATTTGTACTTTATATTACAGATACTACTTCGAAGACTACAATGTTCTTGTACGAATCACGAATGCAACAGTCAAGTTTGCTTACGAATATCTGGGAAATTCTCCTCGTCTAGTAATCACCCCTTTAACTGACCGATGCTATCGGACTTTGATCGGTGCTTATCATCTTCATTTAAATGGAGCTCCTGAAGGTCCGGCTGGAACAGGAAAGACAGAAACCACAAAAGATTTAGCCAAAGCCCTTGCAGTGCAATGTGTTGTATTTAATTGCTCCGATGGATTAGATTACATCGCAATGGGAAAAGTAAGATTGAAATTATTGAAATATTGAATACAGGTCTACAGACATCTTTTCGAAAATAATATTTTATTCGTACTTTGTAAGTTCTTCAAAGGACTAGCTGCTTGTGGAGCATGGGCCTGTTTTGATGAGTAAACTAATAATTACTACAATTATTTCTTAGAATAAAGAACTCCGTCATAATTAATATTGCTATTCAAAGTTTTACTGACAAACTTTTAGGTTCAACCGAATCGAATTGGAAGTATTATCCGTCATTGCTCAGCAAATTCTTTGCATCATCCGAGCCGTGCAAGGAAACTTCGACTTTTTTGTGTTTGAAGGGACCGAGCTGAAGCTAAATCCTGCTTGTTATGTTTGCATAACAATGAATCCTGGTTATGCTGGGCGATCGGAATTACCAGACAATTTGAAAGTGCTGTTTCGAACAGTGGCTATGATGGTACCTGACTATGCGTTGATTGGGGAAATCTCGTTGTACTCTTGTGGGTTCGTGGCAGCAAGAAATTTAGCCGTCAAGATAGTTACAACTTACCGATTATGTTCGGAGCAGTTGTCTTCCCAATTTCATTACGATTATGGTAATATCAGTGCATAATTTTTTTCAAATGATGATCTTTCATTGTAATCTTCTGAACTGTAAAAATGAAAAATAGCAGCCACTGATAAGTACTATATCATGTATGCAGGTATGCGAGCTGTTAAATCAGTACTGCTGGCGGCCGCAAATTTGAAGTTGAAATTCCCAACTGATAACGAAGATTTCCTCTTGCTTCGGTCCATCATGGATGTGAATTTACCCAAGTTTCTCTCTCATGATATCCCCTTGTTTGAGGGAATTATTTCTGACATATTTCCGGGTGTAAAGCTGCCTGAAGCTGATTACAAGAACTTGTATAGTGCTATAGATAAGGTGTGGGAGCCGGAATTTAGGGAAATCTAATATGTCAGTAGAAAGTGAATGAATGAATTAATAATTTTTGTACTTGCTTTGTGTTGTTTTAGTCTTGCAGAGAGCGTAATCTCCAAGCTGTGGATGTATTCAAAACTAAAACTATACAGATGTATGAAATGATGATCGTCAGACATGGATTTATGTTAGTAGGTGATCCCTTCGGGGGTAAAACATCCGTAATTCGGGTGAGTCAGTCATAACAATCGTGTAATAACTGACATTGTCTTAAACGATGATTGTGCACTTAGGTGCTAGCTGATTCGCTCACCCACATGGAGTCGCTGGATTTACCTGAAAACAAAGTTTTGTACGAAGTAATCAACCCAAAAGCTATTACTATGGGGCAGCTTTATGGTAATTTTGATCCAGCGTCTCATGAGTGGTCAGATGGTGTCATCGCCACTGTGTTTAGGTACTCCAGCCGTGTACATAGTTTTTTCTTTCACTATATCATACTGACTAGAAACACACATGAATAGATTGAATAACAAGGAAGCAATTTATACTTTGATATGCTCTAAAGAAATTCTTAACTCATATACAAATTTCTAGAACTTTCGCAAATACCGATACAGAGGATCGCAAATGGGTCATATTTGATGGCCCGGTGGATGCCGTTTGGATTGAAAATATGAACACGGTTTTGGATGGTAATGTTATATTTTAAACTATCTGCATTGAAATCAAATTAATGAAGTTTACTTGATTCGCAGATAATAAAAAGTTGTGCTTAATGTCTGGCGAAATCATTGCAATGACAGCACCTATGTCAATGGTTTTTGAAGTCATGGACTTATCACAGGTAAAACAGATGTTGAGGCTTTTAGAATATAAAAATAATAGGCAAAATTTTGAAGTAATTATATTCATAACACTATTTTCAGGCTTCTCCTGCCACTGTATCACGCTGCGGTATGATTTACTTCGAGCCAGTAGCTTTGGGTTGGGATCCCCTGCTAAGATCCTGGATTTACGGAGAGATGAACAAAGCCTGGCATGCTGACAATACCGACAAATTCATTCATGACATGTCCACATTCTTTCTGACGCATACCCTCAAATTTGTTCAAAAGAATTGCAAAGAACTAGTTAAAACTAATGATTCCAATTTAACAAAGTAATTTGGCAATATTGTTTGAAAGTGCTAATTTCTTTTATTTATTTTCTCTACTTTTATAGCATTCCGATACTTATTTTTTTCCAGAGCATACATGAATTTAGTAGATACCCAAATTAAAGACGTAGTGAAAGATTTGGAAAAAGAGCAAAAATACCTGCGAACCTGGTTGACGGGTGCCATTTTGTTTGCCATTCCTTGGGCTGTCGGAGGAATCCTGGACTATGACTCCCGTGTAAAATTCGACCAGTTCATGCGTTTACTAATTTCTGGAAAGGATGCATCATTTCCATTTTTCGAATCCATGCCTCAAAAATTGGAAACTGTGTATCCTGCCGAGGGGTCTGTTTTTGACTTCTTTTTTGAAGCTAAAGGTAGAGGATCCTGGAGACATTGGAATGAGCTTGTCCGAGGGTTTGAAATGCCCCAGCACAACCAGATCAGACGGATTATTGTTCCTACGGTAGATACAGCAAGGTACATGTTACACATATGTATCCTGATCTCCATTCTAAACACTTATAAGGGGTATTAATAATACTGGGAAAATCTGTTTGCATTTACAAATCACAAATTTTCATTTATTTAAATGTAATTTTGTAGGTACACATATCTGATGGATTTGTGCATAAGATATCAACTGCCATTACTAATTATCGGGCCAACTGGGACGGGAAAGAGTGCGTATGTACAGGAAAAGATTATGAATGGAATTCCACAGGAACAGTACTTGGCTAATTTAATTACTTTCTCCGCCCAAACAACAGCCAGTAGCACACAGGTTGGCTGAAATGCTTAAATATTTATAATTAAGAAGGCACTACTCATACTAAACATTATATGCGTATAGAGTTTTTAATGTAGATTAATTTTGTTTTAAGGATTTGGTTATAAGCCGGTTAGACAAGAAAGGTAGAGGGTACTTCGGCCCTCCAGCTGGAAAGAAATGTATTATTTTTGTGGATGACATGAACATGCCATCAACAGAAGTGTACGGAGCTCAACCACCAATCGAGCTTCTTCGTCAGTACTTTGACCACAAGCACTGGTAGGTGATTTAATTTTGTACTGACTTATGCTATCAAACGCCAGGACAGTAGTATAAGTAGTATGCGTATAGTAACTGATTCTTTAAAATAAATCTCTCTGCATCTCTAACTTCCTTTTGATGCAGGTACGATAAGAAGGATACATCAAAAATATTTTTGCAAGGTAAGACAATCTGAATTGAGCAGTTGATATTAGGATATTAAAAGCTTTGTCTATGTTCACGCTACTATATATTGCAGCTTAATTTTTTCTTCGATTCTAGATATTCAATTTCTGGCCGTAATGGGTCCTCCTGGCGGAAGTCGTCAAAATATCACACCCCGCTTCCTCAGACATTTCAACGTTGTATCAATCAACACATTTTCGGATGAGACAATGGTGAAAATATTCCAAACACTTATGCAGATTTACTTGAGGAACAGCGGTTTCTCTCCGGAGTACTTCGGTGTTGTTCATCCTATTGTAGCATCAACCATGGAAGTCTACAAGGAAGCCATTAACAACCTACTTCCTACACCGGCGAAATCACACTACACTTTCAATTTGCGAGATTTTTCCAGAGTTATTCAAGGGTGTTGTTTAATTCAAAAAAATTCTGTGGATTCAAAACGAATTTTTGTTCGGTATTGTTGATATTTTCGAATTGTTGATATATAGAAGCAATGCAAATTGTCTTCTATTGACTAGTACTTCATGTCTATTTTTTTTCATTTAGACTATGGATTCATGAAGTTTACCGAGTATTTTATGATCGGTTGACCGATGATAGCGATCGAAACTGGTTGTTTCAGTTGTCACAGACCTGTGTTCAGAATCATTTCAAGGAATCATTTGATGTCATATTTGAAAACTTATCTTCTGGAGGGCCAAAATCGAAAGTAAATATTTGATTTGTTCGTCAAACTTACGATTTAGTGAAATCAGTATATTTGATTTCTTGTGGTTCACATGTATAATTTAATCATTTTTAAATTGCAGGTAAAGGAGGCGGACATGAATAACTTAATGTTTGGAGATTTCATGAATCCTGATTTAGACAAGGAGGAACGAGTTTACGCTGAAATTAAAGATATTGACCAGTTTTACAAAGTTGTCCTCCTCGCGATGAATGAATACAATAATGTCAATAAGAACAGGATGGACTTGGTTATTTTTAGATATCTACTGGAGCATTTGGTGCATATTTGTAGGATACTAAGAATTCCAGGAGGACACGGACTTCTCGTGGGTGTTGGAGGTTCTGGTAGGCAATCTTTAACAAAATTAGCCTCGTTCATGGGTGGACACCAACTGTTCCAGCCTGAAATTTCTAAAAATTACGGTTAGTCCTCGCTGGTGTCTAGTTAAGATTTACATATTGAAATAAACAAAATTTCACAGGGTATGTTATTTCATTCAATCAATGTTTTATGTAGGCCGAAACGAATGGCGAGAAGACTTAAAGAAGGGAATGAAAAATGCGGGGGGTTATGGTCGTGACACGGTCCTTGTTATAACTGATTCTCAGATTAAGGAAGAAGGTTTCTTAGAGGACGTGGACTCATTGCTGAATTCTGGTGACGTCCCTAACATTTTTAATGCAGAAGAAAAAGGAGAAATCAGTGAGGCTGTTATGCCTGCATGGCTCGCGCAAATGACTCAAGAGAAGAAACGTGCAGCAGGAGAGATCAACCCTTTGGTTTTGTTTGCTTTCTATGTGGGTCGTGTGAAAGAAAAACTTCATATTATTATTGCCTTCAGCCCCATAGGTTCTGCTTTCCGCATCCGAATCCGTCAGTACACTTCTTTAGTTAATTGTTGCACCATAGATTGGTTTCAGGTAACATTTTTGATAATGTAAATAAGCAATTAATTTGTTTTTTTTTCAATGATTTTCTGCGTTAATATTAAAAAATTGGTTATACTATTTATAAAGCCTTGGCCGGAAGACGCGTTGGAGAGAGTAGCCCAAAAATCACTGGAAGAGTTGAACATACCAGCAGATTTGAAGAAAGGATCAGTAAAAATCTGCAAGTTTTTCCACACTCGTGCGGCAACCTTAGCTGATGATTTCTGGAATGCATTGGGACGACACGTGTACGTAACGCCCACATCATACTTGGAACTTATCCTAACATTCAAACAAGTCATTCAAGGCAAGAAAGAGGATACCATGAATGCCAAATTACGATATTTAGGAGGTCTGGATCGACTAGCCTTTGCATCCGGAGAGGTTCAGTTTGAATTTTTAATTGAAAGCAGTCACAAAAAACAAGCTAATTAAATTGAGGTAATATCTGAATAAGACGGGTGCAACAGGTATGTAATTACTTTCGCAATTCCTGACAGATTGCAGTAATGAAAAAAGAATTAACGGCGCTTATGCCGCAGTTGAATGAAGCGTCTAAAATCACGCAAGGCTTTATTACCAGGATTGAAAAGGAGTCAGCGGAAGTAGAGAAAAAATCAATTTTGGTGAAAGATGATGAAGCTCGAGCTCACATACAAGCTGAGGAAGCTTCCAAATTAAAGTCCGAATGTTTGGAAGATCTTGCTGAGGCTTTGCCCGTCTTAGAAAGTAATGGCATAAATACGTATCTATGTGTACACATTTACATGCTTCACATTTTTCCTACTATTTTAAGTTTTTAATGTGGTGTAATGCAATTGAACGGGTTTTGACACGACTGTATTTATTATATTACAGAGGCTTTAAAGGCTTTGGATACTCTGAAGCCCTCTGACATCATTTTAGTGAAATCAATGAAAAACCCGCCACCTGCCGTCAAACTGGTAATGGCTGCAGTCTGTGTCATGAAACAGATCAAACCGGATAAGATTAAAGATGCTGATGGAAAAACAGTAAGTTTTTCTTTTGTCTAATTAACAACCATCCAAAATCTTTAACATAATAATAGCAATAACCGTTGTTATTTTCAAATTAAATCTTATCCTGAAGTAAACACGATGTAATTTTGTAGGTGATGGACTTCTGGGGTCCCAGCAAAAGACTGCTTGGAGAATTCACATTTCTAGAAGACTTGAAAAATTATCCCAAAGATGACATACCTGCGTCAGTTATGGCAGATATTCGAAGCAATTTTATTAACCAGTCTTTATTTAATGTTTCAACCGTTTCTAAAGCTTCCAGTGCAGCTGCTGGTTTGTGCCGATGGATTGTTGCTATGGAGCAATATGACAAAGTTGCAAAAGTAATTTTGAATCAGTAGCCTTAAAGAATAAGGAGAATGTATAAGATACGAAATGTAAATATTCTATACATCTAGTATAGGGGGCTCGAATTCTTTGATATTAACTGATAGTAGGCATATCCTGAATTTTTTAAACAATATTTGTTGCGGTTATAATACTGATTGTGAGGTCAACGACGTATACTTACATTGGGAAGTGACAAGAAATTGTTTTTCTCTTTTATATCTAAAAGAGAGCTAAAATATGGTGCAATAATAAATCTGCAGGTTGTGGCGCCTAAAAAAGCTCGATTGACTTCTGCTGAAAATACTCTTAAAGAGACTCTGGCACTTCTTAATGCTAAACGAGCAGAAATTCAGGAGTTGGAGGAAAAACTAGCTACCTTGAAGGAAGAGTTTGAAGAGACAAATGCCAAGAAGGCAAAGCTGGAAGCTGAAGTAAATTTATGCGTGAAAAAACTTGAGCGAGCGGAAAAACTTATTGGTTTGTTGTATTTTTCATTATGCTTACATTTGCTTGTTAATATTTACTTACATATTATGATATCATGTATATCTCCTCACAAAAATTGGAATGTAATAAATTCACATTTGTGCACAGGTGGCTTGGGTGGTGAGAAACATCGTTGGGAAGAAGAGGCGAGAATATTGCAGGTCAGATTGAATATTTTTATCTTATTGTTCTGGTCCTAACTTACGTAGCTTTGCTAATGGTTGTAATTAAGTTTACAGAACTAAAATTATTCAAATCCTTTTCATAGAACATTCATAACAACCTGGGTGCAGACGTACTTATTGCTAGTGCAGTTATTTCCTACTTGGGACCTTACACAGCAAATTATAGGTAGGTGTAGGTGTAGATTTACGCCATTAACGTATTTTCAACAGTAATAATTCTGCTGATGATTTTTACTTAAATTTCGACTATCAAAAATTTTCCAGGAACGAATGCATCAATGACTGGGTGAATTTTGTCCTTAACATGGGAATCTCTTGCTCTAAACATTTTTCCTTGAGTAAAACACTGGGATCACCCATTAAAATACAAGCATGGAATATAGGTGGATTACCTAATGATGCCTTTTCAGTTGACAATGCTGTCATGGTTGATTTAGCGAGAAGATTCCCATTAATGATAGACCCGCAGGGTCAGGCAAATAAATGGATTAAGAATTGTGAGAAAGAGAACAAATTACGAATCACCAAGTTGTCCGATCCAGATTTTATGCGGAAATTGGAGTATTGTATCGGGACTGGCACACCAATGTTGGTGGAGAATGTCAGCGAAGAACTGGATCCAGCTCTGGGACCTATTCTCGAGAAGAAAACGTTCAAGCAATGTAATTCTTTTGAAATAGCATTGTATATATTTTTCTTTTATATCCTTACTTGATTTAAATGATTCATGAATTATTGTAGCTGGTGTTGACATGATACGTCTTGGGGATGTGGTTGTGGAGTTCAATCCCTTGTTTCGATTTTATATAACAACTAAACTCAGGTTTTGAATCTGATTTAAATTTCCATGATTTTCGTGTGCGTTACTACGTTTGACAATGGAAAAGTTTTAAATTATTAAAATTATTACTGTGTAAGGAATCCTCATTACCTTCCTGAAGTTTCAACGAAGGTTTTGCTACTGAATTTTATGATAACTTTGGAAGGACTTGAAGATCAACTTCTCGGAATAGTTGTCGCAAAAGAAAGGTCACCTTTGAAAATAATTTTGTTTTAATTTATTCATTGCGTGTTTTTTTGCAATAATAAAATGATAAACAAATTCAGGCCTGAACTGGAGGAGGAACGTCAACAACTGATTATACAGACCGCGGCGAATACTCGATCATTGAAAGAAGTTGAGGATAATATTTTAAACACGCTGTCTTCCTCGGAAGGCAATATCCTTGAAAATGAAACAGCTATTAATATCCTCGATTCGTCCAAGCAAATTTCCAATGACATATCGGAGAAACAATCAGTAGCTGTAGAGACAGAGAAGCAAATAGAGAAGTCTCGACTGGGTTACCGACCAATAGCAAGATACACTAGCGTTCTCTTTTTCTCCTTAACCGAACTTCCAAATATTGACCCTATGTACCAGTATTCCCTGACATGGTTTGTCAACTTGTTCATTGGTTCTATCGAGCATAGGTGTGTGGCATTGCTGTACTTTTATTTAAAAGCCTGCTTAAGATAAGTAATTATTACAAGCTATTTATAATGATGTTTTAAAGATCAATGTGCTATTTTTTTGCTGCCATATTTGGAAAACTCATAGCAAACTACCTACTATGAGTTTTAATGTAAACGAGTAAGAGTATTTAATTACATTCTAATTTTAAGTGTTCTGGCTTAAACTTCAAATTGTTGATCAAAGGCATTCTACAAACTTTCATGGGAATATTGAATATTTGCTGTAAGAATAATTTGACAGGTTCCACTAATATTAATTATTGTTTATGTTCTTGTTATACAGTAATCGAAGCAAAGTTTTGGAAAAACGTTTGAGGAACCTTACTGATCATTTCACGTGGAGTTTGTATGCTGGAGTGTGCAGATCTCTCTTTGAGAAAGATAAACTGCTATTTTCGTTCGTTCTCTGCGTCAGTATCCTTACGTGAGATTTTTACACTATTTAAAAGTACAAGGAAGAACTACAGATAAAATATTCTAATAGAGCAAAAATTGTATGAATGTGTTGAAAAAGGTCGCAAGCAAAGCTATCGAGTGAGGAATTCCAGTTTTTACTAACTGGTGGAGTGGGACTGGAAAATACCATTCCAAACCCAGCACCGGAATGGCTGTTACCACAGTCTTGGGACGAACTCTGCCGAATGGTCGATGCTAATAGCATCTTCAAAAGTAATTTTTATATAATCATGGCAGGCTAATATTTTACAATTTTGTTGTATCATTGTATTATCTCCGTTTCTTGATCTTTAGAATTCCTGCCAGATTTTCAGAATAACTTGAGTAAATGGAAAGGTATTGCAGAACATAAAGATCCTCATTTGCAGCTGCTACCATCACCTTGGCATGAAAGATTGAGTGATTTTCAGAAAATGATTGTCATTCGTTGTCTCCGACCTGACAAACTTGTACCGATGATTATTTCATTCGTGAGTAATAACATGGGAGATAAATTTGTTCAACCGCCTCCATTTGATTTAACAAAATCATATGCTGACTCAACCCATTTCATTCCCTTGGTTTTCATACTTTCTCCTGGGGCAGACCCAATGTCGAATCTGTTGAAATTTGCTGATGACTCTGGTTTTGGAGGTTCAAAATTTGAAGCGATTTCGCTTGGGCAAGGGCAGGTAAAATATCGTTGCTTGAAAATAATTGTCAAAATGAAATTCTTGCTAACATATGTTTTATCTTGTTTACTTAGGGTCCAATTGCTCAAGAAATGATAACAAAGGCTGTGGAAGAAGGATCCTGGGTGGCACTGCAGAATTGCCACTTAGCTGCATCCTGGATGCCTACTTTAGAGAAAATATGTGAAGAGCTGCCCAATGGAAAAGTAGCTCCAACATTCAGACTTTGGCTTACTTCGTATCCATCGCCAAAGGTAAATTAGTTTAAATGCAGAAAACGTTTAATCTGCCCATTTTAATGAAATAATGCAATTCGAACTCTCTGTATTTAATTATTATAAAACCTGATTGCAGTTCCCAGTGACAATTCTTCAGAATAGCGTAAAAATGACAAACGAACCTCCCACTGGCCTTAGACAAAATCTCCTCCAGTCGTACGCATCAGACCCAATCAGTGATTCAGTGTTTTACGATAGTGTTATGAACAAGGAGAAAGCATTTCATCGTCTCCTGTTTGGTCTGTGCTTTTTTCATGCAGTAATTCAAGAACGCCGGAAGTTTGGACCCCTGGGATGGAACATTCCATATGAGTTTAATGAGTCTGACTTAAAAATCAGTTTGCAACAATTGCAAATGTTTCTGCAAGAATCTCTTCTAATTCCATTTGAAGCTTTGTCTTACTTGACTGGCGAGTGTAACTATGGTGGTCGAGTAACTGACGACAAGGATAGACGATTACTAATGTCTATACTTTCAGTATTTTACTGTCCAGAAATAGTGGACAGAGACAAGTAAGAAAGTCCTGTGCTAAAGCCACGGTGTCAAATATTTATATGTATCTATAACTTAGCCCTTGCGATGCACTTAAATCCGTGTTCTCTTAATCACTTAGGTATTCACTTTCATCAAGTGGAGTTTACTATGTTCCAAAAGATACCAGTTATGACAGTTGTGTAATGCACATTAAGAAAATGCCTTCAAATCCCAGTCCTGAGGTATTCGGTTTACATGAAAATGCCAACATAACTAAAAGCAACCAGGAAACGCAACAAGTATGATCTGCCAAATTGCGTACATCCATGTTTACTTTTTAGAATTGATGCTAAATTTTTTAACAGGTCATAATTTTGTTAATTAGCTACTCGCTGGTGCTCTACTTACGCAGTCAGAGAAAGGAGCTGGTGATGTCGGAGCTGAGGCAGGGGCCAAAGTAATAGACGTTGCTCACGATATTTTAGGCAAGCTCCCCAAGGAGTATGACATGGACATTGTCATGGAGAAATACCCCGTGGACTACATGAATTCAATGAACACAGTTTTGCGCCAAGAACTAATTCGGTTCAATCCACTCATACGAATAGTTCGTTCGTCGTTGGCGAATGTTCAGAAAGCTATTAAAGGTCAAGTTGTTATGACTCCGGATTTGGACGAAGTTTTCAAGAATATGCTAATTGGGAAAGTACCAGGAGTGTGGGCAAGTAAATCATACCCATCATTAAAGCCCTTGGGAGGCTACATACTGGATCTACTAGGAAGGTAACACAAATACTTTAGTAATATATCGTCGCTGAAGAGACAAAATGGAATACATACATTTTCGATTAAACTCAAAATGGTCTACATGCAGTTTTACTAAATGCAAAATGGAAAAGATGCATCAAGTTTTAAAAGCAATATGGTCTACTTACAATTTCGTCTAAAAGCAAAATGGTCTACTTACAATTTCGTCTAAAAGCAAAATGGTCTACATACAATTTCGCTTTAAAGCAGAATGACCATTATGAAAGTATACACGCATGTAGACCATTTTGCTTTTAGTGAAAACTGCATGTAGTTTAATTTTCTTTCAGGAAAGCTTGCAACTATTCCGTTTTGCCTTTAAGGAAAAAGGCATACAGACCATTTTGCTTCTAGTCGAAATTACACTTAGTCCATTTTGCCTCTTCAGCGACGATATAATACAACAAATTATAAAAGCAGTAAATATACACTTGCGTACTAGATTTGCATTATTTGATATGCAAACATTTGGATGATACCAATAGGCTGAAATTTTTGCAAGACTGGATCGATGACGGGGAGCCACCTGTATTTTGGCTATCAGGATTTTACTTCACCCAATCATTTTTAACGGGAGTGTCTCAAAATTTTGCTCGAAAATATAAGATTCCTATTGATCTGTTGGGGTTTGAATTTCAAGTGACTTCTTACGAAAAACAAACAACATCACAACCAAATGATGGAGCATATTGCTCGGTAACCATTTAAATTGCCATAAAAATGTTTTTCGTCTGGTTGATTCAATGTTTTAAAACCCTTATGTTTATTTTCATTGCAGGGACTGTTCCTGGAGGGCGCGCGATGGAGCCGTGAAAATAAAATGTTAGCTGAATCTAAGCCGAAGGTTTTGTTTGACACAATACCAGTTATTTGGTTTAAACCAGGAATTAAAGTATGTTTATCCTCTGTATCTTTAGAAGTTGCATTATTTCAAATTGATTATTATATTTCTGTATTATTCGTGCAATTAATGATAATTAAGTATAAGTGCAACATAATTACATTCATATGGAAGCTTGTACACTTGCGCTTGATTATTTTATCCATTGTCAATTTTTGTTTGGCAGGCGGAATTCAGGGAATACACATGCTACGATTCTCCAGTTTATAAAACTACTGCCCGAAGAGGAACATTATCGACAACTGGACACTCCACAAACTTTGTTTTGTACTTAAAGCTTCCTACGAATCTCCCTGCGAAACATTGGATTAACCGTGGAACAGCATGCTTGTGTCAGCTGGATGACTAATACTCGTTCTAAGTGTCTTTAAGTTTTCTCAAGTGAATAAATCAATACTTTTTTATTCGTTCTATACCTAAAAGGTTTTGTTACATTGATGTATTCAATAGTTTAATTTAATTGTTGAATAGTGTAACCCATTCAAAAATTTCCTGGACCCAACATTTCGCCAACTTTAAAAATTGTTCGTGTTGGACCAACTTGAACTTCAACACGGTTGACGATTTGTTGAAGTTGCCGTTGGGCCATCGTTGGCAATCCCAGGCCAACGTTGGGTGTTGCCCCAACGGCCATTTCGAACAAATTGCCAATTGTTGGCTGTTTACAACATGGAAATAATGTACATGATTCCTCCTAACTCTAGTCTCCGGATTTAAGAACCTGTACAAGCCACAATGGAAAAAATACAGCACACACTATGAGGCTACACTAGAATAATATCATTTCTAGGATTTTCATTTTTTGAAAAATTCCAGCTGCATAAAAAGATCTATTTAGCGTTTAGTCGACCCTAAAAAATAACGAAGGTCGGAGGATCAAAAATATTTTGACGAAAAAATTTTCTGCTGAACATAGCCATAGAGCTATGTTAATTTATAGCGTTTTCTCAGTGAATTGAACCAGAACTGTTTTCATTCCATGCAAACTTTTAGTGATTAAAATAATTTTAAATAATTTCTCTCATTTATTTTTTCTAGGGAGCTAGAAGTAGAACAATTAACGTTAAAAGATGATGTACCCTGGCCTGGGAACAAGTAAAGATCATCATTTTACTGTCATCATTCGAATACATCACGCAGAATTTTATTGTTACTATTGTTTGGTTTTCGACGATGATTTGGGTTTTGTTTTTTTGTCTTCACGCTTATTATTCATTTTTTCTTGGTGTTTATGAGGACGTTCACCGTGCTTATAAAAAACTCTCCGATTGATTGGTTTGGGTTGATTCCCTATGTCAGCCAGTTTCATTTGGTCTTCTGGAGGAAAGTTAGTAGTTGGCCAGGTCCATTTAAATGAAGGGATCGGGGTGAAGTCATTAATTTGATAGTCAACGTCACGCCTCATATTCTGATATCCGTTATTATTGTCAGTGTGGAACAATGGTTGAGGATGTGTAATTTTGTCTGTTGGAGGTTGCTCCATAGTATTTATAAATTCAGCCGCATCTTCCCTGTAGTTTTTGTAGTGATCACTCAGAACGTGAAGTCGCTCACTGAATGCCCTCCCGTCCACACCGAACCCGTAGCTGTTGCACATAAGAGCGGCACAATTGGGCAAAACATTTACAAGGTCTCGTGTCATTCGGTTTGCATGCTCTACTAAATGGGCGGAAGGATGTTTTGCTCCGTATTGCTCGAGCCGCTTTGCAAGAGCAGCTTTCCGTTTTGGAAACGGAGGAGGTGGAGGAATGCAGCAGGCGTAAGGGTAGCCACCGTAGTCGCAGCTACTGCAAAATTGTTGATACATTTGATATTTTATATAAACGATTTTTGACTCAAGGTATATTGTTTA
Source organism: Allacma fusca (assembly GCA_947179485.1). Classification (NCBI taxonomy): domain Eukaryota; kingdom Metazoa; phylum Arthropoda; class Collembola; order Symphypleona; family Sminthuridae; genus Allacma; species Allacma fusca. The sequence goes on along the minus strand of OX359250.1, from coordinate 40,219,816 downwards.
CCTTTTTATTAATTGGCTTCAATTATAACTTACGACTAAACCTATATCTACTTAATTAATACGCCGTGTGAATAATCACGTCGAAGAAGCAAAAACTACCCGACAAGAGAGTTTCTGTAGCCTTTTTGCCTGACCTAAAATCTCATGTATCAAATTATTAAAAAAGTATTTTAATTTCCAGAATGGATGAACATTTTTATTTACAAAAGCAAAATGGCCAGAAAGTAAAGTAACATTAACAACTCGAGGCTGGGCTGTAATAACTTAACAAATAAATATTTAATCATGACCTCACACCTGATCACATCACATTAAATGTACACAAAATATGTTTGACGATACATGGGTAAATTTTAAAGCTAGTAATAACTTAAATAGCAAAATAATTGATAAATTAGATCGATTCTCATAACCGGTTCTAACCTTGCAAACGAGTGAGCTAAAACATTACAGGTTCAAGGTGAACAAAAATCATTTCTGTTTTGACAGGAGTATATTGAAAAAAATGTATGCATGCTGATAAAATAATCATCTTCGACAACACAAGTAGGGAAGCATCACAATTCACATTGTAATAGGGAATAGAAGAACATTTTCGGCAGCAACTATTTCCTAACCTAAAGATCGCAGTTATTCTAGAATGGAAGAGACACTTTTGAGATCAGACTCCTTAGGCGGGGACATAATGTAAATAGTTCAAGCCGTTCTTTGTACTGAATATACATAGGTCCTATTACACATACGAATTTTCGTAGTTCAATCTTCTACTTCAACCTCTTCGGATTTATTGTCGACAGGTCCTTCGTCGGCCTCAGAATCGCTACTAGTAGATCCATAATCCTGTATTTAAAAACAATGATAATAATACTGCTGTTATATTAATTTTGTAATGATTTTACTGAGCCGGGAGCGGTAAAGGAGGAAGATCGAAACGCTTACGCTTGGCACATTGTCAGGATCATCCGCATTGTCATAGTCCTGATTGACTTCGAAGTAATCCTTCTTGGAACGCTGGTATTCATCTCTTTGGAATCCTACTTCTTCAAAGACATCATCATCACCCTCTAATGCCGAGCTATAACTAGTGTTAGTTGCTGCAGAACTTGATGTGGATTCCTCATCGTCAGTACACTCGCTTTCGGACGATGGTAATTCCTTCCTCTTGGAAGCAGCTACCTACGGACATTAAAATCCCTTTAAGTAAAAATTATTTAAAGTGACATGCCGAAGTTTTGAAAGACCCTAATGTCGTAAGAATTAAATCGGTTACAGGACTGCGTCGAATCAATGTATTTTTGTAACAAAGGTTACGTGTAACTTTGTTAATTTTCACTCACCTTTAATCTGGAGTTACTGAAACCACCGTCGGCAGTTGTAACAGCAAGGCCTTCAATTTCATGGAAAATTGTGTCATCGAGCTTTCTAGAGCCCAATAACATTTTTATATTTGAAGCATAGCGTCGGAAATCTTTTGAGCTTGATTTCGAAACCAGTTTCCGGGGAGGAATCTAATGGAATGAACGATTTTAATGAAGAGGTGCATCTCAAAATATTTATTTAATGCTACTAGAAAAATGGATCCGTCTACGTACCCTTTTCCTATTCTCCGTGTCAACCTGGGGTTCATGATCATGAGGACTAGAAGTCGGACAATTGTTTTTAATTCCCATGAACCCATTTATTTCTTCAAGTACCTTCTTAGCTATCTTTATAGCTGGAAGCTACAGAGCATAAATAGAAACAAGATTTCAAATATTATTACAGCAAAGTTCCACATCCTTAAAACTATGTCATGTTTTGAAAGTTTACAGATCTTACAACATAATACACAATTGTTTCTATTAGTCGGTTAAAAAGACGCCATTTTTCATCCTTCCTTGTCTGTAAACTCTGAGCTGAAATGAGCTCAAAATTTTGGTCCTGGTGTGCCCGGATATCAAGCACCAATAAGAGCTTAAAGCTTTTGGCCTCTGAGGAATTTTTTTTATCCAGGACATCATTAGCATCTGCAGGAGCAGAAATAAACTCAACTCAGTCACTTAATGCAAAACTTTTAAGAAATTTGAATCTCATATTATTCCCTTGATGAATCAATAAGTCCACTTTACTTGGTTGCTGCGGATTGGAGAAAGCCACGTTACAAGTATTTTCTCCGTTCCTCTCTGCCCAGGCTTGACACTTCAAAACAATTAATTCAAAAGCACTGAGGATCAGAGAAACTCCAAAAGAAAAGGGTTTGAAAATGAAAGCAATGACTGACAAGGGAAAATGTGATTTTAGAATTTCCATTGTTATTTTTTGAAGAAATGTTTAGTAGAAACAGGGCATGGGACGCTGGCTCACTCTCAAGTCACCTACACTGACAGTGACAAGCCTGTGTTCTGTCACCGTCTAATTCCGCCTTGAAAATTCGAATGATATTAGAAGGTAATAGAAGTTTAAAGTTTATCTAAAATTTTAAGTATGAACAATGTACAACCTGTATTAGTAAGATCAGTCAGAATATATACAGGACTGCACGAATTCGTCCTTAAAGCATATGAAAGTTTTGACGTATCTTGGTTTAAAATTATAATTTTCATTCATTTTGTGGAGTTTACGGATTGTGTACATCTGCATAATAGCTGTAGATTGAAAAATGTTGTATATGGAATTTTTTTTAGTACATTGCTTGTAGCATGTGAAACTTAATTCCTTAACTGCTACAATGACGACTTTTGAGGCTATGTCAAAGGTAGTTCCTCTAATATAAATCCTACGTATACCCATATACAAAGAGACCTTTCAAGGACTGTAGTAATTAAATGACCTGTTGATATAGGTTTCTCTCAACCGCTGTGATCGTAAAAGTAAATGAACTGATATAAGTACTTATGCTATGGCATTGTGTATTTCAGAGCTCATTGAACCAAAGCTAACATTATGGGGTTAGCCAGGTAGCCTGACAATTTATGTATGTGGTTAAAATAGACAATATAATTACATATGTTTACATATCACTCACTGTAGCAATACACATTTTACAGAGACCAACTATCTTGTAGAAATTCTTGTTAAAAAGCTTGTTCCTTGTTTCCTCAAACTTGGGTTACCTTCACTGGATTCTTGCAACGAGAAAAAAAGCTAACTCATGAGGAAAAATGTTCTTTCGGTGAATTTTACTGACTTTCACTTCAGTTTATGGGGTTGTATTTTTTTCTCCATTGTTTTACACTTCACATACTTCCCATGATCATATAGGTTTCTGAAAATACAATTAAAATTCCTTCCAAATTGAATTAGTGGTCTGAACCAAAATCTTGACCTTCTCGGTAATTATTTCTAACCAATAATAATTCTTACACGCAAACGAAATGAATTTAGCATAAATGGTCCCTTGATGCTAAATAATAAACAAAGTCGTTATTATAAAAGCAGGAAAAAGAGACTTCAGTAGGTTTATTTTTTTAGTTAAATATGAGGCTTTGGGGGCTTCAACTTTTCTCGTAAAGCTGCTGATTCTAAGATCCTAGTTTTGAAGAACACAAAAACCTACGTAATAAAAAGCATGAGTTAAAATAAAAAGAGTATTGTACATTTTACAAATTTTGAATTACTCAATGAATTTCTCCTGGACGGCCAAGTTTGTACAACTGGCAAATTACAAAAACAATGGTATTACATTGAACTGCTCAAATAATTATAGACGCTTACACCCAAAACATTTATCCCGATTGTGAGTAGCATTGCCGTTATGACTGTTCCGATACCCAGGGCCATTTCGTAAACATGACACTGACCTTTCCAGACTTGGGTGTTAGAGGGTAATATCTGACAACCGTGACCTGACTAGTAGGAAACGTTCATGCGTAAGCTTCAAAACTATTTTACCATGGGCATTTTAACATCGATAATTAATTGCATTACATAATTGTCACAACAGCTCGCTGGCCATAAAACTCCCAATGCACTAAAATTTCCTTCGGAACAATTATGGTAGGCATCGCTGTACCTATGATAGCCGTAGTAGAAGCTGGTACAAACTTTGTCTGACTTGAAAGGGTACGGAATTTCTTTTTTTGGAATTAGTTTGTTCGACCAATCCACTTTTGATTCTATTCCACAGCATTGGTACTATCATCAGATTAATCATCAGGTTTACCTCCCCTGGGATTTGCCACTCAATAATATTGTAGTAATTTCTTACATAGTTGTGAACATACTCCCACGTACTTGGAAAGGAATTGGTAACATTGTTTAAGGAGTTCTTAATTATTTTTATCATCCGGAGCTTCAAGTTTCCAGGGATCAAAAATAGGCAGTAGAACCAGTATGTACAGACGACGACAGTGTACGCGAGAGGAAGTATGTAAGGAATCCAGCGCTAGAAAATAAATGTACTCATGTTTCTAAATCAAAATAGTTTGACACACACTCATTTGGTGTAGGTAGGTGAAAGGTAATAATTACCCAAGTTCGACGTGGAGAAAGGCAAAAACGCCATTTCCTTGGATCTGGATAGACAACTACTACCAGACAGTACAGGCCAGCAGCCCATGGACAAGCTATTTGCCAGTAAACTCCAGACCAGTAATTACTCGGTAGGAAAACCCTCTCGATCTCTTTATGAGCAAAAATTTTATTCGGGAGATGAAACCACGCGTAAAAGAAAACACCCCAAATGAGTGTGGCTAGAAACTGGAGAGGTATGAATCCAATTTCAGATCAAGTTAGTGCACGGACAGAGATTCATTAACAAAGAACAGCCTGAATTCTGTAGTGCTCGTAAGTACCATCATTGCCAGGAGCATGAGTTTCACATGCCTATCAATAGATTCGATGAAATCCTTGTTAAAATCTGGATCAGTCACATACTTCTCCTCCTCTTTGGCTTTTGCAGATCCAGCAATGATTTTGATAAAACTCGATTCTATTTTTGCGGCGGATGACTTAGAAGTTCCAACATCTCTCGCTCCATCTTTCACTTTGGTCACTGAACGATTCGCACTAAAGCCTTTATCTTGAGTATTTGACTGTGCTTGAGACATTACTGAATTCGATACATGTAATGCTCCTTGGGATGCTACATTTACAGCACCAGACTTAACAGTATCAAGTTTTCTTTGGGATGCCACATTTGACAGGGATTTAACACTTGTTGGGTCCGCCATCATGCACAAGGACTTGTACACAAAATCTTAAGTGGTTTCTGCTTTCCCAGATATCATTCACTCTTTTTTCCTGTTACTCCTTTTGCGCGCTTAAGATAAACCGCAGAAAATTTGGCTTTGAGGTTACGTCATTTTGGAGAAAGATCTTGACATTAGCAATATAATTCTGCATTTTATTAATCTCGTTTGGCTTTCAAAGCAAACACAATGTTCAATAGAAATAAGTAATGTCATGTAAGTACTTAATTTATTAATACAACAATAATTCCTAAATGGCTAGTTAGCTGATAGGAGTTAAGAGAAGAGATGAGGGAGGCGTCATGGGATCATGGGACTTGGGATTGGAGATCCTTCTAATCCCAATGTAGGATTAGGATAGGAATGATAGGATGCATGCAAACAAGGGGAGGCTGCTTATATGTAGGTACGGATTTAGCAGAGGAAAGCATAAAATCCAAAAAAATATTTGATTTGCTTCTTGCTGGTCAACAAACAACGTTCCGTTGAAGTGAAATGTAAACCTTGGAAGGTAGTTTCTGAGTTTGCTTTAGTTTTTGCAGTCATTTTAACTTTCTTCCTCCAGTGGATGCATGAAGTCAATCTATAGGTACCATTTCCACAACAACCAACCCAATAGGTATAGATTTAATAATATTACGTGATATTCTTATGCCTCCACTAGAGCATACTCATGAATATTACTACTCATGAGCAGAATGATTGCTGTTATTTGTATACTTACCTATCGCTATTCCTAAGTGAAATGCAGATCGATTTAATGCAAAACAATTACACAAATATAGTCACTTTCAGAAAACATTTAAATATTGCATACACACATACATACATACCTTAAAATTGTGCTCTTTAGAAAACCTAAATCGTAACAAATGCTCCAAATATTATTTGGTGTGTTTAGAAACCGGAGGCTGAGTTTTAATCTCATATGCAATATATTACCAACATTTTTAGAATTAGAAGACGTACATTCTACAATTGGATTAATGTTAAAAAATTTTGCGCAATGCTGGGATTTTGCTGAAAATAATAATTATATTTGATTGAAATTTGTTGAATGCGTGTATTCCCTTTTCCCATAACCATCGACTAGTCGTACCTTTGATTGGAAGCTATTATTATAGTGCATTCTGACTAGAATTAAAAAAACCTGACAAGACGGTATTAGGACTTAGGACAGCATTTACGCCAAGGGAAATTATGCAAAGAATAACAATGCGGACTCATTATGCAGAAGTATTTAACTTTAATACTTAATGAATAGGGATTAATGAAGGTCTCATAAATCCCTTCAAAAATGTAACTCCAGATATGTGTATGCATTTAGGAATGAATATCCCATAGTTTACAATTTTATTGTAGATATTCTAAAAGTTCAAACTTTCTCTTGCGGTGAAAGCACCACAATTGCACATTCCAAGGGAGATGCATGACGGTAAAAGTACAAAAAATATTTCACTTAAGCAAGCACATCCTGAATTCCTCACGTGTATGCATATCATATAGCTTAGATTATTCTCTCCAATACAAATTTAACATGTCTTGTTACTGTTTTGGCAACGGATGTTGCATCGATGTCCGCGTAAGCAATCAAAGGAAAAGAAAAATTATTTATTGATTTACTTCTCCTTGACACTACTCCGAGGCTCAAGCTTCCCTAAAAAGTTTTTACCGTCTTATTATTCCCCCCTATCTTCAGTATGACTATAAAGCAAGTCAGCTCTCACATAGCTATGATTTAAAGGACTTATAAATCATAAACTACATAATTAACCTTTAGTCATACCTGACAGAGTCACAAGTCTCCCTCAAGTCCCAAGTTCTCAATTTAAACCGACTTAAATAGTAGACAACAGAATTAGTCAAACAACAGAAATGTCAACCCGGAAGCCCGGAACGGACTAGTATAATTTGCCATGTGTGACAAATTAATATTCAGGCTAAGCATTTGATATTGCATAGCACACACACGTTCAGTGTTTTCTAATAAAATCCCAGAAATCTTCTATAAAGGAAGGTTACCAGAGAGTACTGGGCGAGGTCATAGCTGCCGTCATAGCTGGACGTAACGTTCAACCAGATACATTGTAACTGTGCAAGCAAAATCGACTTCCAAAATGCAGACTTCAGATCCTTGTGATCCTTCGCATGTTGTTCCGGTATGTAATAAACTTCTGGTGTACCCAATGCACGTACTGATTATATGATGCCAATTTAGAAAAGTAAAAAGGGTCTAGCGTAAAAAAATATTTGGTAATCGCAAATGAGCCTGGGCAAAATAAATTGCTGTCTGTTGCAGCTCCCTTGTTACAAAACGGGTCCTCCGGCCAAATGCAATCATGGTCCAGATTGCACTCTACCGAGTCAGGACACCCTGGCCAAAGCCAAGGTCCCAATGCAGAAGTTCGTAAAAGACCTCAAAGACATGGCAATAAAGACAAACATGGAGAATAGATCCCATACTAAGAAAATACATGAGCTGTCTCGGTTCAAGATGGAAGGTTGGTTAGCTCAGAACAAGCAAGATTTGGAAGAACGTCGAGATCGGTCAATATTTTTTTTCCATTTTGTCTCCAAAATCACATAAATGCTCTCACAAGTTACCAAACATCAAATTGTATCCTCAGACTCTATATGCTTCTGGAGGATGAAGATGACTGCTACAGAAAAGAGATCACAACCAACTTTGAAGGTCGTCGAGCTAATCAGCTGGAAGACATGAGGAAGCGAGTTGAAGTTTTACGAGCTAATCGGGAACAGCATCATCAAAAGATCGTAGAGGAAAAGCTAGACCAATGTTTTGGGTACTGGAAATAATTTTAATTCAATTGAGACTCCGTACCTTAAAAAATCAAAAGTAGCTCTACATCTTGAAATCATCTGATGAAATTAAAAAGTTGGGAAAAAGATTTTATCTAACATTCATAAATTATTATTTTTTTCGCAGAAATCAGTGTGAGCAAATGAGGTCCCTTCTTAGTAAAAGAATGACGAAGGAAATAGTTCAAGACTGGGGGGCACAAATTGAGATGAAGAATCGTCTGGAATGTGAGCAACAGGAGGAAGAGCGAATGTGGGTTTATTTAAACGAGCAGGACGTCAAAGAAAAGGTTTGTCAGCATCAGCATCATAATTTAGTTTTAAAAAAATTAAAATAATTATATGTAAGCTTTAGCCTTAGAATTTTCTTTTCCTACCCTCAGGAAAAGCGGGAAGAAGCTGAGAAAAAAATTCGGCAAGAAGCCTTCCAACGAGGACTTGTGGACCTGGATCAGCAGATTAAGCTGAAGAACTTAAGGAAAGAGGAGGCATATAAGATCAAACTACGGGAACTAGCAATGCTTCAAGAAGACCTGAGAGCCTTGGAGGAAGAGAAAGAAACAAGTAAGCATCAGTATTGATTTAACGTACACAATTAATTAATTGTCATTTAATTAATACATTTTTGACACGGCAGGGATCAGGACGAAGGAAGAGCGATTTATTCGTGCGAAGGCACATCAGAAGGATATGATTGAAACTCGCAATTACTACCGTGACAGGAAAATCAAAAGGGAGGAAATTGCAGCTAGGGAGTATTTGAAGAGAGCTGTTCGAGATCTCTATTTAGAAGAAGAAGACCGAAATAAAAAGAAGGTATTAAAATATGTCCCTCATCGTACTAATTTCATGCCTTCACACCTGTCCCACTAAACGGTCAAACCCTACAACCTTCACGCTTGTTCTTCATCAGCGGGAACTCATGAGAGCAATGAAGATGTACAATGACTACTCCCAAAGGATGGACTGCCTCAAGAATGAGAAAGAAGGAGTTGTTCAACGTATTGTGGACGAGGTCATCGAAGAGCAACACAAGAAAACCATGGAATTCCGCTATCGTGAAGCGAGGCAACGTCACGAACTACATTGTGTCAGTAGCTACTTTAAAAATTATTTCCTTACAACTTCATAGTTATTCCCAAATGAGTATTAACTCTCAATTACCCGTATTGAGAACTCAATTACTCCCTGGCTCAAAAATTTCAAGTTAATTGACGATTTCTTGATAAATACTTTAGGACGTCATGGCCGGACGGGCATTGCAAGTAGAAGACAAAAAGAAAGCCCTGGAATTGGAAGAACAGGAGAAGCAAAAAGAGCTAGAGGTATTGAAGCAAGACTGGAAATTGTACTTGGACGAGTTGGAGCAAGAGAGGTTAAATAAAGAAGCCAAGAAAGTTCAGTATGTTTGTGATCTAAATGGGCAAGTCCGATATTTGACCAAGCTGAAGGTGAGCAAGTTTTAAAAAATGCATTCAGTTATTTAAAGTCACATATAGGATTTTACTATTTTGTTCTCATCTTTTCAATCATTGCTCTCCAGGAACGCGAATTCTGTGAGCAGAAACGTGAGGAGGAAATGTGTGAACTCGAAGAAAGGCTCTTCAAGAACAGACTCCACACGACTCTTAACCAAGCAAAGCTACCAATGAGTAACCCAGCTAGAGAGTGTCTTCGAGGTAAACCAATACGGCAGTGCTTCAGACAAGTTTAATAAACCTACTCAAAGAATAATGTCCATGTCAAGTTATATGTATAACCTCAGTTGTAGCATATTGAAGTTAAAGTTTGATCAACTTTTTACTTTAATTTTAAATAAACGCTCCCTTCATCAAATGAGAATTTACATGAAAAACTACTTCCATACTGCTCACTTCCATTTATTTCAAACTCTCGTAATGTGCATCATGGTATGTACGGCTGGCCACAATCATAAAGGACAATATTATGGTATTTGGGCATAATATACAGTCAAAATGTACCTACACACATTATTTCTGTAAACTAGACTAAGTTGGAAAATAGGACAAACGTGAGAAAGGTCCCATAAAATTACTTCAAAAACAATGCAGATGTACTAAAACATATTTTTTGTAAATATTTTTTACGGATCAAAATCGCTGACCAATGTTGTAACTGTCGCCGTAGGAAGAATAGTTCCTCCAGGGGTCAAACATGGTCTAACTCGAATATAGCTTCATATTGCTATCAATCCAGCTAAATTTAGAGAAATTGAGAATCAACTTATAAATAGTTATGGTTACTGTCTAAACTAAATTGCTAAGTTGGAGTTCCAAATTATTTAATTTGAACTTTAATAATTGAAAAAATTATTATTAAAAAGTCGAAAGGCTAACCATAATTTTTTACTAAAAAAAACAACACACCGAATCTTTCTGTGCCCGTTGTCATGAAATGATTTTTCCTAGTAGTACATTTCAACGTTATTGACTCCCAGAAACAAATTAAATTATAACAACAACCCAAGCATCCAATCAATTCTTTTGATTCTTACACTCTGAAAATAATGTTTCCACAAAAGTGTTTTACTTAATTGTCAACGCAATTCTCCATTCCTGCCCACTCCATTCAAGAGTGAAGACGTACGTTTTTTCAGTGACAGAAGAGTGACGAAAGTGAAAATTGAAGCAGAAGACTTTCTTTAAAAATGGACCCTCAGGCCCAACCAAGCGCCGATGCCCCGGCGAAAGACGGCAAAGGATTTGACAACGTAGCTGGCGGAATCGACAGTAAGATTTGATAATTCCTATAATTATTTCAGAATAAAAATTTCAATTAAATTCTTTGAAAATATTTCTTTTAAAAACATTAGTTACTCCCCTCCCCGAAATGAGTACAGTAAACGCTCGGATTTCATATATAACGTATCGGGATTTACAATCCCAATACGGTACGCACACCTTTCATAAAAGGGTTAATCCTTATAAAGGTCCAAATTGTCATCATCCCTCCCAGCCAGAATTCCCATAATTGACCCAAATTTCTCTTAACAATATTTCCAGTGGGGAAACGCCGGCGGAGGAAGTCCGCCTCAGCAGGTCGAGACCGTCGCCGAAAGAAGTCCAAGGCTGCTGCTTCCGCTGGCCGTGACCGCAAGAGGCCCTCACGAGGTGGCTGCTGCAACCGTCGCCGGAGGAAGTCTAAAGCCGCTGCGTCCGCCGGCCGGGACCGTCGCCGAAGGAAGTCCAGTGGGCGGGACCGTCGGCGGAGGAAGTCCAAGGCTGCTGCCTCTGCCGGGCGTGACCGTCGCCGAAGACGCTCCGCCTCCGCCAGTCGAGATCGTCGTCGCAGGAAGTCCAAGGTCGCCGGGCGGGATCGCCGGAAGAGGAAGTCCAAAGCCAGCTCTCGGGACCGGCGGAGACGATCCAAGTCTGCCCAGGGCCGGGACTTCAACGTCTTCTTCAAGAAGCCTTAACAATCTCGGCCGGCCTGTGACCATAACCCTGAGCATAGAAAAATAGGAAGGCCCGAAATGCTTCCTCCAAAGAGTTGTATCTAGAATCAAGATTAATAATAATTACTGTAACTGTCTTAATCAAGTCTTGAGTGTCCCGAACGAATCAATGGAAATAAAAATTCTCGCTGTAATTAGGTCAATTTCGGAGGGAATCTCCAGTTTATTTAGCAATTAAAAAAATAGCATAATTTCGCATGTTCCTAGGAAGGGAGCTGTTAACCCTGCTATGTATAGACATTAATTAAAATACAATCATCTACTGGGCTTTGTGCATGGGATCTGAGCGTATGTTTTTATTAATGTTACATCCAAACCTATGCCAGAAATACATTTAAACACATTAAGTCCTCTCCTCTCGAATGCCTCATGTCATCTGACGAAAGGTGAAGGCTGAACGTGCAGAGGAGGTCTGCCCCTCTGCCGGGCCTTGTGTTGGGATGCAAATCAAAGCGTATCTTCGTACTGGGAATTGGAAGTTCGTATTACATTTGTGGTTGAGACTTGAGACGGACACCATGTCGTAAAACCAAAACAAAAGTGTGGCAAGTACGAATGAGAGTCGTTTGTACCAAAATCCATGTACGATTTACAATTTCAGTGACGACCTTATTATTATTTGATGCATGTGTGATTATTATATTCTGTATTTGAGGGAAACAATCTCGAATTACGAGGACTACGGGAATTATCCCTAGGGATTTCGGAGTTTCAAAAAGTGCCAGAAGTTCCCGTTCATTTCCTTGAATAATAAACGAAGACAAAATGGCTCATCGTAAAAATCGGTTCCCTTCTGCTCTAACATTTAATTTTGTTCCGGTGGCCACAACTGGAATTTCCTTGTCTGACAGGTTACTAGCTAACTATGGAAGTATTTAGATTGTCAAGTTTGTATTAAAGGGTATTGGTAGAAGTTGGTTAAGAAATTGGAATTAATAATATAAATTATCAATAATAATATAATTAATTAAGTAGAGTGGAAGGGGAGTTAAAAAGGAGAAAGTGTAGTTGTTGTGTAGTCACTGGGAGTAAGGGATGTGTTTGGTGGGAATTGGAATATTTATTTTTGGTTGTTTGTAGGTTCGAAGGACTGGGGAAATATGAAATGAGTGGTACTGGAAGTCACTATGAGGAGGATTTCACTTCTAATAGGAGAGTTGATTATTTTGAGGAGCCCGCAAGGCAAAAATCCACATCAACGCCTTGGAGTAAACCGTTTAAGTTGGTCCGCCCGTCGAATGATGGACCAGTTCGCCAGAATTCTGGCGATTTCCACGCTTCGAGAGTGAATATTTTAGATTCTATGAGTTACTGTCTTTTGAGATTTTGATTTGTTGTTGGTTAGGAATGTTGTCAACTAGGATGGGGAATGTGTGAAGTAGGAGTATTGAGGGAGTGCTCAGGGATCACTTTTTCGTACTTTGGTCGATCTAATCGGAATAGGAATAATAGAGTGGGATGATTTATTATTGCAGTATCGCGAACAGAAGGTCTCGGTCCATTATCGATTGAGCATCCCAAGGGAAAGGTATCGAAGGAATGATAGACCTTTTCCGCCGGGATTTCGAAGACCCTATAACAAGCCCAGGAACTGGCCGTTCGGTATTGTTTTATAAGATTTTGTAAACAGTCGAATATTGTTTTTAGAATGGATTGAAGGAAGCATTACGAGTCTTTGAATGCAACAATGTTGTACAAAAAATCTGTAATAATCTTCTGGTAGGACATCCGTATGGTTATCAGCATCGGCGGCCTGTGCGAAGTCGAGTTGGATACACCAACCATTCTCTTGGATATCGTGGCAGGTAAGTTTCGAGAAAAGAAATGTACTCTTTACAGTTATTATGAACTACCACACATTTGTAAGTATTAGAGGATTCTGCCTGTAAATACTACTCTTATTTGTTGTTTGCTAATAAGGAATCCCCATTTTGGTAGCAAAAGCTACGATCGCCGGAGATCTAATCGAAAACGCTGGGTTAACAGACAGAAACTGGATCAAGAAATAGATGAGGTAATTGCATCAACGTAATAATGTTATCAACCTTTTTATGCTAGCACAAGTTTTACACATATAGAATTCAACTTCAAAAAGGTAGTCTGGGTATGCTGGTCCTTTTAAAAAAGCGGAGGTCGTTGTATTTTGAAAAAATAATTCAAGTGCAATTTTCTCCAACAAGATACAATTAAAAAATGATAATATCTAGTAATAAATTGAATACATATTTCTGTGACATTTCCCAGCACATTTCCTTCCCTTCGTTCTCGTGTAATCCATGAACCCATTGACGTCTTGCGAGGTTGTAATTATTGTAGTTGTGTTAACAGTTTTGACATATTTTATTAAAGTGGTAACGATGTCCTCGAGTTTAAGATTTACTAAAATATAGACTAACGATCGTAGTGTTTTGTTCCATTATTACTGCGGGGGACTGTTAGGAATAAGGTTATGCAAATAAAACAGGGTTCAGTTTCGCTATTAGGTTTTTTTATAAAATACTATACAATTAGGAGTAAGGGGAATAGGATACATCGCCCAGTAAAAGATCGACAATTTAGCAGTTTAAGCACGACATTTGACTTTTATGCTACAAATATGCATTTATATGCAAAGTTTAATTTTAGTTGGTACGCATTTACTTTCGTATCTACCAAGATAAGATGATATTCACTTAAACATTTGTTTTTGTAGTACATGTCGCTAACTAGGTCCTATTTGGACAAACAGTTAGACCAGTACGTGGAAGAAGCCAAAGCGGCTGCTGCAGCCAATTTTTCGGCGGGTACTGGTTCGGAAGATGGTCAAGCTCAAGAAGCGGAAATGGAAAGCTTGCTGCTAGACATGGACTGACTTACTGGAAGTGTTATGTTAGTAGTTTATAGTATCGTTAGTTTTATTTAATCAATTGTCCCTTTATTATCTGAGTTTGAAGTAATTACTTGGTAGTGTGCCTTTCCGACGCAAATACCAATATTGAATATACAAACAAGAAATACGTATTGATGGGGTGGGTAAGGTAAATTAAATCCATAAACCTAAACGTCAAGTAAGTAGTAGGGTTGGTCATATCGTTAACTTTTGAAATATCGTTAATATCGTTATCGTTCATAAATATTATCCCGATAACGATATGCTGGAACGATAAAAACGATATAAAATATAAATTGAAATAGCAAGGAAATTAAGCAGTAAAATGTATTCAATAAATGTTTAATTTATTAAAAGTTACATAAGCGTTAAAAATAAGCCGAAATTATGCTTCAGTTTCACTTGGCCACTTATCCAAATGACTGTTTAACCATTCCTTCTAGTGCTCGGACCAATTCAATTCTGAATTGGAAATTTTCGGTTCAATTCTATTCAATTCAATTCACTACTTTTTTGATTCAATTCAAGAAACTGAATCGAATTATTCAGTTCATAACTTTGAATTGAACGTTGTCCTTGAAATAAAGCTCAAACGCATCATTCTGCCTTAAATATTTTAGCAACAAACTAACCGTTTACAAACTCTCCAAATACTCCAAATAACGATTTGTTCCCTCATCTTAACTTCCTTCTGTTGTACGCTTGGAAAATACTGCTGTCTTTTTTAGAAAGCGTATTCTTTAAGTTTATCTGCGGAAACCGTTGTTTTCAATTTAGTTCAGAATTTTGAACTAAAATGAATTGAACTAGTTTTTACTGATCGGAATTGAACCATTCCGAACACTCCTTCCGGTTCATATGACACTTTCTAGGGCACGAAATGCGTCACATGGCCCCAACATGCAATTTTTGACGATTATACCTTCTTAGAACGATATTAAGATTGCACGATATATCGTGTGAAATATACGAGAATTATCGTAGCATATCGTTCCTCCAAACTGAACGATATTAACGATAATATCGTATCGTTATATCGGTATGACCAACCCTAGTAAGTAGTACGAGTTTGCCTGGTTGCGTGCCATTCTAAAACGCTATGCTTCTGACATATTAGGTTCACCATATTTGTATCTTCAAAGCATGAACTCCTGTTTGAATAAAATCTTGAAGTTATGACGATTTTTGTAGCACCCGACGCCTAGGGATTTGTTATTTACATTTTATAAATAACAGCAGTTTCCGCAGTTTTTATATACCTCTGAGATCTGGGACTCCACCTTGCACCTGGATTACTTCGAAGTGTCATGGTGTTTCCGTATTCGCTTGTTTTTCTGGATTAACTCGCCTTCTTTTAAAAGTGAAATGCAGATTTGATATTCTACAGACTGCGAATTCTGACAGCTTTTACTTAAACTTCGGGGAATGAATGCAGGTCAGTTCAGGTCTGCCCCATCGCAATAGTACAACGAGTCTCGGCAAGTACCAGTCAGCGGCCTTTTTATTTTGTGCTGAACGAAAACAAAACAGGCTCAATTTGAATCAATTTATACATCATTTAAAGATGGCAGCTAATGTTTTCAAAACTAATCATGCAAACTCGGATAATTTAAGTCGTCATGATATTCTCAACTGGATAAATGGTTGCCTGGAGTCTGATTTCACCAAGATTGAAGATTTGTGCTCAGGAGCTGCGTATTGTCAGTTCATGGACATGCTTTTCCCAGGTTAGATTGAAAGGAGTTAAAAACTCTTATTGTGAAGTTGGACATGTGAAAAGTAACGACTGATTTTGAAACCGTTTTAAGGAAGCATATCTTTGAAGAAAATAAAGTTTCAGACTTCGCTGGAACATGAATACATTCAAAATTACAAAATTCTTCAAGCTGCTTTTAATAAGATGGAAGTTGAAAAGGTAATGATAATACCGGTGTGGCTTTTTTCATTTATACAAATCTAGGCATGATAAGGCTGTGTGAAGTATACAAGGTACAAGCACGTCAGTTTAAACAATCATTGAATCGTTAGGCAATACCTGTGGGAAAATTGGTCAAGGGACGATTCCAAGATAACTTAGAGTTCGTGCAATGGTTCAAGCCTTTTTTTGATGCTAATTATGAAAGTAAGCCTTATAATGCTCTTGCTGCTCGAGGTGGTGTTGGTTTCAGTCACGTTCCTTCTCTCTCCCGGAGATCTCCTAAGAAGGATACACCTCGGGTCAAATGTTTGCCGAAGTACAAACCTCGATATGGATTGGAGGCGCTTAAAGCAGAGGTAAAAAAATCCAAACAGAAATTAATTTTGTAAACCTTGTTGTGTACTTAATATTAATTACACATCTGTCTGTTGTAGTTTCGTACCAATTACGTTTTCTACCTTGTTTGTATTTCTTAACTATTGTAGTTATGCAATATTGGCTAATTGTGAGCTGTAATAAATTGTTTCTTTGCAAAAGAATTCTGAACTTAAAACGCAATGTGAATTGCAAAACAAAATGCTGCAACAGATCGAAGCCGTCTGCGGATTATATAATTCAGGGGCAGAATGGGACGCTCAAGCGACCATCCTAAGGATCATGGACCTTTTCCTCACAAAGGTGATACTTACTCTTATCATTGCATCTAAAATGAAGTACTTATAATAAATTGTTGTCAGTGTAATAATTGCGTTTTGACCTCTGAACCTTGCAATAAGCCACTATTTTTCTAGTTCCAGTTAAAAAATATACTCATCTTTTTCGTCCATTTACTTACTTTGTATATATGTAGCGCAACGCTGGAAATGAGCAGAAGCAGAATAACTCGCTCGGGATTAGCAGTGATGACAGCAACAATTACAGTAATGTGGATCTTTCCTCTAGCCACGAAGCCTCAGCAGTAATGCTGCATGGTCAAATCGTTCCTTTTCATATTAATGAATAATAATTTGTTCGCTATTTCATTTTAATATGTTGTGTTTGAATAGTTTAATGTTTTAATTTTGGCAAAAATAAATTTTGTGATTTGCAGACCTCGTTGAAAACTAACAGTAAACTTTTTGTGTAACAACATAAAAAACTAGTACTGACTTTCTTAAGCAGTGCTCGAAAGTCTCAAGACAAATAATGGTTATACTTTAATTAAAAAACAATTCTACAAATAATTGGCCCCTCAATTTTCAAGCAGTCAATGAGTTAATGCAGAAAATACAACCTCTTAAAGTTTCAAAGTAAGACGGTAAGAATGTGAAACAAAAAGTTGGAACTATGCTCTGCGAATCAAGACCAATTCAGAATAGTATCCAGAGCCGCAGTGACCAAGTTACCTCAATTATTAAGCCCAGTTGAAATAACCGATTCAATTGTTTCACTGAAAATACTGACTTCAATAGTGTCCTCTGCTTATGTTTTGAATATGCCTTAGTAGGCAACTGTATAGTAATTACTTGCAATTCAGATATGCTCAAAGAGAATCTGAACGTATATTGATTTGTTGCTACATTTTCTATTCTGCTGGATTAGACGATTCTGAGGTTTAACTTCAGATTTTACCCGTATAATGGCTGGCTTCACCGCAGCTCTAAAGACAAAGTTCTATGATCATCATCTTTGTTTCAAAAATTTGTCTTAAAAAGCGGTTAGAGAATATGATAAAAACTTGTGTTTCAAAACACTGTAGTCCCCTGTATAATAATTAGAGTAATTATACTATTTTATAATGTTTTTGCAATCCAGTTGTACAAACATTTTTATACTATGAATAAGTAAATAAAGGTTAGTGGGGTTCCTCCTCCAACGACTTAACAAACAAGGGATTCAAATCAGTATAATCTGAAATAAAACCTGTCAATCATGTAATGTATACTGTCGATATTCTTAGAATTTGCAAGAGTTGTTAGTATGGTTGTTGTTGTTGCATGATAATATTATAAAATTTAGTAAAAATAAAACGCGAAAATACATTTTTATCCGTCTGGCTATCTGAGATTCAGTGATAGAAAAAAATAAACTAAACTGTACATGCTATCAGTGTATGATCTCTGCGTCTAACTACAACACAATAAAGTGGACAAACTAAAAAAATCAAGAAGTGATCTGAATTCATTTAATGTTGCATCATGCTTTGAATCTCAATCTCATAAACATGAGCTAAAATATCACTGGAAGGAAGGGTGTGTTCCCTGTGCAGTAGTTTAAATCACTCATAAAAATTAAACTTGAACCTGGTCTGGAGAAAATCAACTTTTGGTATTTGGAGGATGAGAGTATCCGATGATCCTAGAAATTATCGAGTGCAGGCTCCTCCATCGTGATCAATAAAAAAAACTGCACTCAACTGGCAAAAAATGCAGTATTTACAGCCTCTTTTCAATTTCCAAGAGGCATTTTGCATTTATAGTCAAGCATTCACGGAGAAACAGGTCTGTGACATGATGGTAACTTGCTAATATTATTTAAAATTAGCATATTTAAGTCAATGGAGCCATGAAGCCTTACCTGTTCAAAGTTTTTTTGAAAAAATGTAAGAGTACGATAATTATTATAATTCATTTCGAATTAAAACTTTACATAGCTTACAAGATAATTAAGTGCCTGCTAAAAGCAGTAATCGCTTTCAAGTCGTGATTACACAGTTATAATTTATATTTAGTTAATTTTTTAATGTACTCATCCTGTTTGTGCTCATAATTGACTCAATCAATTATGGCCTCTATAAATAATAATAGCAACAACATTATGCCCCATTAACCATCGTCTCTTTACATATGTTGAAAATATCAGCAGAACTTTTTTTAACAGAGATTCTAGATGTAAACAGTACAGTACATGGGTTAGGTCATATCGTATAAAAATTATCATGGAAACTATTCCAATTTCCAATAAGAAGTCAAACCTTACAACTTTTTGCAATTTTTAAGTTACGCATTTATTTCTTCCGTAATGTCTCTTATGTTCGCACATGGTTGACCATACTGGTCCCAATACGAAAAAATCTCATCTCACCTCAACACAGTGAACAGTCGATTTTGTACGCACTCTCACCGTATACAAAAGATTCTTCCAGAAGATTAAATTCTTAGCCCCTTCTTCCAATCCCAATCTTTCAATTGAATGGAAGCATAATAAAGCAGACAGAAGAGAGAAAAAAAGTCAATGTCAAGATTGACACGCGGATCCTCACATGTTCTGGGGCAACTGGATAACCTATCGCTTATACTTAGAAGGTTTAAGCACACATTTCCTCCTAACTGTGTTCGTGCGAAGAATGGACACCTATATGGTCCAGATACATATATAGTTAATTGTTATTAAAGCCAAGTCATTACCTTATCCGTCCAGGGGTTACATGCTGAGAACATTTTTACTGTATACAAATAGTCATAAGAGATATGCCAAAGCTAACTGGAAGCCACTGCTACAGATATTGCTCACAAAACATAAACTATTTAAGTTGGCAATCAATGGCGGCAGTTCGCTTAACCTTTGCTCTACTTCGACTTAATTAATTATGTCTTGTCACCAATGATGCTTAATACTACACTGTATCTCTCAAGCTTATACCTTCTCAAAAAATATTTTTTTTGTAGAGATTCCCTAGAAATAAAAACATCCACACAGTAGGCACTTCCAAGCATTACAAAGCTCTCTGACCACACCCTATACTAGTATACCTGAATTAATTTTATGATGGATAGGGAGAGCCATTTGGGACTCGTTTTTTGGAAGCATCAGCTTCAGGAGTGGATTTCTCTGTACAGTTGTTGATGCAGTATAGTTAAGTATTAGGCGTAAGTAATTACGACTGTGAGTTACAATTGTTTTTATGTATGTATGCACTTGATTATAACAATCACACGAGGGGAACATCCTACATTAAAAATTTTGGCCCGTGTTTTTACTCAAGCACGTTTTCCCACTCTACAACGATTCTCAACTGATTGCTGGAGAGCAATTATTAGCAATCATGTGAAGGAGACTCATCATGAGTGAAGCTTGTAAAATATTTCATAATCAAATAAAATTAAAATAACTTTACTTCATGTCAGGATGATAATTAATTTCCTGGAATTTCCTAAGAAATAGATTCCTGGTCAAGGTAAGTACTTACAATAATTTAGTGGGATTATTGGGGCAAAAAGAGAAATACAGGTCTTAGAGCAGAGGCCAATTTTTGGCAAAGTTTACGGGAGGACAACTACCAGTGGTACTTAACTTACCAATTATTATCAAAAGTGTGAGTAGGTATGTATGTTCACGGTCATATGCTTAGTATATGAGAGAGGGATGAAGATCCAGAAAAAGCATGGCCTTAGGAAAAAGGAACCCATCACAATATCAGATCCTTTATGCGTGGAGTGGATCAGTTGTATAGCAAAAAAAAAAATACTAAAATAAACGAACAGAAATAAGACGAGGGGCGTAGTCATTGGGCCATTAAATCATGTACGGAATGACTCCCTGAATCATTTGCATAGTAATTGCAAAGAATTGAATTATAATTCTGGAATCACTTTCATACAACGATTGCTAGTGGATTTTTGGTACACATAACAAAAAAAACTTTGCACACACCTATCAGCATTCCTAGTCCGGGTTTGATTAGGAATTACGTATGGACAGATTTAAAGGAATGAAAAATATAGGAATGCCAAGATGTGCATGAGTAAGTACTCTCTTGAATTTATGTCGAGTGTATTGCTTGTAGTGACAGAACTAAGTATACCGAAAAGGGAGCTTTTGTATATAGTTGGAGCTAATTGAGGGATATCTTCAGGAGGAAAAACTACAGGGAAAAAACTTTTCCCAATGAACTATAAAATCATCAGAGACTACTTCTCCAGGTATCAGTTCATTTGCTCGCTATTCCAAAGCTACATCTCCTTTCCATAACTCGCCAAAGGCACCAAAAACCTCCAACATGTACAAGTTCTTGGTGAGTTGGATTTCTAGAGCACTCAGACTGCCTGGGAATTTCTCGAAATTAAATATGGGATTTAAATTCTTATTTTGAAAAATTCTCTGAAATTATTACAGTTTGTTTTCGCCATGGTCTTGGCTGTTGCTCTTGCCGGCCCAGTCCTCCTCCTCCAAGCCAACACCGGACGCGTCGCCTACGAGCACGGATGGACCGATGGACCCAACAACGGAGTTGGCCCACTCCTCATTTCCCCATATGCCTACACCGGATTGACCCACGTCGTCGGTTAAATGGAATTGACCCGGAATTACAAGCTCAAATCACACTTCTATAATAATTAAAACTTCACAGTTTTAATTTAAATCCTTTGTTTTCTTCTTCTTGGAATTTGTGACTGCAGGCTCACGAATAAAATTCTTCTGATGTCTCTTTTTCTCTGTTAATATTCCTCGTTATCTTCGAATTACTGGCATCCTTCCATACAGCTTGAGCACGTCCAAATATACATACTCAGATAATGGCATAAGATGAGAGTCATAATTTCGTATCAGAATCATAACTACGCAGAATAGTGTGGCATCTTACCCCATCTGAAATCTGAATTTCTGTAATATTATATTTCTCCTAAAATTCCTATACATCTCATCATAAATCATTACAAAATACGACCAGCTTCTCAAAATTCAATTCACACGTCGTTACGTTACAAGTCCTTTGTATCATTGCATTGCTGTATAGCTATGTACTTCATGTTAAACATCAGTTAAAATACTAAAGAGTTCAGGACCAAAATGGTCTAGTAGAGACCAAAGTCATTCTTTTGGAAATTCATTTTATTTCATAATAAATACCCCATTACAGGGTCATTCAGGGATGGAATTCTGAAAGTCATAGATGGTTTCGGTTGCCGGAATCGGTCTTAAATACAGACTTGTTTACATATACCATGTACTTTAATTTCAAGCAGTTTTTGGCGACCCCTGTAAAATTTTGCAAAATGGACAGCCAGCTTTTGCTCTATACTCTTCATATGGTCACCGAAACATTTTTAAAGAACTAAAAGGATAAAAATTTGCAGTAATTTGGGTAATCAGATTAACCTGAACGTATTAGGGTTTCTGTGTGCAAATTTTTTGCAGCAATAATAAAATTAAGAATTTCAGTTGAACCTCCACTTCCCAAGAGTTTTTCATTTTTGACAATTATTCATGTATCCTGAAGTAATTAATTAAACATAAGTATCATACGTAATTACATTTGTATCAGTTTCTGTCTGCTTGCCACTGTACACGGATCATATCTGTTAAATCATTATCGGGAAAGTGCTCACATGAATTTGAGCCCACCTTTACCTTTGAGAGAGGGAAACAGTGTGGGAAAGTAAGTAAATTGATTACAACTATCTGTATATGTCATACTCAGGCGGCTCAAAATATGGATGTAGACTAAAGATGATTTCTTTTCACGCGTTTCAACACAGTTTGTACTTTCTCCATCAACTAAATAGAGACATCTTGTTTTCTCCTGAGCACACACCAACAAAAGCTTCGTATAAATGTACGCAAGAGAGTCTAGGCTGTCTTCATACTGCAATCCCAAACAGAGGATGTAAATGATTATTTAAGTCCATCCCATCCCTCCTCGCCTGTAAACCCATGTAAGCAGTTTCTAAATACTCAAAACCTTCCGAAGGTAAGCATGTAATGAAACCCACACTTTTGAATACCAAATGAAGATGTCAGCCAAATTAAATATGTACGTTTAGATACAACATTATTTTTCAATTTCAAAATTTTTGGAAAACATTTTCAGAAGAGTTACAAAGAAGTAAATCCTGATTGCATTCTTAGAATTTACTCTAAACATAACTGTTTATAGGTCTTGTATGTGAAGGTGCATGTTGTTGAAAATCCTGAAAAGCTTCAATGAATTTGAACCGTAAATGTCCTTGAAACCATAAATGTCTTGCAAACAATTACATATGTAATAATCACATCTTTGACTACTGACAGGCTCATCTTTCGGCAGATTTTTAATGTAGACATTGGAAAGTCCCCCAGAATCCTTCCCCTCCAGTTAGAATTAAGGGAAAAAATTAAAATGGAAGTTTCGCTTAAGAATCCGAAAAAATAATAAAAGTTACAAAGTTTCAAGTTAGATTATTGTAACCACTGTTTACATATTCTATGGTGCTGGAAAAACACCATGTGGTCGTCGTAGAATACCTTTCTGCATTCATAAGCTGCAGTTTTTTCAGTACAAAATATTCTTGAAGATTGCAATATGTTCCCAAGAGTTTCTTCATTTGAAGTGAAGAGTACCTATGTATATACAGTTTATGCTTACATCAAAGACATGAATGCTCACCAAAAGTAGCAATAGCTCGTCAGTTCGAGGTGTGAATGAATTCCTGTAGAAGATTTAGAGCTCTGTAGAGGATCCCTAAACTATAAACCATACAGTACAATAAAATTGAGCCGGATTGAATTCTGACAGTGGATTTACACTCCTTCTCAGACATTTTACTGCGAAGATTATTCCTGCATTTCCCGTCACTAACATTTACCATGTGCCATCCATTTTTACAGGCTTTAATATCTGGTACATAATTAACAAGGCATCCCCTCCTACAACAGTCAACCCGTCGCCCACGGATGTGCACACACACACACACACACACACACACACACACGCACACACACACTTGGGAATCTTGGAATAAATATCGTACAGAGAGCAATGTTAAGGAATCATTGTCTCACCATTTGGAAATGAATACTAGCCCATTAGGACTAAAAATTTCCATTCGACATCTCCTATATATATTTATTCGCTTAAAAATTCAATCCTTTCATGTCATGACTCATCCCATAGTCTCTCAGGAAATGAGTTCACGGGCTCTCAAGTACAGAGACATATGTCCCCATCTGTAAATATTCAACACTCCCATTAACCCTGTAATGCCCAAGCTATGGCAGTGCCTGCCAGTTAACTGCGTAATTTGCGGTTCAAGCCTAAAAGTGACAGGTCAAAGTTGAGCAACATGGCTGATTTTTTTTCTAATCGTTCTCCATTATTTTCACTGCAACTTGACCAAGTCACAAGGTCGGGGGAATTTCGGTTTATGAGGGAAAAAAATCAGAAGGAGGCAAAGTTGGCTTCCCGCGGCCATTTTCAATGTTAAGTAAACGGTAATGCGTATTAAGTAGGGCTCATTCAGACATTTTCATATTTTTAAAAATGGTTTGATTCGCGTTCTACACGGAAATGTGACCCATTATTAGCATGAATAATTAGATTTAGGTCATGTCTATTCGTCCGAAGTGATTTTACCCGGGTAACGGCTACCCGGGAATTTCAATAATGACCCCCGTATGATAAAATGAAAATAGTCGCCCTAGGCAATATTTCTTCCTGCTACAGCATACCATTCACAGTTAAATAACTGGTTGGGCTTTTATCCTGGCAGCATGTTACCCGGGTAGCATCCGGAATTTCAAATTCGCGCCAATGCCATTATATGAAATTATATGTTGGACGTAATGAACACAGTTCAAGCCAAAATAGACACTTAAAAATTCTGCAGTTACGATTCGGGCAATACAACTGTAATACCCGGGGACTATAATACCCGGGATTGGTAACAAAAATCTTGAATTATGAAAAATTTAATGTTACTTAAAATGCAATACCGTTTGTGCATCCTAATGCGAGACTGTTAAATTTCGCCAATCGAACACGCGGGTACCATAATACCCGATAACGATATTTCTGAAAAATTTCAATGGGTAACTGAAAATATTTGATCACGCCCAAGTTATTTTCATTTTACTTTACCGTTGTTTGTTTACAGTTGTTACGAGTGCTTAGTTATTCTCTTGTTTTTGTTCTAGATGTAGAACACGAACATTAATTTTGTTCCAGAATTAAGAAAAAGAAGAAATAAGAAAAGAATGTTCTAACTAATCTTGTTGCTACAATGAATTATTACGCTTGTCCAAATGAAAATGCCCTTGGTTATATGCCTGTCCACCTAAAAATTCCCAGAAAAAGCCTTATTCTGGAAATCTATATATATGGATATAGATGTACTATATACATATTATCCATAGAATAAATATTATGTATAGTATTATACATAAAATTATTATATATATATACACTATAATATTTATTCTATGGATAATATATATATATATATACATAATATTTATTCTATGGATAATATATATATATATATATATGTATATACTATACATAATATTTATTCTATGGATAGTATATATATATAACCATAGAATAAATATTATGTATAGTATATATATATTATACATAGTGTATATATAATATAAAGTGTATATATACATATATATATACTTTACGTATATTGTCGTTATTTCCATGGAAAATTTTCGGAGGTATATACGCATTTTTGTGGTGGATATACGGCCAGCAATTATAAATTAGGTGGTAGATTAATTTTCATTGTAAAACCACCGGAACGTATCAAAGTCACCCCAACTTTATACTTATTTACTTATATATATCGCACATAATTTATTAAAAATGGGTATAAGTGCAGTGTACTATCCCTTCTCCGATGTTCATGAAACTGGATGATCAGGGTAATTTCAGGGCGTCGATAGTGTAGGTAACAAATCTGAAAGAATTTTGGTGCGTTATAGAAGTGATAAAACAAGGATACCGGTACATTGTAATTGTACATTGTGGATACCACAAAATTGTAATAAGAGACCCCATGTCAAAAACAGACCTCATGGTCACACCGACGGTCATACGCAGAACTAGCAATTCTAGCTCACGGCGAGAACTAAGTTACAGTGGTTGGTTTGGTAAATTTACTAACGTTTGACAATGGTCCCATGTCAAATTTAGTGACCTCTGGGGGTCACACGAACGGTCATGCGACAAAAGTTCCCAATTAAACCTATTATCGTTCTCCTTGAGGAATACATTCCAGTAATTGGTTTATCAAATATTTGAACTTTTGAATTTGACCCCGGGGTAACTAGTGACCCCTGGAGGTCACATGAACAGTCATGCGACAAAAGTTCCCAATTAAACCTATTATCGTTCTCCATGGGGAATACTTTCCAGTGATTGGTTTGTCAAATATTTGAACTTTTGAATTTGACCCCGGGGTAACTAGTGACCCCTGGAGGTCACATGAACGGTCATGCAACAAAAGTTTCCAATTAAACCTATTATCGTTCTCCTTGAGGAATACATTCCAGTAATTGGTTTATCAAATATTTGAACTTTTAAATTTGACCCCGGGGTAACTAGTGACCCCTGGAGGTCACACGAACGGTCATGCGACAAAAGTTCCCAATTAAATCTATTATGGTTCTCCATGGGGAATACTTTCCAGTGAGTGGTTTGCCAAATATTTGAACTTTTGAATTTGACCCCGGGGTAACTAGTGACCCCTGGAGGTCACACGAACGGTCATGCGACAAAGGTTCCCAATTAAACCTAATATTGTCCCCCAGAAGGAATTTATTGGCGGGATTGGTTTGTCAAATATTAGAATTTTTGGCATGGGCCCCGCATTAAAAACTTGACCTCTGGGGCATGGTCACCTGATTGCTACTTCATCCAATTGGCTTGAAACGGTCACCACTTTGTGTCCAATGATGTTAGGAGAGCTATTAATTAAATCCAAGTGGATTTAAGGCCCTTTGAATTATTATTCTTAAAGTAGTTTATGATGGGCCCTCGTACAATGCAAAATCATATGGCAGTCCCTGCCATAGCCTGGGTATTTACGCGACACGAAAAAGCTTGGGTATATAAGGGTTAAAAAATCACTCGGGATGACATTACTGACTTCTTCACTTCTTGAAGCTCACCTTAATGTAGGAAATTACTCCATGGAGCCCAGGAGTCGTTGCAACGGCATAAAATTTCAATAACCATTTCTTTATTAACTCCTGTGAGATGTATACACTAAAAGGAATTAACCTTGGAAACCCCGATTTCCATTCAAAGTGTCAGTTGAGTCTTGAAGAGTCTGACAATCAGGAAAATCGCTTCTCTCAAATGTGCACACACACACACACACACACACACATATATATATACAAACACACATACACAAGCCAAAGGAAAAGTCATCCCTTGTAAAAATTATGTGAAAAATAGGAACAACAAAAAGAGTGATGCTCAACGCATAATTAAGCAAACTCCGTCCTAGACCAGGAGGCGAGAGAATAAAATATCCTCTCATTTTACAACAAGTCTGGACTTTTTTCCCCTTCAAAATAAATGAAATAATAAATGATTTCCTTGAGACACGGGGTACGTACAGATGTCCCCAGATTTGTCCTATTGTCATACTCCCCCCCACCCCGCCCCCCTCCCGCGTGAGTAACTTAAAACACAAGTAATTTGAGGAGCTGTATTATTAGACCGTTGAACTCCCCCTATAGAATTCCAAAATACTTTGCCATCATTATATCGCATTGTTGGTCTTCTTTAAGATTCATGCTATTCTAATCATCTCCAAATCTTCATGCAAAAATTATCTGCCTTGTCCTCAAAATAAATAACATATGCAACCGGCGACCGGCTTTACCCAAAACAAAGGCAGCACATGGTTTATGGGCGGAGAAGTCAGTTCATTTTTGGTGAAGCGTTTTTTTTTCCCCTTTCAATATGACTCAGAAGGGACGATAACTGAATATGGTAACCTCACAATCTCCCAAACTAAAACTGAAATACTAATGATCAATGATGCAAAGAGCAAGAAGTGCAGTTTCTGCAGTTCTTACATCCCCAGACGTTTCCCTGGTATATGAAGATACTTATAGAGACACGTTTCTTAAAATGTGCTCCTACTTTTTCCCCATACTCTTCCCATCCCAAGTATGTTTCTTGCCTCCACTCTGAAGGATGTTTACGTCTAAATTGTAAGGAAGCAAGTCAGAGTCAGAGCACAGCCAAACCTTTTGAGCACTCCGTATTTATCATATATCCCATAAAGTATGTATTAAGTGGTCTCTTGGCACTGCATTATAAATTCCTGGAATTTTAGCAAGCGCAAATAAAATAAACGTAGACACCGCAGAGGAAGCCGAGCTTGAAGAAGACCCAACAAGTGTACACGCCTGTATACAGTACTACAGTGAAGAGTCTGGGTCCGAGCAACTCTCAAAGTGGCAAAATCCTTTTAAAATGTCATGCGAATTTTGTGAGGGAGGAAATTACTATTAGAGTAAATATTTTCCAGACGATATATGGTGACAATGAGCTTTCATAAAATGGGGCCTTTTAGTACTGGGATAGTTGGAGATTTATTGCGTGTGTTGTCTTCATGCTTGCGCAATCCTCGGGTTCTGATTAAACCAACGGAAACGTTATAATTCCAGAGAATTAAGGAGGAATTAAGGATGAATGACGCCAGCTCAACTTCTCAATCTTGGCACGTGCAAACTCAATCAAGTTTCCAGGAATTGGGAATTGATTATAGCCGACGTTCTAATTGTAAGATGCAAAGGTTGCCGTCAGTGTCAGTATCGTATCAGATCTATATAGGCATGTAATAAAAGCGTGTGCTTATTATTGTTGGATCAGTTGGATGTGAGCACTTTTTTTTGTACTAGAAGTATTATGGACTATGGGCTTGCAAATATGTACAGCTAGCGATTAGATACAAAACGTTCATTGCCTAAAATAAAATCCCAAGCCAACCCTTGGCAAGGATCGCCCTGTGCTTTGCCTACCCTTAAAAACTCACGGAAATTTTTGACAATTTTTAGCGTACGCCTTTTTATGGCCGTTGGTCTACTCCCCCATTTCAGTAGTCACTAATCCGAACTTTTGCATTAGTTGAACCGAAATTATAACTTTTATAGATTAAAAAAAAATAAAGTTATTTATTGAGGAATCTTTTCGGGCTGAGCCCCATGTCATCCATACAAAACACATTGGGAGATATATTTGTTTGACGTTGTATAATTACAAAATTCGATGGCACTAACGACACAAGTTCGAATAAATCTTATCCGGGCTAGTCTTCTTATTTCCTTGAAGCCTTTCCACAATTGACAATGCAGGGGCTATAATTACCTCGTCAAGAGATAAAGTAGCTTCGTTTAACAATTTCCTGGATCCAGGATGTAAAAATAAAGCAAGAAGAATTATTTATTTTCCCTTTAATAATCCTTCCAAAATTCATAATGTGATGTGACACCTATCCCGTTTTTGGGGCGAAGTGAGAGTCCTTCGTTGGGATGTCCGCTTACGAGAGCTTTTGTGTAGCCCAGGTGCCTAGGACTGTCACTTCATTGGACTCTGGAAAAGTGAGTACGATCTGTCAGTCCGAACGTACGGAAGATATGTTCGAACGAGAAAACGTTTAAGGTACTTACTATAAACATTAGAACGTATGCAAATCCATGTGGGTAAATAACGTCAGGTCTATCTAGTTTAAGCCGTCCCGAGCAAGTAGGAATATACTTCCTTCAGGAGTACGTACTGAAGAATAGACACAAAGTCTCGAATCCTTCCGTATTAGATCCCCCTTGAGCCCCTAAAATAACTATTGGGTGGCTCATTGCCAATTGCCCAAAGGATGAGTCATAATTATTTAACGAAGTATATACCCAATATACATATGCTCATCCTCTTCCACAGATTTGAGTGCAGTGGAGGCCAGTATTTGTTTCATTATTTTAATTCGGGGCGGAAGCTGACAAATACGCTGTTCCATCTATGGTCAAGCTCAAAATCCAAAATTGATCTTCTATCTAGTCCATAAAAAGGACAATCTACGGCCCTTGATTACAACTAACCCAAATATTAAAATTGTTAAATAAATAATAGAAAGAATCTGAATGACAATAATGATAAAATCGAACTAATCCTCTCAAAATCGACTACTTTTGTCTACTGTTCTAATGCCTTAGATTTTTCAAAATACGCCCTCTTTACCGTTGCACGTCACCCCAAAATACACAATCTCCAGGATTATAATCTTTAAATGAAACCCATATATCAGTCTGAGACCTTTGGTGGCCGGTTTATAAATAATTATGTATATGTTGATATTGTGCAGTATTTACTCACTACTCATCAAGAATTCCATCAGAGATTGTTTTCAATGTGAATCTAGAATAATTATTATATTCAAGAACAATAAATAATTAAAATTTCAAAAATTTGAGGAAATACACAATAGTAATGTGGAACTTCGTTTCAAGTGGCCCCAAAAAATATTGGACCCTGCACTCAGGTCACTTAAGGGTCTTCTGGTTCCACTTTTTGTTCAAAGTTCAAGCGATCTTCAGAAGGGAAATTCCCATTTCATGTTTTGGAATTAAAATTTGTCTGAAATTAATATGAGGAAAGGTTTTGGCTAGTGGACCAGAGAGCATGGTACAGCTCTGATACTCAATCCTGACTGCACCTGTTGTTTTTATTGACTTATCGAGATGGAAGGAAGTCTCTGCTGTCAAAATAGACCCAGAACATCCAGAGCTGCTAACCCCTCATGGAGAGAGTTGAGCTTGAGTCTGAGTCTCGCATAGGGGATTTTTGGGATACACATGTGAAGAAGTAAATCCCTGAGAGGGATTACCGACCTCGATAGTTTTGTTGTTGGGTTGGAGTTGGAGGGTATATACAGCAAAGCTGTGACAGTCATGTAAAGTCGACTGTTCGTACTTCGGCTGTGCTAAAATATAAATTCCAGTGTAACTACAAAATTCTGAGGAACTGTCCCTACCACACTATACAAACGTTTGGATTGATAATCACTTGGGACGTTCGTACTCTAATTGATAGCAGAATCGTATTTAATAAGGTTGACAGCCCTCGGATCATAATTAGTAATTCCTTTGAGTTCTCGGAGGCACAGTCTCACAGGATTAATTTAAAGCAACTTCGGAACAAGGTGGACGGTCACTGACTTATTTCTCATCTTTAATCATTATCGGGACTCGAGGAAGACACCGGATCACCGCTCGTACTGACTGTGGCGTGAGTTCATTTAAATAATAATGAATTATTAATTGAATTAATTCCTGAATTAATTAAATCCTTCCGGATATGTTATAGACTTGTATTTTAAAAAAACGTATGCAAGTATGTATGCATCCTATTAAAGTTGAGATAGTTATGACAGGGAAGGGGATTGTCATCAAGTTCTTTTGGAGTGAGGGGATTTAAAGTGAGGGGATTTAAAGTGAGGGAATTT
This sequence comes from Allacma fusca, assembly GCA_947179485.1. NCBI lineage: Eukaryota > Metazoa > Arthropoda > Collembola > Symphypleona > Sminthuridae > Allacma > Allacma fusca. The sequence continues at coordinate 40,188,369 of OX359250.1, read as the reverse complement.
AAAGTGAGGAGCTGAAAGTGTGAATTTCGGAATGCATCTCTTGTTTTTTTAAAATAGTTGAAATGTTTTGATTAAAAATGTATAGATAGACGGAATGAATGCACAGAGCGTATTTGTTTTGTTGGATGCTGTTGCTCTGAAGTTTAAATTGAATGTGTGTTTGAAGTTCGATTACGTTGGGTCGTCTTGACTGCAACGTACAGAATGACTTGAATGAAAGAGGCATTGACATGGGAAGGTGTAGAGAAGAGGTGTAGGCGTTATGTACATATGTATGTGGCCTTTGGCAATGACAGTATTGAATGGGACGAAACTGGATGCCGGGGTTGACATTAGAATATACATAGGATAGTGAGAAGGTGTGTGGATTTGTGGATATGTCAAAAGTGTGAGAGCTGGGATCAGTGAGGATGAGGACGGCTTGTGGGTGTATAAATACTAATGACGTTTGTCTACTATGTGCTTGATTTTGCAGCGATTCAGACTCACCTGGCTGGGTTGGTTACTCCTGAGGTGCTCAACAGCTGTGGCTATCGGTGAAGTCTGAGGGAGCTGGAACTGGGATTGGAGATAGATTGAATTGGATTTCAGGATGGCAGAAGTTGAGTCTATGGCGAACGTGTCATTGAATGACAAGAAGCCGAAGTTCAAGGATTTTACTTTGGATCAAAAGTCCATGTTCACGACCTTCACTGACGAGGAAGTACAGAGGGCATTGAGGGTTTTGTCGGTGAAGAAGGACGATGGGGATTTTGAAGTAGTGGAGAGGGAAAGTCCATTTGTGGATGCAGCCATCAAGGAGTCAGAGAGGTCCCGAACGGAGAACTACGCTCCGACCTTCAATACTTCGGGAGATCCCCGACTGGATTTCTTCTTTCATGTCCTGGAACAAACGAATCCGCAGGAGACAAGGAGGATGCTGGTGAACTCTTGGAGGGACAATCCTTTACATACCTTGAAGCTCATTGCAGTGTTGAGAGATATCCGGGATGGGAAGGGTATCCGGAGACAGTACCAAGATTGCCTTTACTGGATGTATATCTATCATCCAAAGACCCTTTACGAGAATCTCGAGGAACTCCTCAAGTTTGGATATTGGAAGGATAGTCTTCAGATGCTTATGATTATTCTGTTCGACGGTTACATCCATCCGTATCTAAGCCGGGATGATGTAGGAGGAAAAAGTTCAACCTCTGCTGACATCCTATCCTTAGCTTTCGAGCGGAAAAGGAAGGTCTCGGCAAAAGGTCGAGAAATTAATCACTTTGAAGAGAAAGATCTGTACAATAAACTAGTGGCGAAGCACTATGGGCAGAAGGCAGCTGCTGTCGGAAAAAACATGATGAACGAATTGCGCATCAAGTTCGCTCGGGAGAAGTTTGAGAAAGAACTAAAATATCGCATGTTCCACGTTCGTATTGCACAAATTTTCGCCAGTCAGCTCAAGCAAGACATGGAGAAGATGAAAAGTGGAGACGCGTCCGACAAAACTGTTTCTTTGGCTGGAAAATGGGCGCCGTCAATTGAAGCCCATTTTGACCGATACACCCTTATCGGGAGCACGGTTGCTGTTGAGCTTATTAGAATTCTTGAGAGCACCAAATATGACTGGGCGACCAAGCCAATTCCAATTGCTGTATACTTAGCACGGAAGAATTACCACAAAGAATTTTGTGTTCCGTTGAGAAAATTTCATCAAGTTCCTGAAGTGGCCATGTCCGCAGGCGAGTGGGACAAGGTCAATTACAAACGTGTATCTAGCAAATGCATGCAAAGAAATTCTAAATTCTTCTCTGCACATGATAACGAGAGGTTTACCAAATTCTTGGAAAAACCAGACTCTAAAGTGGCTGGAGCAGCTTTAAAACCTATCGAAATTCTCAACAGAGCCATGAACTATTCTGAAGAAGACAGCGATACCGATAGAATCGTTATAGAGAAACAGTGGGAATCTTTGGTTGAAGACATCAAGGGTAAAGGTAAGCTCAGTCAATCACCAGTCTAATGTCTGAATTGGATAAATATGTCATATTTGTCAAGATTTTGCTTGAAAGTCGAAGCACAACAATAATGCTTGATTTTTGTATTACAGGCGGTGGCTTGTTAAAGAATGCTATTTCTGTTTGCGACGTCAGTGGTTCCATGGCTGGTCAGCCGATGCTTGCCGCAATGGGGCTAACCTTAATCACAATGAGCATGAGTGAAAATCCCTGGAGTGATATCTGCGTCACGTTTCATGAGGAACCAATTTTATTTAATATAAAGGAAACCCTCACGCTTTCGGAGAAAGTTAGTGCTCTCCAAAGTATGCCGTGGGGTGGAAGCACAGATATCCACGCAGTATTCAAATTAATTGTTTCCTTGGGTGAGAAAAACAAGCTGCCAGCCGATAAGATGCCTAAAATACTCTTCATATTTACCGATATGGAGTTCAATGAAGCTTGTACTGGCACTTCGTTGACTAATTTTGAAGCCGCCCAGAAGTTATTTGCTGAAAAGGGTTACAATATGCCAACCATTGTTTTCTGGAATTTGCGAGCAAAAGCAAATGCCAGCAAGACCTCCACTCCGGTGCAGATAAATGAGCAGGGAGCAATTTTACTTTCCGGTTTCTCAGCTCAACAATTGGCATATGTCATGAAGCAAGAAGACATCAGTAAATGTTCGCCACTTCAATTTATGCTGGACATCATTGAAAGCGAGAAGTACAACAAATTGACCATCCATGATTGATCCCGTTGTGATCAGCTTCCGGGATGGGTTCGCAAGCCACTCTTTAATTAGAAAAACTCGTTACATTTTTCCTTTTCACCCCGCAACACTCATTAACAGATATCTCTTGTACAGATGAACCATTCCGCATATGTTTCATTTGCTCTTTATGTACCATTTATAGTCATTAAGTTGCTTTCTACCGCAAAGATATAATGTGCAATAGTAATAATAGCTCGACTGCTTATTATTAGCCATGTAGTGATATTTGTTGTGAATTATTACGAAATTCATTTCCTACACTATTTATTGTATTCTCCAGGTTGAAGTTTCTACGTCTGTATTAATTTAACTCTTTTTGCTAATCTACCGTGCTGTTGCGACACTGTAAACTGTAAACAGGACAGATCTGTTGCATGGTTGTAGAAAAATAAAAGAAGAAATTTTTATCGACGCGGTAGTTGTTAATATCCAATTGTGATTTATAGTTAGGCATTAGGTTTTATAAGTAATAGTACTTGTAGATTGCCATCGTCTTGGTATTGTGGGTCGTTGAATTAGTAACTGAACCATTGTTAACTCCAAATTGTATTTTCTCACTCGAGCTCACCTATGTAGCTTCGATACAACTGATAAGTACCAAATATGCTAGCACACTAAAATATAATGAATTGTTTCACATTTTCATTCAAAGCTAATCTAAAAGGAAAAGGTTCCATTCACGTCTTAAGTATGTAAATGTATGTTTCCGTAGCATATAAATTTATGGTGGTCAGTAACGATAGTACAATAATCTCTGACGTTATTGTTTCATAGCGTTAAGTTATGTGGGTTGACATAGGTAACAATCTATCTACCTACTAAATTTAATTTAACCATTGACATAGAACAGTCCAGTCAGTTTACTACAGTATTTACAACAATTTGTAACAAACTCTTTTGGTTTACTTTTAATAAATGCTGGCCAAATAAATCGTTACCGGAATATCATTCAATTGCATATAATTATATTACCTCCGCTTTCTCATTGCTACGTAAAACTTATACGTTTATTGTTTCAAAGTGCACCAGCACTTCCTTTTTGTTCAAATAACTTTTCACCTTCCTTGCGCTACACTAGTGTGCGAAAGTAATTCATGTGAAATGTGATTAAATCCAATATGAACGACACAAGGTTCCCATGTTGTTGCAGAGCACCACGGATAATCACCAGCACTCAAAATTTCTAATTTAAGTGGGATTGTATTTAATTCATTGAATACCTTGCAATAGTTGGTAAAGTATATGTGCAAAAATTGCACTTACCACCGAGAAACATTTATGGTGATGTTTGACCAAATTCATTCCACTGGTCTCTACACCCAAAACCACTCTTAATTACCCTTTAAAATGTTATTCTACCAAGTACATTTTTACTTGCGCTGACACCACTTGTGCCTTGTGCGTCTGCTGCAATTGTATGCATTTTATTTTATACTTCAAAAGAATTTTCATTTCCAGGGCCACATACTTAAAATCCGACTTGTTCATTCTCTTAATTGCCAATTTCTATGGGCCAAATGAGAGGAAAAAACTTTTGGGTGTTCCTTTTATGATTTTTCAACAGGTATAACAAACAACCAGTTCAAACAATTTTCACGAGTGTGGCAGTCGGCATCAGATAAAAATCCATTACACGTTTCAAGTACTCATCCTACAGATAATTACCTAAAGTGGCAAATACGTCTCTACCGGCATTATGAATGCTATTTGCTTATGCATTACGAATACAATACTTTATCTCATGCTCAAATCGAATGTCTTCAAAACTTGTTCGTTTCACTTGCCCTTGCGTATCTAATGGTTTAGCTGCTTAGTGAGATAATCAAAGTTACACTCTGTATCTCATCATCCGCCCCCAACCCATAAGGTAAACAAAATCTTCAATGCGAGCCGGTCTGTGAAAATTCAGAAAAAAAATAAGTAAAAGTCCAACTTAATTTATACCATCCAGAGCCTAGAAACATCTTCCAAATACAAATTATTTTTTTACTAGGGATTTTTAATACTGCCATGTAAAAATCATACGATCATGATTTCCAATAGAACAAGCAAATAAACTTGCGAACATATAAGGTTGACCAAATTCAAACCAAATAAAGTATTAAATTGTACATCACTAATGGCAGTAGATCAAATATCAGCACTCAGAAAGTCTGATGTGTTATCACTATTGAGTAAGCTACATACATACATCAACTTTTTGCAGCATTGAAAAAGCTAGCTTCAGTCCTAATTGGTTTCTGTTCCAGAGAACTTTTTTTTTTCAAAGTCATCTATAAATATTAAATACTATATAGACAGAAACGTGAGCCTTGAAACGGCAAGACAAACTGTATCGCAAAAAATTTACACGTGGTATCAATTGATGCATCATGTCATTATCTATATAAACTGTCTGATGAAGTGACAAAAAGAAAGAACCCGAGAGGATTTTCTCACAAATCAAAAGCTACTGCAGCTTTTTATAGCCGTCAGAGCGTTATCCCGATTGAAATAATGACTTCAATAAGATTTTTCAACGGGCATTCCATGCCTTTGGTTGGACTTGGCACTTGGCAGGTAGTATTTGCTTTAAAAGTCACACTCTTCAAGTTCTGTCGGCAATGAATTAATTCCATAAATTGGTATTTTATCATTTACCTTTGAGGATACTAAAATAAATTTTTTAATGGGTTCCAGTCCACCAACCCGGAAGAACTTGAGCAGGCACTCGACGCGGCATTAGAGGCCGGCTACCGTCACATTGACACGGCAAACTTTTACAGGAATGAAAAAATTATTGGGACGGTTCTCAAACGATGGTTAGACTCAGGGAAGATCAAGAGGAAAGAGCTCTTCATAGTGACGAAGGTAAATAGCAGTCAGAGTTAAATAAATGCATTTAGCCAAGTGACATGCAAAATATGTTTGGTTACAAGTTTTAATATTTATTGCAACCCTCAAATATGAATGGAAGTAACATAATTATCTTCTTTCCAACAGTTGCCTCCTCAAGGTATGCGTACAGAACATGTCCCACACTTTCTCCAGTTATCCCTCCAAAATTTGCAACTCGACTATATTGACTTGTACCTGGTTCACTCACCCCTCGGTTTTCATTACTTCACGGACGCTCAACTAGATGACCCAAAATTAGACCCCAATAGTATTCTGGACATGAAAACAGATTTGGAATCTGTCTGGACAACCATGGAAGAACAAGTGAGGAATGGTCTCGTGCGTTCGATCGGCATTTCTAACTTCAGCCGGTCACAGATTGAGTGAATTATGAAAATAGCCAAAATTCAGCCTGCAAATCATCAGGTAAATAATTCTATTCAAATATCTAATTCATCATGTTTTAAAATCATTTAAGCGTTTCAAATAATTAATTTACTATGTCCGACTGTCCGAATAGATCGAACTTCATGCTTATTTTCAACGTCCCGAGTTGTTAAAAACTTGCAAGAAGCATAACATTACCATTGTTGCTTATGCTCCGATTGGCTCACCCGGAAGGAAAGAATTTTATGAGACGATAGGATTGTAAGAAAATATTATGTTTTTTAAATTATTTTAAAAACTTTTAGTTCTAATTTGTATTACTCATTTTACTTATGTACATAATAGCAAAACTGTTTTAGCAGTAGTACTCCAGGTTCATCAGTTAAATAATTATTTCGTGTGAATTAAATTTAATTCTTGGAAGTAAGTAGTAAGCATAAAGAATTTGGACAATTTTTCAGAAATTTCAAACCAATCACTCTTCTCGAAAACCCAAGAGTCCTGGAAATAGCTCTGAAACATTCCAAAACTCCTGCACAAATTGTAATGAAGTTTCTGGTGCAGCAAGACATCGCAGTTATCCCCAAGAGCACTAATCTTGATCGGCTCCGTCAAAACCTGGATGTATGGAATTCATTTTTACGAGCGATTCCCTGAGGACTTTAAAAAATCTTAAATATTTCTTTACTAAAAATAATTTGAGTAATAATATGTAATGTTTTTGAATGATCCTAGTTATTCAGTTTTGAACTCACTCCTGAGGAAATGCTACAGCTAACGGCCCTGGACCAGGGTATGAGGCCGGACGAACATTCGACGCTTCCATACTTCCACCAAAGTAAATTAACTATTTAATAATATTTTTAAACACATTCGAAACTTCAGTTTTTTGCCCAATTCCAGCAAAGCCCATCGTGTGAATTATTTATATTCTTAGATCAAATTTTTTAATTACATTTAAAAACAAAATATTTTCAGCACTAAGGACCACCCTGAAGGTAAAGAAGCTTACACGGACTAAATTGCAGGATTTTGAGGAACGCAACAGTAATTTTGGATTTACGAACAACACGCCATATAGAACATCCATAAATAGCGACACAAGTTATCCATAAATTCATAAGAGAAATAAATCATCAGCAGTAGTAGTAAAAAAAATTTGGGTTTATACTCCGATATGCCCGGGTTTACAGATATTACAGAGTTTTCTATACCTCCTTTATTCGCTTTTAAACTAGAAGTAGTAGTACAGATAACCCAGTAATTAGTTCTTTTACAATTCCTGGCAAACATTTATAGCTTGTTCATATGCAAGACATCGAGAAATGGGTCCTTTAATTTAACAGATTTATTTTAGCGTGCATGAAATGGCGTGATAATAGTGTCAATTTTGTTGATCAAAGTCAATCAAATGTTGATGATGGACAGTATTATCTCAATATTGACAAATTGAAGTGCGCAGTGTGTCATGTCGAAAATGTGACACTCCGCTTTATGGTTTACTGCCGTGTAACTGTCTAGTTGTACGCTAGCCAAAACAAATACGGCAGAGACTGTGAAGGTAGACTATTGCATAAGAACTTCTTGCAAATTAATTTTGACTGAGGGCTGGGATAAAAACGTTTTGACAGTTCTCTTTAGCATGTAACATTTTATATATCCGCCCTATCCTCTTCAAGACAAGACGACTACATAATATAGCATAATGAGCACACAGCACACAAAGACACAAAATAGAAGAAGCCCAAAGATGCTACCTAAAGAGTGTGATGAATCTAGTGAAGGCGCTCTTGCTATGCAAACTAGGGATGCCAATGGTCTGGTCCGGACCATTTATAATGGTCCGTTATTGGTCTGGTCCGGTCTGGTCCAACACTTGGAATAGACCAGATGCAATTGGTCCAGTATCAGGACTACACCAGACCAGACCAAAGGACCATGGTCCTAGCCTTTCGCAAAATGACAAATTTATGGATTCACGAAATCCCATGTAATGTTTAAAATGGGCGTTTTTAGTGATAAAAAAATTTCACTTAATAAAACTTGATTATTTAATTAACTCTTAATGGTATTCTGGACCATGGTCCGGACCATTGTCTTTGGTCTGGTCTGGTCCGAAAAACTGGACCAGACCAATAGTCTGGTCTTACCTTTGGACCAGACCAATTTCATAAATCATGGATCAGACGAGACCATTGGCATCACTAATGCAATCTACTACAGCCCAAAAATTACATTCAGGGTGCCAAGAAACGAATCAAATCCCAGCCCCCACAAAACGCGGTGTTAAAGCATACTCAATTCCATCGTTATTTTTCCACGTTTTTAAAATTTGGTAACCCATTGACCAAAAACTCGCGACACAGCGGTGAAGGAAATGGAGCAATTCTTTTTGGAGAAGGCCTGCTTAGCTTGTTTACTAATGCGGCGTCCATTTATTAAGTAATGGTAGGTCGATAGGTGGTCAAATCTTCTGCCGTTACATTGTAGTTACGACGGGATGGTCCAATTGTAGACACACGTAACACAAATTTCATGCATGTACGAGTTTGCAGACATATCCTTGAAAACAATTAAAAATACATAAATCCAGTTAAGCGTCGTATGTTACAATTATCATAAGATCTAACTGGAGTCGTGCTACCATACGATCATTTTGATACTCGTTTACAAGGTTCACAGACCATTGATGCATAATTGGAAGTTAAAAACTTCGCTAAATCTCGCAGTTATCTGTAACGAAACCGTCATTGAATTATTTGAAGTATGGGCAGAATATACCTATACCACCTTGTGGAGGGTATCCTCATCAATCAAATTATCGTGCAGAAACACTGGTTGAATTGCCATGTTACGTAATCACAGTATTGCCTACAAATAGCCAAAGCAGCAATGATAAATACTGTCAGTCACTACGGACAAATATTAAATTCATTCTAAGATCTCAGGTTCTTCCAGCTCCAGTACCATTCCACCGATCTGTGAGTGGCGTTCATCCCTGTTTACAAGATACACACGAATCTGGGGGGTTATTCTCGAAAGACTTACGATCGTAACTTCAGTCGCAACTCTCGAGTTACGATAGTTGAGATTCTAAAAACATTTTGAAAATCGCAAGTTCTCAGAAAATCGCAAAAGTTGTCGTAACTTTACGACAACTAAATAGCAGTCGTAGGAACTTACGATCAAGCATTCTTTATATGGCGGGGTTCATTTGAAACCCCCTCCACACCAATCCACACCCCTCCACACCCCCTCTACGTGGATGCGTTATGTATTTGAAGGGAAGTGGAAGGGAAGTGCAGGGGTTATGTATTTGAAGGGAAGTGGAAGGGAAGTGGAGGGGTTATGTATTTGAAGGGAAGTGGAGGGGAAGTGGAGGGGTTATGTATTTGAAGGGAAGTGGAGGGGAAGTGGAGGGGTTATGTATTTGAAGGGAAGTGGAGGGGAAGTGGAGGGGTTATGTATTTGAAGGGAAGTGGAGGGGATGTGGAGGGGTTATGTATTTGAAGGGAAGTGGAGGGGAAGTGGAGGGGTTATGTATTTGAAGGGAAGTGGAGGGGAAGTGGAGGGGTTATGTATTTGAAGGGAAGTGGAGGGGAAGTGGAGGGGTTATGTATTCGAAGGGAAAGTGGAGGCGTTATGTATTTGAAGGGAAGTGGAGGGGAAGTGGAGGGGAATTGGAGGGGTATTGGAGGGGAAGACGACTGGAAGTGGAGGGGAAGTGGAGGGGAAGTGGAGGGGAAGTGGAGGGGAAGTGGAGGATGCTCTGATAAATTGGTTTTTATATTTTTTGCCATTTTCACTCCTTAAACGTTATATTGATTTGTAGAGAAAAACAATACGTGAAACTGCTAGAAAGGACAAATGTGAAGAATTTTATGGCTTATTGAATGGCTTAAGATTCGAAAATTTTGACAGCCAATCAGAGCGTCCGTTACATGCTTTCGATTCGTAAATGTGATCGTAGCTACGATATACTTGCGATCGTTTTTGAGAATATTAAAATTTGAAAATCGTAGAGGCATCGTACGACACCTGTCGTAAGTACTTACGAAGTCGTAACTTGCGATATCGCAAATTCTGTTCGAGAATAACCCCCCTGGACTTTCCTTGATCTTCCGCCATGTTTGGCTGTTCAGCAACTTGTTTCGATTATTTCAACATGTCACATGCTATTTGATTACTATTGTCCGTTTGTGCTATCTAAGCTCGATAAACAAACGTGCGAAATATGTCTCAAATATTTTCCTTACAAAACGTCCTTACTTGGGTAGACAAAACATATTCACAAATCTAGACAAGACATTGAAACTACCATTGAAGAAGTTATTTGCTCATACAGATATGCTGCTGATGAGCAAGGTGAAGAAGAAATCGAAGTAATTTCCGATTTACTTGAATGGCACCAGCATCCATTTGGTGAATTTAATAAATAAATAGTGTTATTACTTAATTCAGAATAAATACATGTAACGAAATTATTTAGTTAAAAGTTCAATACAAGTAAACATTGCGTTACGGTTGGGTGGTACCTCTTTATCAAAGCGTTAAATGCGCGTTACATTTGGTGGGGGTGGTCAAGATTTGAGAAAATTTGCGTTATGTAAAAAATGGACGCCGCCTAATGCTGCATGCACAACTTACAATTAGAACAAGTAACTACATTTGGTATTGAATTATTTATTGATGCAACAACATCACGGGCGTCCTAATCAATTGCAACCAAGCACGGGGTTTCATCCCTCAACAACACCAACGCCGACAATAAACTCCATCAGCTATCAGTACATACTCCAATGTTGGGCATTGCCACTTGACATAGTGTGATTGTTTGAAAGCCAGCCGCCGTACAACTCACTCTCACAATTTCATGAAGATATGGCTTTGATTAATGTTGGAATTGCTATTTAGTCTCATCATAAATCTTGCACGTTATCTGAATATGATTCAATGCCCCACTTTCAATAGTGATCTAATTTCTTTTATCTAACTAACTAATTGGTTCCATGGTATTCCCCTGAAAAATGACATGTATTTAGTTCCTGGAGTCTGTGTGCCCGAACAAGGGGTAAATAATAAACCTCAGATACATCACCAGGTTTTATCTACAAATAATTTTGAAAAATGTTTTGCTTAATTTAGGTGTCCTCTTACAAAGAGAATAAGAGCCACTGAAATTTCCTAGCTTCAAAAGGCATTTCAGAAAACGTTTTGGTTGAGAATAAAAGTTTTGCAATGCCCCAAATCCTCAAAAAACCTCGGCTTTGCATCACGTTTGAGACGATTGAGATCGCAATTGTTGACCTACGTTAATGAAGCAAGTTTTGATAAAATCTGGAAAACAATTTCCTTCGAAATAGGATGCTTACATATTTTCTGTCGTGGTCCCTTATCTGCACTACGGGAGGGGGCGGAGGATAGGATATGAAGCACCCCGTACATACAATTCCAAGAATATATGGGATATTTCATATCCATTGTCCCCCCCCCCAGCCCAGATCAGGGTCTACGACGGAAAATATGCGATTCCCCCAATTTCAATAAAAATTGTTTCCAGATTTTCTAAAACTTATCCCATTGATCTAGGCCAGGAATCGCGATCACACCCGTTAAAAACTTGAAGTAAAGTCGACATTTTTTGAGGATTTTAGAATTTTCAAATATTTGTTTCCGGTCAAAATTGTTTCTCAAATATTTTTTAATACTGACTTGTAAGACATTTGAGTGACTTTTAGATGAGCTATTCACCGGGTCTCTATGTTGATAATTGTGGGCATGACCCGTAAGAACAGTGAGGGAGGTTGGGGATTGAAATTCATAGGAGCAAAGATGCGGAAATGAGAGTTTCTGATTTTACATTTGAATCAAGGACAATAGGTCAATGATAAAAATACTCCAAAACGCTTTGTCTGTAGAAAATTTCAAGGGGATTTATTTAAGCCTCATACTATCTCCCCAAGTCAACAATTTTAGTCTCAAGAAGTGAATGTAGAGGCAACGTCTAGGAATTGATGTAAAATGTAAATATTTATTTCTTTGTTTCAATATTGCGTCACATCAGTTCTTGAGACCGCAATATTCGACATGAGAAGATGATGTTAGTTTAGTCTCAAATAAATCCCCTTGAAATTTCCTTCAGAAACCAAATGTCCCTTGCATGGGCTAGGGGGGAGACAAAGAATATAAACTACCCAGTGCATGAATGGACATCTTGTTACGTAAAGTAAGTGTAAATTATAAATATGTGCATATGTATCTAAACTACAAAGAATGCTTATTTTATTATAATAAAACGTTTGAGCGTGAGCTCAGCCATTATTTATAATAAGCATCCCCCCAAGCATTAAATAATATATTTTACATTTTCCAGGCAGGTGATCACGTAAGGAAAAACAGGCCGCAGTGATAATTATACAGACTGTTCCAGGATGTGACCTTGAATTTTATGCTGAGTCTTTAAAATCATTATAGAACTCGCACGCAAGTCATCGTAATGTAATTCAAAGTCCCAATTTACACAGTCAAGTTGAAGTATCTTATTTATCAGCATAACCTTCACCATCCCTTGTCATAGTCAATGATGCATAGATAAAAACATGAAGAACGAAGTCATTTTTGACTGTAGGGAAGACAAATGACACTCTAACAGACTCATTCTCTCTGGTTGCAACAACTCTTGAGGGTGGAAGTTTTACAATAATATTTTTTCGAAATTTAAAAACAAAATGACCTCCGTCAAATTTTTCAACGGGTACTCCATGCCCTTGGTGGGTCTTGGCACTTGGCAGGTAATATATAATTCCTCCTGAATTTTTTTAGACTGTCAAAAAAAAAAGCCTCTGTCAGGTACAATTAATTTCAAAATGTCTTCAATAATTTCCAGTCCAGTGACCCTACAGAGTTAGAGAAGGCTCTCGACGCTGCACTAGAGGCCGGTTACCGCCACATTGACACGGCTTACATGTACGAAAACGAGGCCGTGATCGGAGGAGTTTTGAAACGATGGTTGGACTCTGGAAAAATCAAGAGAGAAGAGCTCTTTGTAGTGACGAAAGTAAGCAACTTTCACGCAAAAAAAAAAAAAATTATTGCTAATTTGTAAAGAAATGAAACGCAGTTAGTTATAATCCTGATAATGGCTGAATTATCATAGACCCAGAATATTATAAAATATGCATCAAAAATAATTTTGATGTAATGCCGTTTTTTTCACAACGCAGTTACCCCCCATCGGGATGCGCCCAGAACATGTCCCTCATTTCATTCAGCTATCCCTGAAAAGCTTGCAACTCGACTACCTGGACTTGTACCTCGTTCATATGCCAGTTGGCTTCAAGTACGTTGATGACAAAAAACTTTGGCCAATGGAAGATGGTAAATTTTTAGTTGACAATGACACCAACTTGGAGGCAATTTGGGGAGCTATGGAAGCCCAGGTTGAAAAAGGTCTGACAAGGTCCATCGGGATTTCTAACTTCAGTCGTCCACAGATTGACAGAATCATGAAAGTATCCAAAATACAGCCCGCAAATCATCAAGTAATGATCCTATTCAAAAATATAATATTTATAATAACAATAATTGTTCATCATGCCTCAAAATGATGTAAGGCCTTAAAAAAAACAATCCACAATGTTCATTTCAACTTCAAATATATGTGGATATTTTGGGAAATTAATTACATAGGCTTATTGTTGACGAGCTTCCCAGAAGAGCTAACAATAATTTGTGTGAGACATTCGCCATTTTTATTAATTCAGTTGTTTGTTGGGTCCTCACCCGTCCTTGAATAGATTGAACTTCATGCTTACTTCCAACGTCCCGCATTAGTAGAAGCATGCAAGAAGCATAACATCACCATTGTTGCTTATGCTCCGATTGGCTCACCCGGAAGGAAACAGCTCTATGCAGCTCGTGGAATGTACGACAAATAATGTGATATCATAATGATACGACAAAAAACCAGCGAAACCCCGGAACTGTCACCGATCAATCGGATCTCTAATGTCCAATTTTACATTTTCAGAACTTTCACCCCAATCGGAATCATGGAGGATCCAGTTGTTGTGGAGATAGCTAAGAACCATTCCAAAACCCCAGCCCAAGTTTTAATGAGGTTGTTGGTCCAACAGGAAATCGCCGTGATCCCCAAGAGCGTCAATCCTGAGCGACTCCGTCAGAACTTTGATGTATGAATTTGATATTCCTGCCACCCAGAGGGGGGCTACTCATATAAACTTATTCATGGTGACAATCTTAATAATTTAATGCGTTTTGGAACATATAACATCCATAGCTATTCAGTTTTGAGCTCACGCCTACCGAATTGGAAAAACTCAAAGCATTGGACCAGGGTCCGGATGGACGAACATTTAGCATGAACTTGTTGGGTCCAGCGTAAGTGACCAGTCATTTATCAATACAGTGTACTATTGCCACAATGGATCCCTTATATGAACACTTTCTCTATCGGAAATATTTTATGACATTCCCATGTACCACAAAGTACATTTTTGACCTTACGAGATTATGTCAATATTATATTCTTGGCTTCTTATAAGCGTGCTCTTACAAGGAGAGGGCACTGTACAACTTTTGTCAACCTGGTTGACAATTTTAATTTAATAAGTTTAAATCAAATATTAAAGGAATTATTGGGATTAAAATCCCTGGGTAACAATGGACGATAATACTAATCTTTTGAAAATTTTACAGTCTCAAAGAGCATCCCGAAGGTAAATACGTCTTCATTGACTAATTTCAAGGGAACTTGGGAAGAAACCATTGTGTAATGAAGGCTTCCTGTAAATATAGTGGCGTCAGTCCGAAACCTAATAAAAATCGTGAAATGATTGAAATGTTTAATTATTAGAAGGGTATTATTATTCCTGCTGTACATACAGATACAAATGCTACTATTGTATAATAATTATTTTATGTAGACAGAATCCTCGTAACTTGCATCTCTATATCTACATATTATGATAATTTTCTACAATGCATGATCAATAGCTCGAATAACTTTTAGCATTTTTCATAAACATGGAATTCCAAGAATTTAGGACCAGGCATACATATATATGAAAAATGAATCGACAGAAGACCTTCCTTTCAAATAAGCTCACAAAAGGAATTGTATTGATTTAACGTATGTAAGTACACGTTTATTTCAGATAACACAGCAATTTGCTATTTTACAATTGTATTCCATGTTTATATTTTATGTAGGTTCATATAAGGTATTGATAAATGGTTTCCTTCATGTAATAGTTATAATGTACAATCTGGCAGAACGTATCTAGTAGTAACAGAGTGGGATTAATATGTTGGGTGACAAAAACCGATAAATTAGTCCTAACGAAGTTTAATCAGGATGATTGTGAAGCAGAGTTGTAGTAGCATATAACAAATGACTTTAGAACAAATCAATACAACTGAATCGCACTCCCTTTTGCACCTCCCTTTTATACTTGTTGCTCTTACATATGTTCCTTGCTTTTTTCCTCGTTTTTTCCCCCATTTCCAAACGTTGGAAATATACAGTCACATTTTTGTATTTTTTTAAAGTTCCAAATTAGTTTGACTCTCAGCGTAGATTACATTGAATACTTTATGTATTTTTGACGTAATTACCGTAATAATATTAATAATTTATATATAATAATTATAGATAGTAGTTGTAATCAAATATGTCCGAGGATACTCTCACCATATAGTGACTTTTTTGTCCTGTGTATAGAAATAATTATTGGTAAAGATTTCCAAAGGAAGATATATCCACCCTTCTTTGCAACATAGTACCCATTCACTATGTTAAGCAGCTTACTTAACTGTGAGGACAAGCGTACGTGGGAAATAATAAACTGGGGGGGGGGGGGATAAAACATTCCATACATCCAAATATACAGAGAATCCGTAGAAGTATAATAAGTATGTAGGGATTTTTTTGACATATCTGGGTTTTAAACCCATTAGCTTTTATCTTGTCATAATGGTTTTTTATATAGTAAGAGTAGTATAGATGTTATTATTGGAAAAATGTGGTTTTTTTCTTTTGAACTCCTCATACACCTTTCGCTCACGCAGTCGCTCACAATTAAATAAGTTGTTGTTGGCAAGAAAGTTCAATCTGTAATGATGGTTTTTATCCTTACAAGTTATGCCTAAGTTGGATACACAACAGCTGTAATAAAAACTATATCAAGACAATTGATTATCATCAAAGTAACTATTACGGTCTCAAGAGATAGCTTTTAGAAAGTGTTTATCTTAAACACATGTATGTATGTATTTAGTATGTATTTTTTTTACATTTCCCCCTCCACGTTTTGAATTGATCATCGTCCTTATTAGACTTAAATAAGAGCACATTTTGTAAGCAGTAGGTCATAATCTTATTGCTAATCATATATTAAAATCCATGACTAAATTAAAATCCGAATTCCACACTCTATAGTCTGTGTGACGAGTCGTACGTAGAGTCCCAACTTAAGTACAAATTAATAAGTCACAACCTAAGATTAATTTCCAATCATATTTTGAAACCACTCTTTGAAGGAATTATTAGACTTTAATAAAAATAAAGCATTCAAGGATTCCCATTTGTTTCACAATATTTTGCTTTGGTATAGTAATTAATTCATCCTTGCCCCATAATATAGTAACATATTACATAGTAAAAATCAAGGGTCACTCATCAAAAAAATCAATAATAATAGTATTATTGTAAAAGGATTAGTATGTATGTATATAAATGAAATTTATTACAAATCAATGCACATGTAAAATGTACAAAGTAATTACTTCATTATCGAAGGGAGTCTTTTCGTAGTATTTTTTCATAGAGCGAAGTTTTATGGATGAATTGTTCTTGTAAATATTTCCAGATTTTTTAAAAATCAATTTCCTCATCTAACCTCGACACACGAACTTCATGTAATTAAGTGTGCATGTACATATGTGTAAATGTAAATATAGGAGAGCCTGAATAAAATTCAATCTCAATCTCATAGAAATATCTATATAATTATTAATAACGGCGTTTCACTGAGATGAATGTGGAAAGCGGGTGAAGGGCTCAAAAATGTACTTCTATGATAATAGTTTTCTTATGGTAATAAATAAATTTGTTTGGAAAAGAGTTTCTCACAAGCCTTTGAAAAAAAAAACAAAAAGGTATGTACTACGTAGGTTATTATTATAATCAATTTGAAAGGAAACAACAAGACACGTACGTAACTATAGCCATAAAATGCTCTCTACAAAGGTTTAAGGTCCATCGATAATATTTTTTGTATACTTACATTTAGATAAAAGACTTTGATCTCGCAGTTGTAACGATAATAATAAATCGTAATATAATCGTAAATATAATCATGTCTTTTCAATGACACTTTCGACAGACAGGCGTAAAAGTTTAGTTACTTTGTTGTTATCATTAATTAATAGTGATATTAATAGTAACGTAATAATAATAATTAATAATGATGACTTACACAGCTATACAATAGTCACATATTACTTGTTTTTTAAGTGTTGCTTCAAATGCTGCAGTTGTATTTATATAATTATGGTATACTATAATTAATAGATACTTGTATGTATATATGTGTACAGTACATTATGTATATGATGCATATGCATGTGTATTAATTAATTGAATGCATATATATGTTCTTACGTAGGGGTATAATATTTTGACGACTTCTGACTTGACACATAATTATTTAATGCATTAGCGATTTTTTAAATTGTACCTTTTTGTCTTACCTTTTTTGCTTAGTGTTATAGTTATATAGTATTGTGTATATGTATCATTATATGTATAGTCTTATTTAGTCAATCTACAGTATCATGTAATGTAACAACAACAATGGTTTTAATGTTTCAAATATTTTTTTTCATACGGACAGCTAAAGGCAGCTAGATAGATCAAGAAATGTTAAAAACTTTTAAGGATTCGAAAAGTTACATCCACATTCCGCATTACTTAAGTTGTATGTAGTTATTCTTAGTAATTATTATATTTATATATAGTAATTATATACATATGTACACTCAGGGGAAACTGTTTTTTAAAAAATTCCAACGACAGTAACAACAACCTTAAAGGATTTTTAAACGGGTACATAGTGTCAACGTGACACGGTCATCTGACGCGTGTAATGTTACATTGACGTGCTATTCATGTATCTTTTGTCAATACATGTGTAGCTATATATAATTATATATATAGTCATAATGTTGAATAATATTAGCTAACATTAAAGTTTCCATACAATAACTATAGATATTAGATATTTTCATTAGATGACCCACTCGTCCAGAACATGAACTTTGGATCTTAGTACACAGGTGAGGTCAATATTTTGTATAATCCTTCATCAAGAAACAGCATGCGTGCGCTCGAAACAGAGTTTATGCAGGGATTGGCTTTTTAGTAAAAGGTTGAATAATATTTCATACTGAATTACTGCTAGAAATATTGAATAGGTAATTAATTATGTGGATTCCATATTTACAGCACAAGTGTCTACCGTATAGTATCTTTGTCAAAGACTAAATCTTACACACTAGAAATTCATAACAAGACGATACACTTTACATGTAAGTACAGAGGTATCCTTTCTTTTTTGGGGTTGTCAAAAATTGTAACGTAATGGCTTTTACTACAGGTCTGTCACAATTAAGGGAGTCTCTCGGCTTAAGACTTTTCCGACGAACACTTCCACATTACAAATAAATTTCAAATGACTTTGTATCTTTTTAGATTGTAGTAACATCTTGTCTCATTTCCTAATTACATAACAATTAAGCACTTTCCGAGAATGGTAATAACATTCATTTCTTTATGACATTATTGTATGAATTAATACGAAAATTGGGCTAAGGGGTCAGTGATCTCAGCGATCATGGCAATAATTATTAATGCCAAATAAAGAGTCTGTCGCACCTCAGGACACACACGGGAGGGTATAATCACCGTACCACAATTTAAATGACTGAGGAATTGATAAAAACTAAATAACAACTGACTTCATCCATGAGGGTCACACAACGAGGGCAACGACACAGGAAAAGAATTTTTATGAATTTGTAACATGTCTAAACGTTCTTAATTACAATGTAGTAGAAGCTAATTTTAATATCTAGATTGTTGGCAGTACCTGCTGCAACAATACACTCATCTTTGCCTTTTCTTTTCCTCTCATTATGTTAATAATAATAATAAGTCATATTTCAGTAATATAACAATTTAGATTATCATCACAAAAATTCACCGTCATCATCAATGAAACTATAGGAAATAATTTTTTTAAACTTAATCAAGGAATTGATACAGAGTTAGCATTTCTCGTGAGATGCACTTTGGATCAAGTCAATAATACATTCATGCACACATTCAATACAGAGGGTACAATTCTAAAAACAAACAATTTACAAACATAATGCTGATCCAGCACCATTCAAAAATACAGGTTTCTAACAACAGCAAATATCCAAGAGATACCAGCCAGGACAAGTAAGTTGTGTAACATTTCCAAACTATCCATCTAGTTGTAAGCAGAGGTTTAATCACCCAGAATATTTGGTAATAAAATATCAAAACAGATTCTGAACGACGGTACTGACACAAGGGTATAAATTTCAAGCTATCAACAAGCACATTATATTGACGAGGAAGGATCTTACATCATTCCTAAGATTCAAACTACAAGAGGGCTTGAGTAAATCAAAATCTTGAGGACTGCGGATGCTGAAATCTTTAGTATGCAATTTTTCATTTCACTGTCAGTATAAACGTTCTCTGCCGGTTTCGGGAGGGTTGTTTGATAGCAGACACACAAAATATATTGAAACACTGGAAGACAAAATATTTGTGCAGCAGAGAAAAACAATGAGAAGAAGAGACGAAAAAACAACAACAATGCAAAAATTGATTACATTCTATAGGACTCTTTGAAAAAATTTGGGCGCCACAGGTTCAATTTTATTTTTTTCCATAAAGTTCACATTTAATAATTATAGTAAGCAAAACGACTACGTATAGACAATAATTAACCATAGATTATAACCACCAGAAAAAGAGTAGCTCGTTAGTTACAGCAAAGGTACTGGTGCAAAATACACATGCAAATGCAACAGAAAAGCAAAACAGTGAGTTTTTATAATAACCAACCATGGCTTGTCAAATCACATCAATAGCATGACAATTAATCAGGGGAATATGTAAATATACTACTCCTTCATACACAGACACACAGGTTTGATTGAAAGAAAACAAAAGTTTTGACAAAGTAACGGGAATTTGACGATGTGACACACAATCATTGCGGCCGGCATTACGTGTACCAAAATATACAACGGAATTCCCACACGCTTTCTCATTCTCATTCCATAATAATTAGGTTTGCATTTAGTAGGTATAATAAGTGGTGTGTTTCAGTACCAATTAAAAATTTTGCATTTTCACCTGGAAAATAGCAAAACACATAGTTTGTTTAGCTAATTATAATGAATCAAAAAAGTCAATGGAAAAGTCTCATACATGGTATTTTTTCGTCATATTTGCATTCCTTCTGAATAATACGATATTTTCTCCTATAAATACAATAATATCAATAACAGTACAGTACGATACTTAACAATTAATGTTCATAGGAAAATTGGAAACAAGATAAATACATGTGAGGCTACAAATGGTATATATTTCGAATATATATAATATTTATTTATATATATTAAATATTTTTGTATATATCTTAACAAATGATGATTCTCTTTATTTAAATTTACAAATAGGCTTTGTGGGTGAAGGTTATAAATGTGTGCAGTTAAGTATTTCAACTCACGTGGATTTTGGGTATGTGGACATATTTAATAATAACGTTTCCCTCATAATAATTCATGAGTGTACAATGTGTAGTTCATAAGGAAGGGTGTTATATGTGTGAGTGTAAAGAGCATCATGTAGTAAGAAAGTCAAACGGTTAGTTATTGTTAACGAAAAAAACGAAATGCATGGAGCAACAAAGTTTTATATGAAAAAAAAACGAAAAAATTGGGGACATAATTTTACTGACTTTAATAAAGCTTTATGCAG
Source organism: Allacma fusca (assembly GCA_947179485.1). Taxonomy (NCBI): domain Eukaryota; kingdom Metazoa; phylum Arthropoda; class Collembola; order Symphypleona; family Sminthuridae; genus Allacma; species Allacma fusca. The sequence continues at coordinate 40,167,245 of OX359250.1, read as the reverse complement.
GATATACTTTTAGTAATAATAATTAAGACAATATTTAATTTGTAGCACAAAAAAGACAGTAACAACGTGAAACGACAGTATTTATCGTTTAGCAGGATTTCCAACAAAGAAAAAACAAGGGTACCCCCTCCCTCATCTACTCAAACAATTTTTTTTCCGAGACGACTTAGGAAGATATCAAAAAAAATCTGAAACATCACCGACCATAATTTTTGTATACCTGTTAGAATGGTTATGTTCAATAGCCAATGAATTGATACAAAATATAGGCTTAGCTATACTTAGAATTGGTGTCCTCTCAAAACTAAGTACTCCTCTGAACAACTAAAACCGTCTCAAATAATCCCTGAACCACTATTTATTAGTTATTTTCCACTATTTTTAAAGGTAATAAACTCTCCTTGTTCTCAATTAATGCAATGTAATACAATAATAATGTAAAGTATTATATTATAATCGTAATCATAAATAAATTACTGACATTACAATAATAAAGTATTCATCATTTCGTAGGTCATCAGTAACATTATTACTAGATTATACTCACTTACAATACAATAATAACGATAATAATAATGATTATACAGTACAACGATAATAATAGATGCAGAACAGGTATGCAGGAGTTTTTTTTTCTATCCATACAAGGATTCGGCTTCCAGTATTGTTCTTGAAATAATACGTTCATTCTTTTTTGTTTATATGTAAGATGATGAGCTGACTAACAATTTTGGGATTTTGTTTCGGGCTTTACACTTGTCATCATATGTATATTTTTTAAGTTGAAACTCTGGGCTTTATATTTCGAGTTTTTGTTTTTTGTAAATCGTTTACCTTTTTGAGTGTTTTGGGCTTCTTTTGTCATTCATTTGAAGTACATGATCCTTGATTTTTTGTACAGATTAATCTGATTCGTGGTAGCGTTGTTATTTTATGCAATTTTTCTTCGTTTTTAATTTATATTTTTTTCTAATCTACTCGATTTCATATGGCAGAGGTCTTATTGGGATCATTGCGGCCAGCGGGTGGCCCTGAATCCTTTTTGGCTCCGCTCTTCCCCGCGGGGGTTGCTGTTTTCGGTGAGGAGGGAGAACTGCCTTCTTTTCTTGGCGGCATTCTCTCGTTGATTGCATCTAAACCTTTGGCTTCTTCGAATGACATAATATTGTGATTTGCTGTGAATCCCGTCAAAGCTGTAACAATCCAAAAGTCAATAATTACTAGGCATTGGGTTCCAGATCTGGGCATATAATAACATGTCTCATGTTACACAAACTTGTAAACAAATACTCCTCCTCCTCAACAACTTACCATTACGAAGCGATGTTCGTCCACCAGACAATGCTCCAAGGGGTAAATTTCCAGTTGGGGTGAGTCCCTTCAATTGCAAAACACTTTCACTCTCCTCCCTGAAAATTCAATCAAACATCGATCAGTTCCTTTTCAAAACAACTCAAAATTTATAGCCACATCACATATGTACATCAGTACCATCATTTCCATATTATTTTTATTTCACCATCATATCAATCTTGACAACTTAATTTGTCTGCCGTACGATAACATTTGATAGATATTGAACGAAGGGAATATAAGAGAAGAATTTTTTTTATCACTTCCTTGTTAAATTATCATATCACACAAAAAACATCATTGATATCAATGTACGAAAAATCATAGACCAGGAAACAAGTTGGCTGTGAAAAGTTACATGGGGTCTAGTATGTAATCTGCTCACACGAGATTTCCAACCATATCAGTTTAGATAGAACGTAAAGTTTATTCCACAACTGACATCACACAAAGTTTGCTAAAAGAGACAGTATTGCATATGTTGTGCGAAATATGTGTTAAAAAAGGAAAGAAAAATAGTACGATCATCTCTGCATAAACTATACGGACATGGGTGGAACATTCAAATTCGAGTCCATGAAAGCTACCGTAGTCAAATCAGAAGGAAATTCCAATATCCATGTAACATTCCATTCATCATTCAAGAGATCCCTACCAGCTCTCAAGAATGATGAAAAACCACCACGCACAACATTTTTTGTGTGTTTTCTGGAAATGGTTACACACTCATAAATACATACACAGGTCCAAGGTCTCTATTCTCTATGCTTGGAGTTATGCCCATATACATCACACATATATATATATAAAAAAATGTATATTTAGAGAAGAGAAGAAGAGCGATGTCTTGTAAAATGATAACCCACCTGAGCACGGAGAAGACCCTGGCCATTTTGCCGATGGCACGAATCTTGTTGCGAATAACCTCCTTCCTTGCAGATGCTGTTGCAGCTAGAACACATTGCGAGAGATCCGTCAAAATTTCAAGACAAACTATTCTAAACACGGACAGCCGCACAAACACAACTTTCCAACACATTAGTTCTACTTCAACTTGATACAGTACAATTTTACACATTTTACAATAATTACTCAAAAAATTACAAGATAATTTTACATGACAAAATACAGTTAATACAGTCCACTCCACTCGGATCTCTTTCAAATTTCATTACTATTTTCTTTCCCGTTAAAAAATGAACTCACACAGGGCTCTCTTCCCCCAAAACTCCGTACAATTGTAGCCAAAAAAAATCTTGAGTAAAAAAATCTCCAGTCGTAATAATTGGCTCAAACCTGCCTGTATTTTCTACATATACAGAGGCACAGGAGTACAAGTGGGAGTCCAAGAGGGGGGGGGGAAGAGAACACATGCTAGAGTGAGTACATCGTAACGTAGGATTTAATTGGCAAAAGAATAACTCAAGTAATGTGTTCATCATTAATGTAAATAGTAGTAGTAGTAATTATGTAGTAGCATAGGATAAAACTCATTTTGTAGTTGCTATATAAAACATAACCCTTTTAGATCATTATCAAGAAACACTATTCATTAGTTCGTATCTCATTTCAAAGTCACATGGCCAGGCATATGAGTAGTAAGAAAGTAGAAAAATATTCCGAAACGAAACTCCTCCTCATATTACAGTCTTTAATTATGAGGATCAATGCAGAGATCGCCAAACACCTTAGTAATAGGAGTAGTAGTAGTAGTAGTAGTAGCAGTAGTGGTAGTAGTAGTAGTAGTAATAGTTGTAGATACATACATTTTTTAAAAAAATCATGAAAACGTAAGTATAAATTTCAAAGGACAAGTCATAATAAACCCAGCATATCTCTGTTAAAGAATTCTAAAGGAGAAGAAACCGTCAATCAGTTCCGTCATTCAAAAGTCAACACAGTGTTCAAGGATTCAATTCAAACTCATCATACTCCTTCATTTTTTTTTCCTCATAAAGTAAAATAACTTCAAGTAAGTAATTTCATCCAGTAAGAAGAGTTTTTGTTAAAAAGCGTCAGCACCACGATTATCTCTTAAAAGGAAATATACTAGACCAGGAAGAGATTTCCACAAGAAGTTCCAAAACAAAGTATCCAACTTCTATTCATATGGTTAGTAAGTACCGGATTGGGATCTATTTTTATTCCTAAACCAGGGGATTCTGCAAACAATCTCTCCCCAACTAACTAATAACTCTAGCAAATCCCTCGCAAAATCCTGGATAATTTCAACTCCGATTCTCACACTTGATCTGACAGTGATAAAGTTTATGTCAAAAAAAAAATATTAGAGAGACGTTCCCTACAGGAACACACTCAAGAGTTACATAATGATTATCCGGATTAATAAATCTCGTCCCACTAAGTGATCAACTGACGAACAAACTAAACTAAGGATACTTAGAAAAGAGCAACTCATCCTAAAATAATTATTCTCATTACACTCTATTAGTAGTATAGTTAGTATATCATCAAGCTGAGATTGCCCTGGAATTTAATATTAGACCAACTCCACACGTTCCATAGTCACAGGTGATACATTTCAATTCAAAATTCCCATTTCAACAGATTTCAGGATTCTTGATCATTACGAGTAATAAAACATACACTAAAATTATTACTAATTATATATCTACATATGACACATGGTTGAACAACTTTCACACGCATTTTCACGCCAAAATAATAACTTGTAGCGAGATAATGTATTCCAAAAAAAAATAAAAAACAGATTAATTATAAATTATTATTATATAGATAGTCATAATAACAAGAAGCGGATAAACAAGCAAAATTAAAGCTCAATGTATAATTATATATATATAATTAGCTATATAGCAAGATGTCATAACCCCTCCATGGATTATTATTATCCTCTTGTAATAAAATATTATTACTAGAATAATTCGTTTTTTTTCTTCTAATTAGTATATTTATAAAGACACACTCTCTTGCCTCATTCAATAGTTAGTATTACCTCAAAAGCCGCCAAGCTTTTCCTCATTCAACCTCACTACCCAAATACTATCTGAGGAAATTAGAACCAATATAGTTACTCCAAGTGGATACTATAAATATATAGATGAAGTAATACCGTTAAAGAATTTCTACTCTATAGAGGAATAATGTGGAGTATATTTTTTAAAAGCAGTAGCAGCAGCAGCCAGCCCCTTCAAGAGTATCTATATCTATAGATAGATGCTCAGTAGCACACACAAAAGTACACCGAAAGAGGAGAGTTGGGAAACTCAAACATTTCTTAAGATATAGCAAACTCTCTCTCTCCCCACAGAGAGAGAGAGAGAGCAAGGAACCATTAAATTAACAAACACACGGGAACAACTCAAGCTTATGGGGTAGGGGAAAAAAGAATCGATACCCACCAGAGAAAAATTACCTCGAGGACTAAAAATGTCCGACTCATTCAGCGAGCAAAGCTTAACGAATCTTCCCTTAAATTAATCCTTAACTTCCAACCATCAAGGAAGGAAATCTCATTCCACAAAGATTACAAAACTACCACATTATTGGGAACATGCGGAAGTGAAAGTACTCATGCACACAGACACAAAAGCAGAAAATGGTCAGTTCAGCCTTTATATATATATATATCTATATATAATTATATGTATGTACATAGGCATGCACCCAGCTCAAAGCATCTCAATTCACTGTTCCAGGAAGTATCTCCATTCAAATTCAAGTTTAGATTTGGTCACTATTCATAAATAACATATACATAGGTGAAAGCCAGAGTCAAATCCTCCTCTTTAGCAGACAGGATATAGTGACAGATCAAGAGCAACTTCAAGGGAAAGAGAGAGAGAGAGAGAGAGAGAGAGAGAGAGAGAGAGAGAGAGAGAAAAGTAAGGATCAGGAGCAGATTTTTAAACTCCCATTAATATTACCAAAGGTGGAACAACTTGCTGTATCCCATATCAAAGGACTTGAGGATTAATAGACAGAATTTGAATAATTAAATCCTCCAAAGAGCCGCACATATCACATAATGCCTTAATTGTCGTCTGTTAAATCCCCAAGTCCCGATGAAGGCTCAAAGTCACCAGCATAAAAAAAAAGTTATAAGGAGAGGAAGATCCAGGTACAGAAGGAGGAGATGGGAGTAATATCCGAGGAGCTGAATAAATAATTCCCATAAACTCTCCAAAAGATCTGTCTCCCTCACGAGGTTAGACGTCACGTATTGAAATAGTGAAATGAAAGGAGATCTTTGAGGAAAAATTGTAAGAAATATTACAAGGGATACGAGTACGACTACGGCCGACTATAATACTTATGTATATAGAGCACGCCATATAGTAATGACACTGAAAGATTAATGCAACACCCAACGACACATGCTAATTGGCAACGGGACTGATGAGGTGAACTTACCCATCTGTTCTTTGGTCTCGCTCAGACGTCTGATATAGACTTGTCCTATCACAATTACATACACAAACGATCAAAGAACACGGACATAATCCTACGGGTTAAAACTTTTCATAATAAACCACATTAACGGAAAATCCTACACACTCTACCCATATATAATAGCCCCGTATTATATATAAGTATGCATGTACACATACGTATTACTCAATCGATTCTCATCCCAATATTTCTCATCTACAATAATAGGTATAGATACTCCAACAAAAATAAATAAAAATACAAAAAAAAAAAAAAAGAAAAAAGGTAACAATAAGGAAAAAAAAATGTAGAAGTTCCCACAGAGGTATATTCTACAGTCAATACTTTCTATATAGATAAATAGCGAGAGTCTTCCCAAAAAAGCAATATAAATCTACTGATGTGTATATGGGTATGGGTATAGATAGATATACATAATCATATATAAATGTATATATACAAATTATATATTTATATAATTACACGCAATGTACGTAATTATTTATATAACTGCTCATACGAAGTAGATACACAGAGGTACATTCCGAGATATAGATACATCCACTGATACGAGGGAAACAGAAAGGCTTTTATCCCAACAATAATCAAAGGATCGCCAACGGATTTAATTAAATTACACATTTAACGACTGGTTCCAAAACTTCCAACGGCAGAGACAGAGATAGAGAGAGAGAGAAGGGTTGGGGGCGAGGGGTGGGGGGTAGGGTGGGGAGTGCTAAGGGCTAATACACATAGTACTCATAGTAGATACACAAAATTAGGAGAAATTCTAAAAGTAGTATATCTACACATAGGAAGAGAGAGAGAGAGAGAGAGAGAGAGAGAGAAAAAAGGGATGACAATACTATATACACTTTTCTAGTGCTCTCTGGAAAGCAACCGCCAAACAGCAATCTACCCTAAAACTTCCATGGTCTTATATTTTTCAAGAATTGACAAACCCATTTTGAAAATCCTCCCTATTATTTATTTTCATTATTTCCTTCAAAAATAATTGCTACAAGTAGAATTTCCAAGTCCCCAACCTCCCAGTGAAAGTATACCTTCCACCCTGTGTCTCAGCTCATGATACCATCCACCTCAAAAATGAAGTCAAAGGAATTCGTGAGGGAACATCATAGTCGAAATTTATTCCTCTACAAATTAACATTCCTCAAAAATTCCCTCACAACCAGGGAAACCTTCTCTCGAAAATATGGGTTGCTTTTAAATCTCCAGCCTTTTACAACAACTAGGATAATAATTATATGCACACACACACATATGTATGTATCCTCCGTGAGGCTAGTAGTATTAACCAGCCATGGACTATAAAAAGGACTCTCGCTCTATCTCCCCCCGTTTTAAATCTCATATCCATAGGTCCTATGTATACTAACTACGAGGCCTATGTACTGTAAGTCAACACGTGTATTACTTGAAAGGGAAGCCTACAGGTGTACATATATGTATGTCTCTACCCCTATATACATGTATGTGTATGAGCGGAAAGGAGAATTTATTTGTAGGTTGGAGCTGACAGGGGAAAATAACTCAGGACATGTGCAATTTATATGCATGAAATGTGTACACATTTTCTTTGCTTTTCCAGTCCCTGCACAAATGTGGATCTATATGTATATCTAGATACCTATATATGTTCCTACCCGAACACCGTAGACATAATAGTGAGGTAACGTGTGACTTTAAGTCCCCCCATATGCGTACACAAACACATTACCAGGCATACAATTGTACAGGCTCAGCACCAAATTCCCGATCACATATGTAGATAATTATATCTATGTGTCATCCTGAGCCCCATGCATCCATAATAATTATTCCATTCTGAAATAGAAACAACTGACTACTGACTCACGTACATACTTTCTATATGACTACATATAAATCAAAGGGAAATTCCGAATGAATGATATGAGTATCTACGGAAGACGAAAAAAAAAGTAACAACATGTGACTCCTTCAACTTTCACATTTTAAGGAAGGCCTGACTACTGTACGAGAGGAGGAGGAGGAGGAGGAAGGAATGCCAAAAAAATACATGGGAGATAGAAAGGGCCTTTGAAAATAGGCAGGTACTACTAGCTGCTCCTACAAGGAGACGGCCTTCCCATAGTCATGTCATCTCAGCTCAATCATGACCTAGATATAGTAAAATATATGAATAATGTCTAGGATCCAGCTCCAGTTAAATCAAATGAATATATATGGAGATCCCATGTACATATAGACAGATAAATGTGATGGATGTTCCAGCGTCCTAGTAACTACTGGACTCAAAATGACACTAAGGGAAAGTAACTAGAGAGAGAGAGAGAGAGAGAGAGAGAGAGAGAGAGAGAGAAAGTAGGAGTCCTGGACAACCTAGATTTTAAATTTTATACTCATACGTAGTAGTAGATACAGATAAGTACTACAAAAAAAAAGTAGTATCCATTTAAGCCTGTGTACCTCTTTGAAGGAGGGTGTGTTCAGATATGGACAGAACTGCCTGCTTTTTAACTGGAGACAACTCCGTCGTCCTTGATATTACCACCTCATTTATCAATAATTTCCGGCTACTTGAGCCACACTATTATTTATTCCCTCTCAGAAGACAAGAAGAACATATGTAGCCGTATCTAAAATCCCATGTAATTATGCACACACTCCTCCCTCCTCCCAGCCTGTCGTACTACTTCATAGGAATCATTATTGTGCTGAGAGCTGGAACTCTAAAACCCATATATTATTCAAATGGTCTCAGAAATTATAACGGATTGAGTACAGACTCAAGCTGGATATAATTATTATGATTACATGTTATCTATCTATCCTTTCCGAAGCATAATTCAGAGTAACAGTCCTGAAATCTGGTTAAATGCCAGTGAAGTGGATCAATAAATAGTGTGAGTACGTAAATAATTATACCGTGGTATGTAAATAACTTGAAAGGAAAGGCGAATTTGTAAAAGTAATTGAAAGAAGGAGGAGATGCATATATTTTAAAATGTTGTGGTGAAGGGTCTATGTCATACTATGTATGTATAATTACATGTATGGCTGTATTTTTTTTATATCCTGCCCTGTACTCCCTACACATATTTGTGACCATGATAAAAGAAGTAGGAATAATTAACAATTAAATTCTATTTCACATATCCTTTGGTTGGGGGAGAGTGGGGGGGGGGTCAAAGCTTTGTCAAAACCAGTAGAGATGAGAGTGATACATATATATTTCCTAAATGACTGGTCATATAGCAGAAGGTCCCTAGAAATTTTCCTACTACTCCCAAGAGTGTAGATACATATAGATATTGATAACACACTATATAAATGTAATTATGTGTATAATTAATTAATGGTAATCAAGTCCATACAGAGGGTTTGATTTTCAAACAAGAGCGAAACGTTTGAACATTCAAAGGCAATATGTTTGAGTGACAGCCTAAACTATATCTATGTATATAATTATACATAGATATATATATAATATATAGAAAAAAATACAAATTTACAAGACTCAAATTTCGGCAACTAGAGCAATAAAAACAAACAGCAATCATAATTTAATCTACAGACCAAAGGGGAATCCGTCCAGTTATTTCTCAGAGAAAATAACTATATCAAAATAATCCAGAGCCAGTGAAAAACTCGTCTTCTTTCTACTATCCTGTTTGTAATGGATACTAATATTTATATGTATGTATATATATATCAAAATTTGTTAGGGTCAAATTTTAATGTAGAGTGTCGATAGTAATTAAGGAAATCATTTCCAAATTGAAATACCTTAAATTCCCTTGCATTAATTCCTAGATTTATATTCCAACAAAACTCATTTTTTTTAAAGCTTCAATTCACGTCATGACGGCTCCTTCTGAGAGCCATGCACTGCTCTGAGTCCTGGGCAAAATTCCACAACATGTTCTCAACCTGCCTTCATATTGTATCGATCCACTAAAATCCTACATGGAGTATTGACCATTCCTGAATTTTAAAATACTCACTGAGAGAGGTGCTTTCGTAGGGCAATCCACACGTTGGGTGATTCCTGTGTACACACACACAACTCCTGTGTAATTAATTAGGAAGTGACATGACAGCAATTGACACAGTCAGGGATACTTCCCTACTCATTCCCAATCCGTAGTACCTTCTCCCCAGTTAATTACCCGATATTTCAAAAAGCAAAAAATCCGGAAATTCCCTCCAAAATCCTTACGTACTGGTATTAATGCGAAGGAGGATATTTTTTTTTTACAAGAAAGTGGATGGGATTTCACGGGAAAAAAATTTCCAAATCCCACTCATTCACACATTTACGTATACTTTAGTCATACATTCATAGTAAAATTACAAGGTAGCAAAAAAAAAAAAATTTAGAGCAATTTCCAGCCTTGTCCGCTATATGGAGAAGCGAAGCAAAATTCTTGGAGATGACTGTCGAAGAAGACTATTAACTAACTGTGTGGTGTTTCTCTGTGAATAAATGGCTTGGAAGCACATGCGTTGCATGCACATGAATGGTTATAGGCTAAGAGAGAGAGAGAGACAGGGAGAGAGAGAGAGAGGGAGAGAGTATAGTGAGGAAGATATACACATTCAATAATAATTCTAAGGAAAGGGAAACTCGGAGTTAGGGAGATGAAAAAACTTTAGGAAAAATAATCTCCTCCCTTATATAATTTTAATATTCACTAACCGTAGGATCATAACAATAACGGGCTGGATTGAAGCGGAAATTATGACCACTTCTCAGATATTCCCGCAAAATATGCTCCATTCACAGCATTAGAAATTTCCATATTAAAACTACTACTCATTATCATATATAGGCAGCCCGCTCCCGTCCTTAATGGGGAGTAGTTAAACTAATGAATATTATGCAGTCGGATAGATCTCTTCAGAGTGAGAGTGAGAGTGAGAGAGAGAGAGAGAGAGAGAGAGAGAGAGAGAGAGAGAGGGAGAGAAAGAGGGAGGGCTAGGATAGAAAAAAGAGGAAAGAAAGCCTTTTTTCTTTTATGTACGTAGCTTTCCACAAGGGTTCTCACAGGTTTTCAAAATCGTTACCAAAAACACAGCAAGTAACCTTCCTCCTCATCCCTGACCCTCACAGTAGGAGTACATATGTAGAAGGCATACAGACGCAATTTAAAATTCTATAATATGCAATTCTCCCATAAATAACCAAGACTGGGAAGAAAATGAAGAGAAATTTCTGCATATCTTCTTAGAAAAAAAAATATAGAAGGAAAAAATCTTCCTTCTGCAGTTTTTAAGGCCTAAGGGAAACTCTCTCTCTCTCTCTCTTTCACTGAATTTTATTAAATTCAAAAACTATACTTCATCTGACTTCAATTTCCAACTCAAACTTCCTCCACGGTCTTGAATATTTTACCTTCCCTTTTATAATAATTAATTATTATTAAAAAAATATATTAAAAATTTCAATCTCAGTCACCCTCTGTTGGAGTGCCAGCATTCCTACCACTGAGTTTCTTTATAATAGATTATTTATCGATCAGCATATCTATTACTCATGTATACTCAAACAGTTGGAATTTCTCTAGGAAAGCACAGGAGTCAGTTTCTATGAGTACGTTTTTAGTATTAGCTCCCTGACCCGGATTCCCTTAATGACCCCAATAGAGCTGACACACTAATTGTAGTAATAATAATAATAATAATAATATCTTGTCATTCCGTAGCCACGTGTTGGGACTCAACTATTTCCTTATCAACAGACCACTTGACTCTCCGACTCGTATCAAAATACAGAGGCTGGAAAACGTTCCAATTATATAGATATAAAAAAAATGTTCCCTCAACCTTCCTATAATAATTACATACCTAACGTACTGTTTACTTCTGTATTGGGATGTAATAATTATTTCGAAATGACACAAGACACTACTAACTGTTTATTTTTTTAGAGGAATTTAATGTAAGACTGGACTAACCTCTACTCATGAGTGATTCCACCATTTTTTATATGACGGGGATTGTACTTTCCACACGAGTTCAAAATTAATATGTTAAAACTGGCGGCAATTATTATTACAATAATAATTATTCCAGCACAAGTAATCAATTAATAATAAAATCAGGTAGTATCTATTCCGGTTCAAATACAATCCGCTCCGTAGGTCCCAATTTGTGAGGGTGTCACAATGAGACAAATTAAAGTATCTATCACAGTAGGAAAACACGGGAAGCTTCTTCAAATAATTGTGACAGTAAGACACAATGATAAATATAATAAAGATAAACAGTAACAAGACTAGAGTTTCACTGGAAGAGTAATTTTTTTTAAAGTTGTTAAGAGCAAGAATGTAGGGACTAATTATTATAATAATTACAGGTTGATAATATTCCACACTTTTCGCCTCTCACGTACACATACACACACACACACACACACACACACTAATGGGATTATTAATCCCACTATTCTGCTCAAGGGAATACAAGTAATGATTTACAAAAGGATTGAGCTGTAAATGATCCTCAAATGAATGGAGCGTATTTAGTAATAATAGTATTTCAACAACGAGGATAATCGAGAAAAAAAAACCCACGTCAGTGTATGTAGTAATCCAAACAAAAACAGGGGGGAATGGCTCATATGTACAAATATAGATACCTATAGTAAATGGATAGGGAGGTGAGCCTCCAGCAGAGATTCAAATAATTATGTACAACAAACACATACATACATACACATAGATAGCCTACATATAGAAGAACTAAAATCTAAAACTAATATTCCTCTGGTTGTGGCATATTAGAAAATATCGTAGTAGAAGTAGTAGCAGTAGGAGAAGTGGTTCCTAATAATATTTCAATTACTCCTGTGCACTTATCAAGTGTTCATCAGCGCACTTGAATTTCATTTCAGTCCTCCACATTCACTTATATACATAATTAAAGAGAGTAGGAAAAATATGGGGAGGGGGGGGGGAGAATATCCCCTGGTCACAATGTGGCAATCCATGTAGATAATAATACTAGCGGGAAAAAATTGCACGGCACTGAGTAATAATGTGAAGGGAATATCCAGTGGGAGTAGGAGCTATTTCATGGTGTGTATCTACGAACACAAATAAAAATTATTAATTACAGATAATTATAATCAAGAGAAAATACCCATAGCCTTGGAAATGTGAATTTCCTATCAGAGACATTATGTAGATAATAAAATAGTGTACCATGGCTCTATCCACTTCTAATCAAAACAGTACAGAGGCTTTGAAGGATGGAGATCTGATCAGTAGAGAGTAGAGACTCTACACACTGTACATACTAAAAGTATGTATTATATGTATGTATGTATATGCTAATCCTCTAGCATCCGGGATGTCATGCATACTACGAAAACGAAACGTAAATTGAAATAAAAAAGATTGACGTCAATTGTAACATACGTCCGTCAAAATCTACGCAAAAGAAGAGTGCACTATGTAAGCGGAGCTTGGAATTTACAATGTTACTATTACCTATCTAAATTACGCATATTCCCATAGTCCTCTATAATTTATTACTACTACACAATCTGTATCTTTCAAAATACCTCAACACAGGGATCCCCCTAGAACTGAGCTGAGAGTGAGAGTCCAGAGTATTAGGACTACCTTTCAGGAAATATTTCCAGATAATTCTACTTTACAGTGCCCTTATCACTTCATTTTCCTTGCCGTCATCATCATCCGCATTAAATAATTATAGTTAAATAAAGGTAAGGCTGAGAAGTGAGGGGAAATACACGTGAAGCTCGTAAAAAAGGAGGATACAATCATACGATTACAAAATTCCTTGGAAACTGTAGTCCTTCTATATACTACTTAATACTGATGATGAAGATTATGTCCTCAAGATCTCCATCCCACCAAAGACATATAAGAAGCTCCTTTGCATCAACAAAAAGAAATCCTCTTCTTGTAACTTTGAGCAGTTCAGGAGACGCAATTCCAGAGAGAGAGAGAGAGAGAGAGAGAGAGAGATTCCCACAAAAGGAGGGATCCTCTCAAATGCATAATATCTACAAGAGGAATTATGTATCTATTCTATCAATATGTATGTATGTAAGTGTAAGTAAGAAAAATCTTCCTTTTGTCCACGGAAATTTTCGATTTACAAGATTATCATATGCTCTGTGACTCTGATTGTGAGAGGTTCATTCAGACATCGGATTATCTTACTGTCGCTAGTAGCACAAAATTCAGACTCAACCTTTCAACCTCCAGCCATTGCTTTACATTTAAATTCTAATAATTACTTAAAATTGATCCCACATAATTATATGATCTAATAAGATTGAGACTCAATGTACTTCGAAATTGGATTCAATCCTATCGTAAATTCTTTTATCCGGCTTTGATTTAATTTTTTCTTGTGGTAGATTTACCATAATTATAATTCATTAATTATCCCTGAAATCTTCATCCCAATTTGTATTGCCCTATTAGAAATATCTAATTATTGTACTCAGATACTGACGAAACTGTGCTTTCTTAGAGACTCAATTCAATAATGTCATTGTCAAGTTTAAGATATTTTCCTTCCGACGCTACCACGAATCCCTCTCCCTTCCTTCCCCAGGGACTTCCCCATGAAAACTTAATTAAATACAGCTACTCTGATTAAAAATCATAGATAGAGTTATCTCAAGAAGGAAAAAAAAACAAATCTACTGTAAATAAAAGTAATGATAATTAAATTAAATTATATAATTATTAGCTCAAGCTGTAAACACAATGCGTTTAGCAGGAAATTGGCCAACTAAGCAATATATATATATATATATATATTGTATATAATAAATAATTATTGCGCTGCGAGTACTGCATTATTATTACTACATGTAAAAAAATGTGAAAGTAATCATTAATAATAATCCGCAATCATCCATCCACATATGCAATTTCAAACTTTCGATAAGAGTAATGAGGTAATGACAATATTTCAATCCTCCTTAAAACTTGCATCTCTGGAGTTTGTACAAAAATCCACATTTCAAAACTCTTCTTTTTTTTTTAAATCCCTAAAAATATATTACACGGAATATTTGTAAAAAAAATCTGATGTGTCAGAGAATCGAAGATTTAAACTCTTTAGTGACCTATGCTATTAATGAAGGTCGTCATACGATACTAACAATTAAGATTATTTTAGGTCCATATACGGAAAAACGATCGATGTCATGGGGGTAGTTGTGCTACGCTTTTTAAGCAATAAATTGTCACTAATTCAATAAATACCTGTGTGAAGGTTGAAGAATTAGAAATTTTCATGAATAATAAAATTATCAATACCTTTTCCGAAATGTATAATTACTACAAGTTGTGATATGCAGGATGTCCCACAGATGTAGGAATAATTATATATTTCTTTTCATAGAGAGTAAATTAATAATTAACTTCACAGAAATATCCTACCTTCGAGGAAGATAACGTTGCAAGTGTAAATAATTTCATGGATTATTAAGAGCTACACGAGCAACGCTCCTTTCAAAGATTTCCCATAGTCTTATCAACCTTATAACAATTCAAATATTTGTTCCGAAGAAGTAATTAATTTTATGGTTATTTAATATGACGTAATTTCGTTACCAGCTGTGACAGCCAATTTTTTTTACGATGTCGTTGTGAAACGCTTTCTGTTTATTTTTGCCGCAGACTGATTATCGACGTGGAAAAAATTGTAAAAAATCTTTTTGAAGAAAAAAGTCAAGGGGTGTGGACAACTCAAGTCTAAAACTAACGAAAAAAGCGGAACCTGGAGCGAAACGAGTTTACGAAATCCATTTGAGTAATAATATATCATGTCAAAATATTACATAATATTAGCCTCAAGTGCTGTCTCCCAGCTGTTTGTTGACAAGATGACAACAGCAACAAAAATGGTATGAGTGTAAAAAAAAAACAAAATTTGTCAACAGGATTGAATTGAAATAAATTCCGACGACGGGGTCCATACGGGAGCTGAATATATGTATGTACATGTTATAAACAACAATCATAAAATATCTCATTTAAAGAGATAACAGGAATGTAATATATGACTTTACAGTCGAGTGCTAATAGAAACTTTTTGTAATTTATAAAAAAAAAAGAACCATTCATAACAAACATGACAAACATATGAATGGATACTTTTAATAAATCTCGCTCCAAATTGGGTTCACGTGTTCATACCAGAAAAACAACAAAATTACTTAAGCGCAATGCTATATCTATCTATAAGTATCTATATATGCAAAAGAAGAAATATGACGGTGATGATTATGATTATGAGGGCGGGCCTGGATTTCTCACAGGAAGAGGAGAGTTGTATGAGATGCAATGTGGCATGTCCTCAATAGTATTCGAGGAAATAGTCTATAAGTCAGCATGGAATTCAATTCAAGTCATATACATATCTGTAATTATGTCAGGATATATATGTGTGAGGTGTGTCAATTGCCAACCAGTCATCCAGTGTTGACAGGAGTAGCGCTCTTGAAAGAAACATCCGTAAGAAATAGCGAACTTCGTCAACACTCACTCTGAGATAGCCCGGGTAGAGATTTTTGTATGGTTATTTCCATATAATATATCGTTTATGATTATATATACAAATACACTTCCGGAGCTGTCTGCTTAAAATTCATAGTCAAGTATTTATCACTTGAATATACTACAGTCATCATGTTTGTTTCATGATATTTCTTTTAGCAGCTCGCTCCATCATAAGCTTTTGACTTCTTCCCAATGTACATACACTTTGGAAATGATACCATTTTGAATGTAATGGTAATTGTTATTACAAAATTTAAAAAAGCTTTCTTAGAACTGTTTACATAGGAATCTTTATATCGGATATTGATTAATTCGCTATTTCAAAACCAGGATATCAAATTCACTATTTTTGTGAGTAATAATTTATTATTATTGATAACTCCTTGAAGGATATGACTTGCTTGAAAGACCATGCTATTCTTGGAATCTTCGTCGAATTTTATCCAGGGACATATGTAACATCTTAATAAAACACTCAGCACATAGAAAACGACTGTATGCACGGTCACTCAAATAAATTAACCAGCATTATAGACACTGATGCAATAAATTACTACTTCCACATCTATTGTCAAAGGTACAGCCAACACTTAATTTACAACTAATGCTGCCAATAGAAGTCTGCTCGGACCGGTCGTGTTTGCCAAAAGCCCATAGCCAATGCCAGTATATCCCTGAAAACACGGTCCGAGGCACTAGTCCCTAACTTTTGTACAAAACAAAATGTCACAGTTTTTAGCTTCTACAACCTGTATGAACACGTGATCAGAGAATAACTTAGGCTCTAAACAAAAACGACAAAACCACGACAAAGCGTGATGGCAGATGAGAAATTGAAAACCCGTACCGTCGTCCTGTCCGTCCTCTCCTTCCACCATGAGTTCATCATCCGAGCAAATGTTGAGAACATTGACTAACATCTCAGTGACTGTGGAATAGAGAAAGCAAAATTTGATTACTTTCTTCATTTTGTATCTTATTATATAAATATATTGAGTATGCCATCACTTTACAAAATACTTCAATATAATCAGTTTATGACTGCCTACATATTTTTCGCAGCAGTAAATAACGGGGTAGAAAAAATATCCATAATAACTTGATCAACAATAATTCCATCATAAATAATATCATCATAAATACGAAAAAAAAAATCCGTAGAAGAAATTATTACACAAGGATTCCACAATTTTTTATTTATTTATTTATAACACTTGGCGGAACTGGACTTCATCAATTACTCAATCAGGACATCGGATCAGTCCGATCGAGGTTTCACAACAGTACGGAACAAACCTTTTTCGCCGACGAAGGGTAACGACCAAGTAAACACGTCCATGAAGTTGGGCAGCCAATACGGATGTGGTGAACAATTGAACTGGCGGATATTCATGACGTTGTTTTCATACTTGAGAACGGCAGCCTGCATGTACATATAATAAAACCTCAAATTACATTTATATTTCGGATACTCTCCATAAATCCACTCTTTCCATAATTGCATTACAATCCACAATCCATTTTCATCCTATTATAGTCAAAACTGTAAAGCTCTCCACCACTCATCCATCCTAATTAAATTGTCCCACTAAACCATGGACAGGTAGTAATTATTATCATTACTCCGCAAACCTCTCTCTCTCTCCTAATCATTCCCCCAAAATGAAGACCATCCAACTGAAATAATCCTGGCTATTAATATCCTCACAAAAATACTCAAACACAAATCAACAAAAAAAAAACCTTATTTCTCAAACAATCCCTACACCTCATGCATCGTCAACCCACACAGAGTCACATAGAATAACAAAGAAATCCCACTCCCACTGGTCAAGCCAACCCGAGACCTCACCTTGTTATTATAGACATCAAGATAATTAGGTGCTGAGAAGATAGTGATTAACGATGGGAAACCTGTCGTTTGACTTTTTCGGTACATCCTATATCTGTAAGAGACAAACAAACAAATAATTATATCAATTGCCATGAGCCTCATCAAATTACCAAATTGTATAGTCTCTACCTATGAATTTAATTTACTTAATTAAGTAGATACATATATATATATACATATTAGTTTCCGGCAAAAAATTCCAGACACGGAAAAATAATTTTAAAAAAATAATAATTTAAAAACATTTATAATTTTTAGGGTTGAGAAACTTACCCTGCATCCTGGGCTTCATGAGCTCTTATAATGGACAGGAGGTTATTGTTTTGAAGGAAATCACAGCAAGCTGCATAGCTGTAATTGAGTAAGAGAATTCAAATATCATATATGTACATACATTCATTCATAAATAATAAATAAATCCGGTGCAGTTCCATCCTCTGCCATTACTCTTGCAATTTTTCCTACTTAGTCAATCCGGTTGTGGGAAGGAGCCTCTCTCTCTCTCACAGTAATTAGGTAGACATGAGGATTTCAAAATTCTTACAAAATTCTTACTCAACCATGCAAACATTTTACAGTAGACATATGATGACTTCCGCGCATTGTGACATATCTGTAATTTCCAACTCCACTACTTTCACAAAGGCAAGAGAGCGAGAGAGGGAGAGAGAGAGAGAGAGAGAGAGAGAGAGAGAGAGAAAGAGCGAGAGTGAAAGAGGAAGAAAGAGATGGAAAAGCCGGAGGGAAACGTTCTAATAACTAATTACTACAAAAAAAAACTAAAAACTTTCAAAAGCAGGTTGGTTATCTTAAAGTTAAAGAGAGCGAGAGGGAAGGTGAAGGGGAAAGTAAAACTTTCTATTATCTCTCCGTTATTTCCTCCACTTTTTCAGATGCTTTACTCAGCAAACAGAGAGTACTCACATAAGTCACATACTCTCTCTCTAGTCATTGTATAAACTATGTACAGAACATGTTTCCAAAATCATAACATTGATTTTGTGGATTAGATCCCAACTTGACATGCGCCATATTCAACATCCAAGTCAGAGTGCAAGTGTAGTCGAGAAAACTAGAACTCCCCAAAACTCACAACACACACACACATACACACACACACACACACACACACACACACACACACACACACACTCTTTCTCGCAATCCTTGTAGAGAGAATCGGCAAGTAAAACCAATGACACAAGACCAACTGACAAAATGAGAGTAAAAGAAAAAAAAATCTTTCGCACACTACTACTACTCTTTGTATATACTTACAAGTATCTACTCAAGGAGGAATATGCAATAGACCTACATAAAAATGCATATATTACACTTATAAAGATCTTCACATGAGAGGCAAGAATGCACACTATACACAACCAATATATGCAGTTCCCTATATAGTATCTAGATCTCTACACCATTGAGCCAGACCCTGAAACCAACGAAGCAAAAAACTAAACCAGGCATCCTCCTATCTTCTGTTATATCTCTATAAGTACCTCCCTACGTCTAACTACACAATCCTCTATTACTTTTTTATTTAAAAATAAAAGAATCCTTTTAACTCGTAATCCACAATAGGAGACGCATATAGCGCTAAATTCTTCCATACAGACACTCTTCCTCACTGAAATGCAGAAACGCAGTCATATCTAATGCAATTGAATCCCAGACTCCAGATACAAGACATGAGAGCTTATTTAACCCAAGATATAGATAGACGCTACCCACATCCCTCTCTCTCTCTCTCTCTCTCTCTCTCTCTCCCCTCTCTATGTGTACTCACAATCAGCTTCCTCACACGCACTATTCCTCCCAAAATTATGCTCTCTTCTTCCCACAGAAGAAATATTAACAGACACAAATATAGATACACATACGTATCTATTCATCCGAATATTTCCCCTTGTGCATGAATGTACTCTCACTGCCTCCAAATAAATATTAATATAAGTAGTTACTGAGTGAGCAACACCTCATTCGTAAACTGTCTTGCACATATGGACCTGAGGGTATGTACCCACATATGTAGTAAATGGACACCGTACCAAGAGATTCCTCAAGACTCACATCCCCAAGCTAAGACTTCAATATCCACCGAAAGTTTCCTCCTCCATGCATGAATTTAAAAAAAAAACAGAGTCGTTCCCGCATCCATTTAGATGCAATGTACGAGTGTGAACTAAATAGTACGTTCTTGAGCTCGGATCCTGCTCCTTGCCAAACCCTATGCTATTTTGTTTCATAAAAAAAGTAATATCATTCAAAAAAAAAATCCTTACGATCACAGAATCCACAAATCCATGTATTTCCCCTACCTTCTGCACTACAACCCTTTACATAAATAGGTTGGCTCAAGTTGAGAACTTAAACTTGGACTTGACTCACAACGACTCACAGAGCGAGAGAGAGAGAGAGAGAGAGAGGGAGAGAGAGAAAAAAAATCTTTGCACAAAATAAACTTACTTTTTCTTCCCTTGCGTCTTTTCCCATCTCTGTCTCTATGTCGCTACTACTCATCTTCAGCTTTAGACAGAGGATTGAGATAGATAGATGGATAGATAGAGAGGCCATAGTACAGAAGGAAAAGGCTACAAGGTACACAATGATAGAAGACACACATACACACACACACACACACCGTTCCAGCATCCAATGCTACACATAGTTACATATGTACACACAAACAGAAACTGGAACGTTTATACTTAGCTGCCTACATGAATCTAACAATGTGGAAGGTAAATCCTGGAGGAGAGAGACCGTATATGCAGAAAAGATCTCTCTCTCTCTCTCTCTCTCTCTCCGGATCTTCCGAGCTTGCAACATGGCAAAAGAGAGCTAAAGAGCTACACGACCGTTGTACGTATGAAATCAAAAGAAAGGAGAAGGAAATGAAACGGTATAATAGCGGAAATTCGCAACTCAAGTCCTCTATAGCATATCTTCCCCCATCTTTCTAAAGATCTACACTTTCTCCAAAAATTTCTTTTAGTTCATACGTACACGCTGTTCCACAATTCTTGTCAAAAGAATTCTTACCTCCTATATATAAGCTACTCATACACTACTACTACTACTACTGTACAACTGAGTCTCTATATTCAACCCAAAAAATACTGTTTGTGTGTGTGTGTGTGTGTGTAAATTCCAAATAGATTTCTTCCAGAAAGTTCGTACTTTCTTTTAAAAAAACTTACTGCGTGTGTATGTCTGTCTCTGTATCTATCTATATGTACCCGTACATGGATTTATACAGACAGGATTTTAACACTCAATATTTTCTTTTTTCCCTCCCTTTCTACTTTGAATTTACACATGAAAAACCACTCGATTGTATGCATGTAAGAATGATGGGTTCCATTTTCCAACAATACTCTAGGAGTGAGACCGTGTACTGTCGGAGAAAGGTGTGTAGTAGCATACTAGAAGATTTCCAGGGGAAATCTAAAGAATAGTCCTATCATCCATCTCCCATGTTACATACATATAAGTCTCTTACACACTTGTATATATATATATGTATATATGTGTATATATATATATATATATATATATATATATATATACTTATATATAGGTATATATAAAGACACAAAAATATATAACTATAGATACATACACAGATAGACATAATTCTCATAAAAGAAAATTTTCCAAGGAGCAGGAGGCCCAGAGCAGAGGAAGGACAGGGAAGACGGAAAGGAAGGAGAAAATGGAAGAAATTTTGCATACACAGATGCATACAGAGTCATACATCTGCCATTTCCTATTTCATACACGGACATACAGCTCGCTTCCAATAGCTACTTCCTTTTCCTCTTTCAAAGACTGGAATGAAAAATGAATTATGCGACTTCCCCCCTCGACTCTCATCCTCATCCCAGTTCTACACTAATAAAAGATAAGGGAGAAGAAAAAACACATTCAAAATTCCCGTTAAATACGGTTCACTACTATATCAACCTTTATCCCTTTACGAGGAGCTTAAACGCAGGAGAAAAAAAAATTGTACGAGAGGAGGTTACTACATACATACATACAACACACACACACACACACACACACACACACACACACACACACACACACACACACAAGTACATCTATAAACCTATAAGGGATATATAAGTTAACAACGAGCCATACAAGAATGGACCCCAGTACTCTCTAGATCAACTAAAGTCTCCTTACGTTTAAAAAAAGAAAAAAGAAAGAAAATAATTTAATCCCGAGCAGAGACTGTCATCTTACTTGGAGAAAGCGTAAAGGGAAATCAACCATAAAAAAGAATGGGTGAACCTAGCAGGGGATGTGATCAAAATCCACATGGATATACATACGTAGTATGTGTGGATATGTATATCTACTCCAGGTGGAAAAAAAATACCCGGGTGCAAAAGATACATTAGGAAAAAGGATTGGAGGCCAGAGTCATACACATGTATCTATATCCACATCTGTTTTTTTTTTTTTTAAAGAAGGGGGCAGGAGGAGCAGGAGCAGTTTGAACTCAGTGTCAAACGGAGAGGCAGGCCGGCAGGCATAACTCATAATAATTTACAAGAAACTAACCTTTAAAGAAGACTAATAGTTTATAACGATGGTAACTCCAATGGTAACTCACCTATAGAAGTATGAGCATCCTCGAACAGTGTTATGAGTGAAATGCTCCGATGTGTTTTTCTCATTGCCGAAATCTTCCAATGGATCCGACCATAGGAGGTCACACATGGGCCCAAATGCGGGTGGCTCTTTGAATCGATCCAACTGTGAAAAATTTACAAATGACACCTTCCGTTTACTCACAATTCCGGATGGAGAGTTGGAGGAAGAGGAGAAGAAATAAATATAACCAGGGGACAAATTCACACACAAAGGTTTCTACAAAATGTTTCCTCTTTCTCTCTCTCTCTCTCTCTCTTTCTTGAAGATCCTTTCCCCCCTTTGAAAAATACATGTTTCACTAACACATGCCCAATTCAAAACTTTGAATTACTTAAAATCCTAATCGACTCATTTAGAAAAATTGTTAGAATCCTCCAACGTATCAACTTTTATCATTACAGTTCACACGGGAATGTTAAGTATCAGAAAATCAGAACATGCATATTATTTTTTTATATCTACATAATTTATTAAAATAGTATAACTGTAGCACAAAAAAAAGGATCTTCTCAGCTGCTCTTCAAATTCACTGTTATTATAGAGCTCCGTCCATAATTTATAATATCAAAGCACTTTAAGGTCCAGGAGTGCGTTGATACAGTACTTCAAAAAAGAAATTAAAATGCAAAAAGAAGTTCTTCCAGTCTCAATTAAAAGATATAATAAATTAGACTCACAACTGCTGCCTCAAATTAAAATTCTATTCTCGTAAGTATCTACAATTTTTGCACAACCCATATATAATTATGACTCTCATAATTATTACAGCCCCTAAAGAATGATACAAGGAAATCATAATTATTTCAATGAAGAAATTGAGACTATCTGTAGTATCCTTGAAGGGAGGAAAATCCCGTGCGGCACCCCATAATTACTAACCGACTGCCTCATTACAAGGTTGTAAGGAACCCAGGGATCAGTCAGAGATAAATCTTAGCCTTTCTTTCTCTCTCTCTCTCTCTCTCTCTCACAGGAAGGGTAATAACTAAAAGTAGGAAAAACTGTTTCATTCCACATATCAACTTGTCAAAATTAAACTTGAATTTATTTTCCAATCAAAGCCTCATTTTGTGGGTGGCTCGTAAATTTCCGTATCTGGTAGATAGATTGTTGTAGCTATTGGTAGCAATAATAGAAGTAGTAAGTAGTGGTCATGTATATATTCTACCTATCCGACTATAAAGACTAAATCTAGAGAAGATATCGAATCGGAAATGGTTACTGGCGGACTGAACAACCGCACAAGAGTACCTGAACTAACAAACACGTTCTACAACAAGTAGGTATGTGCTCGTCCTTGTAGATAAGTAAGCTCGGATTGCCTTTTGCAATTCCAGACTCCTCTCTCTCTCTCTCTCTCTCTCTCTCTCTCTCTCTTTCTCACTCACTTTCATATATGTAGACAGTTATACCTACGTACACAGAGTCAATGTCTTAAAGCTTAACCCACTCTTGCAGGTGTTTGATTCCTTGTGAGTCCGTCCGTACATAGGAAATAACATAGTATTTATACCCAGTGTTTAAAGTGTGTGTAACATGAGGTCTTAAAAAGTCTACGGAAGGAAAAATCTCCAGCGAAGACATGAGAGTATCTATAAATATGCATCGTTCAGCAATTTTTCAATGTGGGAGAAAGAGAGTAAGTTTGACTAGTTCCAATGTAGTGTGTCGAGAAAACTCCTGGACTAACTCTGTAATGTAAGATTCTTCACTCTAACATACTTGAAGTTAGTCACATTTCCTTGTAGCTGTAGCTCCATAGTAGTATGTGGTGATCACAAGTCTTTCTTACAGAATCATTTCACTCTCAAGTAGGGTATAACTACATTTTACCTTCTCCGTCTGCTTCCTCTCCTCTTTCTTCTCTCTGCCAAGCCAAAAAAGCAATATCTTGGTCCTGGACACTTGAGCCACTTTAGATTGATCGATAGCGATACGATCGTGACATTAAATCCTATCGTTCTTACCGACGAGCGGTTGGTGAGAGAGAGAGAAAAAAAAAGAGAAAGGAAGAGAGAGAGAGAGAGAGAGAGGTAAAAAGTGAAGATACGAGCCGCAAGAACTCCATTACAATAATACATAGTTGCTTCTTAGCCAATGAACTAATAGTTTTTTCCCTATAAATACATATATATACATCTACTACCTAAACCGATACAGGCATATATATATATATATAATTATATATATGCATACTCTGTAAATACAAAAGCGAGAGCTCTCGCATTCTTTCGATAACTTCCTTACAGTCGAAGGGATCTGCATGCTCCGAAGAAACGCCAGAGACCTGAAGAAGGAGCGTTGTATCCAACATATATATCTATATGTATGAGATGATCCTTCTTTATATTATCATAAAATCTAAACGATACATATGTTCCAGCAGTTTATGTTTCCCCTCCCGAATTCACACAATCATTTCCTAGCTTGAGATAAATTTTTCGGAGAAGTCCAACCTCCCCTGAAAAGTATGTAAGACCTCAGTAGGAAAACAAATTCCAAGTGAAATAAGAGGAATTCCAATGAAAAGGAACAGGAAATTACAAGAAAATCTTTTAAATGAAAGTCAACTTACAATAAAATCTTTCATGTTACAAAAGAAACCTCTAACAACAAACACAAAAAATACATTTCCCTCTCTACAAAATATAAGTCACTTGGGGGAGCACAATCCTTATCAGAGTTCAAGTATTTACTAGCCACTAGCTATGGAGAGAGAGAGAGAGAGAGAGAGAGATGGTATTCACTGGCTCATACAACAGTCAAAAAAAAAATAACCACAAAACAACAAATAAACATTTCTCTTCGGCCATATCAAAAACATATAAAAGTATTGTCATATGATCACACAGAGACGAGAATAAAAACAATAAAAATAAAAATAGCAATAACAAATCTGCCTCCCCAACTCACCCTTCTGATATCATCTAAGGTATGGATTTCCGGTGAGAGTCCACCATGCACACACAGAAATTGTTGATTCATCAATGCTGCTAATGGGAGACAGTCGAAAGCTTCCATACACGCATCATAGACTCGCTCCGAATATTTGATTTTACCTGGATTTAAAAAAAAAACAACACACAGATCAGAATTCATTCAAATCTCAATTTCTCTTCCCTTGAAATAACATACAAGAGTCCGCTGACTTATAGGAGATATTCATCCGCATATATTACATACATACAGAGACACACAATCCCAAAAAATACAATTTCATAGTAATTATCATATAGAGACAAAATAAATTAAATAATACTTACATTCTTGCTTGAATGTGAAATACTCAGTCAAATGCCGACACTCGTGGTTGCCCCGTAGTAAGAATAAGGTAGTTGGGTAGGTTAATTTTAGCGACCATAAATACAACACACACTGGAAAAACAAAGATATTTATAATTTATCATTTCAAATCCTTCCACTCTCCCTCACACAATTCCTCATTTTACATAGATATATAGAATAATTACACATAGATATATAATAATACTGGCAGTATTATCCTTCCATGCTCATTTCTACCAACAATGATTCATCATCTCTCCCATCATCTTCTGGGAGAGATACCTTCCCCACATTCTCCTGTGTACAGATACGTAACTATAATATAATTATACGTAATTATTGTACACACAGAGAAGTTGTTGGTTCCATTTTATTTTCGCACACTCAAGGAAGCTCATCGTGACAGTCCCCACCCCACCCCTCTATTTTTTATTACTAGACCGGCTCATCCCACCGATTCCCCGTAATAAGTACACATAATTAACTCCAAAATATCCCCGAAAAATTCTACGACACGGCTGATGGAAGAGCAAGAAGGGGAGACGAAGATATCAGGTCTAAATGTCACATATGTATCTGTATGTACCCACATCCAAGTGTACGCCTCAAGGAACTGGGAAATTGGGCGGTAGTCCAAAAGGGAGCGGAACACTGATTGTGAGTCTCATATCTTCAACCACAAATCCTAACGGTTCAGAGGCCCGTTAAGAGGTAATATGAGCTCCTAAGTGATATAATAACTTAAAAAAAGGAACATTAATCAGTAGCAGTTATCCCGGAATAAAATGTATGTAATTATACAAAGTACATATATATATATATATGGATTATCCATAGCCATAAGGACTGCAACAATTTGAATATCCTTCCACATACATAGATACATATGTACGTAAGAGAAAAACCCTTGATTTTAAATGCTACTGAAACCCCCTAATATTTAAAACTCCAGAGATTTCTTAAATCTATTCCGCTCGTGGGACTATTGGTGTACACTAGAGTCATTTCAAAAATTAATACTGACCCTCCAGCCTGGCACGTATGTACATATGTGACGACGTACATAATTAAACATATGTTCCATACTCGAAAATATTCTCCATCTTTATAGAGGGATTTAAATCCTGTAGGATTTACAGAATAAAACAATTACCCACATGTAATTTCATCATCAGCATATAAACAAGTGCTAAAATCATGGTAATAAATCACGAGTCAAAGAAGATTACAACCCCAGAACTGAATTGTTCCACATACTAATTTCCATATGTACGAGCCGACCATAGAGTTCCTGTGCTCTACAGCCAGACTCCTATCGACGACGATGGACTCCCCAGATTAATTCTTACCAGGTACTCTATAATATATTCCAACACGCTTAAAAGACTTTTGTCCAGCTGCACACGCCATGTCATAAACTAATGATGCCAGGGATTATAATAATTTTCCATCCAGGATCCAGGAGATTTCCTCCCAGCCCTACCATAATCAAGTATCTATCTATTTATACGTAATTACTTACATATTAGGGGGATAATTCCACACCAGTTCCTTTTCAAAGGAACTGTGAAAAAAAAAGAACTCAAAAGAAAATATTAAAAAAAAAAAAAAAAACAAAAACAAAAAACAAAACAAAGGGGGAATTACCCGAAAATAATATTCCACATACACGTTCCGAAATAATCTTCCTGGAAACTTTCTTTCTCATTTGCATGAATAAGCACGGTGGGCGGGAGCAGTACGACGTACACATACTATGGCTTTAATAAATATCCTCCATACATAATATCTACTTATGTACTTGAAAACCTGTGAAGTTTCTACTTGAACAATTACATTATTATCCAGGGAATGATTGTAATTATGATGGAGCTAAAAACAACGACAGATAACAAGTGCCAGTTAATTCCTAGCAGTATAGTAGTAGCTCTCTCCCCTTTTTTTTGGCTCCTTTTAACGATCCGATTACTACACTCAGTCAAGTGTTTACTTTGCTTTCTCCACGCTATGTACATTTTTCAACGTAATACCATACGAGTTAGAGACATGCACATTCAGTCACACAAATACATAAGAGGCTCAGGATAAATAGGACAAAAGGGTGTAGTAGATAGCTCTAACTGGGGTGGACATGTCACATGTGCATTTCCCGTTGAAGACTGTACAACAAGTGTAAAAAAAACATTCAAAAATACCTTTCCTCAGTATTCCCGAAAATATCTACATTCCCACACACACACACACACACACACACGTACATATGTACATCCACATATAAAAACACACAATATACTCCACTTGAACTTATCCCCACGATAATATTTTCGTCTGGGGAGGTACAGAGGGACATAGAGATCTACATACATTGGAGAATTACATGTCAAAGGACCATAAATGTCGTGGAGTGTTCCAGCCAATGTATATATGTACGTACTTATACATGTGCACGCAGCATGGAGAGTGAATACTGAAATAAAAACTGTCTCTTGCAGAGACTTTTGGTCACGCAACAAGATCAGCCAATTCCCTCTCTCTTACTCTTTCTCTCTCTCTCTCTCTCAAGATAATGTGATAGTCAACTACCAGTAAATAGCTCTACACTCAATAACCTTTAAATTTTTAGGAGCCCATCCATATGTACGTACATATCTGAGGACATACACGGGAACTGCTGTTACAAGTACTTACAACCGTCAGATGAGAGAGAGAGACAGAGAGAGAGAGAGAGAGAGAGAGAGACTACTACTACAACTACACTTGTACAAAACTACAACAAATCCAAAGACAACTGGAAATTATTCCTCCCACAACATTTCCCATACAATTCCTAACTCCCCTGCTTTCACTTTACTCCTCCTTTTATTCCTTCTATCAATTTTAATTCCCACTCTCAAGTACTACGACAGAGAGATATGTATACACCTCTCCCCCTTCCTAGTACTACTAGAATCCCAGCTAACTGGATTTCCCTTCAACTAATAGAGTCCACATAATTGGATACATCCTGAGAGCTCATAAGATGATAGGAATATAAAATGAGTTCCCAGATTCCCTCTCTACAAAGAAGTTCCCAATATATTCAACCCCATAAAAGAGACTCGTACAGTGGCTATAAGTATATGTAGCTGGGGATGAAAAAGACTAACTAATCACAATACAGGAGCAGACGTCGGAAGGAAGACCCAGACCTACATAATTACTTCACTAAGTCTCAACGGCAGACAGTAATAAGGGTGAGGGACGAGAGAGAGAGAGAGAGAGAGAGAGAGAGAGAGAGAGAGAGAGAGAGCTTGAGTGAGCAAAAGAGAGAGAGAGAGAGAGAGCGTGAGTGAGCGAGAGAGAGAGAGAGAGAGAGAGAGAAAGAGAGAGACCAACGATTTATTTCCCTTGTTCCTTTTACAAACTAATTAACGAAGAACAAAAAGACCCAGGAAACTTTTAATCCGCCAGAAGAACTTTACAGGGCAGGAGGAAAATTCAAGGTAGGATATCGTCCACAAAATGCTCCACCATCAAATCAAGCCAGTTTCACATGAGACAGAGTTGTTCCACACTTAAATTTACTTTTAGCATTAAAAATGATAGTAAAAAAAGAAATATAAGGATTTTTCATATCACATCCGACATGAAGGATTTGGTTCCAGAACCAACGTCGTCATTGGATACATGTCATGTGAATCCAGCTTTTCCTACTGTCAAACCAAAATATATATAGACGTATACAAAAAGTCAATGGAATAGTTTTCAAATCAAACCATGCCTATGCTCATGAACATTCACATCGATCCAACTACACAAAGAAGGGGACAGGATACAGCAGAGTGCAAAGAGACCGGAGAGAGTGTTGAAAAACGGATACATAGAATGAGCGAGAGAGAGAGTGAGAGAGGGAGAGAGAGAGAGAGAGAGAGAGCGAGCGACAAGGGAAAGAGAGCAGCGGAGACTTTGAGAGTCACCTCGATGGGAACCCAGAAGGAAGGAACGAGTAAGCCTCCTACACCCTCTGATGACTAGGCAAACTAAACGAAAAGTAAACTTGACTATAGAAAAAAAAACCACTACATAGTTAGTAGCAGTAGCAAGTTCGTCACTCTCTCTCTCTCTCTCTCTCTCTCTCTCACGGTGCATTTATTAAGAACTTATGAACAAACTCTCGCATGTATTCCTTGAGCTGAGGTGAGAGAAAGAGAGACGCCTTTCCTGGAAGCTACATCCCAAATGATACGTCCAACAACTCTTCCACTCCCCATATAACAAATAACGTCTCTCCACATAGTCCTCTGTATGAGATAGTAAGAACAAACGAAACTGCAAGCAAACTTTCTTTATGTACTCTTCGACTACTACCCCATGTGGTACTCTCTCCTCCTATGTGTGTCTCTCTCTCGCTCTCTCTCTCTCTCTCTCTCGCTCTCTCTCCTGTTCCTCACTCGAACATACGGATACAATGCCTTATGAATAAGTCATCATGTTATAAGTAATTCACCTGGTTCCTTCATAACTTAATACGACCACATACTCAGTTGCTAACAGTCACTCACAACAATCTCCCCAAGACCCATTTCGCTGACAAAAACTAAGAATTCCAACTCCAACTCGCCTCCAGACCCTCATTCCTCATTCAGCTGAATACACACACTCACATCTACCCATTTCAAATTAAATTTCCAATTCAATTTTAACTTAAACACATATTAGCTTAAACCCTGTCTCTCTCTAAAAAAAAAAAAAGCTGGACTTCATCAAGAAGACCAAGGCTTTCTGATGAGAGGTCTCACAAATAGGAAATTCAACTAATAAATTTATATTTTTACATTTGTATCTTAGTCAAGTCTTCAGAGAGACCCATACGATATATCCTGATTAGTAATTTAGTTTTCGGAGTTTATTACTACAAAATCATTAGAAATTCCATCCATAGAAATAATTAGAGTCAAAATAAACATGCTGGGATGGAGTGTTGTTCCTTTTCCCCAATAGTCAAAAACTGATAGGGAATGAGGTTGAGAGAGAGAGAGATGCGGCAGTTGGTCTTATAAATATAAGATACAGAGATCCATTCCAACTTATGTAGTTGCCTGTCCTGTATTTCTATTCTATTTGAAGGCTGAAGTGTGTGTACATAGTATAAGACTGTGCATGTATGTATATACAGGAGCCAGGAGGGATAGAAAGAGCGGATTCATTGAACATCTTACAGGAAAAACCATCCGCATCAAACAGAGTCAACTGTGAAGGAACAACAAGGAGCTTGAAGAGAGAGGAAAAGCGAGAAGAGAGAGAGAGAGAGAGAGAGAGAGAGAGAGAGAGAGGGAGAGGGAGAGAGAGAAAGCAGACTCAATAAATCAATACAAGGGCGCAGCTCCTCTTGTACACACACCACAGGTTACAAACAGTTGGCCCTTTTTCACTTACTATATATATATATATATATATATATACACACACACACACAACGGCAGGCCCCACTACCACCAACCAACCCATCAACCAACTTAGCAAACCAAAGCAAAACTTAACTTTACTACTTTCTGATTGTGTGAGAGCTTTCTTCTTAAATAGTTGTTACAACTTTCAACTCATCATGCACTCCCACTCTTCTACCAATGCTTTCCCCCAAACCCACGCACACTATCCATACCTATAGATACTCCATATATCCCCATATATACGTTCGTCTATAGGGCTAGGGACTTGAGCACAACCCACCTAACCTACATGTAACCATATATAGGTACATATACACCCTTGCAATTGCACATCGAACCCCGTGGAAAAGGACATTCAGTTCTGGAGAAACCAAACAACATCAACAACAACCACAACGAAATACAGAGAAAGAGTGGCACAAAAAGGAAAAACTTGAATAACACGAGTAATTTCTCCAACTCACTAACTAAATCTGCCCGCTTACAGTGAAAACATAAAATTCTACTATCTATAAAAACTAAATACTACTACTACTCTCTCACCACAATACAATCTCTACTCCTAACATTTCTAACGCTCAACGGGCAAACTTTTCATCTTTCCCCTTAATTTCACCCGCATTATTATTGCCACTCATTTCCTTGACGCTCACAACTCCATCGGGTGAAACAAACTTATTCCATCAGAAGACAACCCAACCTCCATTGCCCATATACACAGTAAATAACTCCATGGACATCCAAAATAACACACAGGACTACACAGACAGACTCACACGTCTAAAACTCCTACGACTCTGGCCTTTCTGTATGCCCATAAAAATAGTAATAATGCCCCCAACAAACAACACTATACCTACGCTAATCCTCCCTTTAACTTTCAAAACCCTTCGTAAAACCGGAATAATTCCCTCCTAATAAATTAATTCCTATTATTCATACTCGGAGGAGGCAATCCCAATAATTATTATTACATAGAAAATACAGCGTAATAAAAGTCATCAAATAAAAAGCAAATTAAAGAAATCTCATTTCCCAACGTCCCGACAAGATAGAGCTATCCAGTTACTAACTCATGATTCCCAGTGTCTTGTGCAAATTGTAACGTATGAGGAGTAGCTTAATTTAACTTAATTTAAATACCATTAACAAATTTGAAGGGGAGGAGCGGGGGGGGGGTTGCTTTTAGTATTTACATAAAATTATAACTAATATTATTACAAATATGGTCCTATTGTTCCAGTACATATAATGTATCTATTTGAAATAAAAACCTCTGTACATGAAACTGTAACGTTAAAAAATTAAGTAGATGGAGGGAAGGGGCAAAGGAGGAAGATGAAGAGAAAGCCAACATATGCGTAGGAAGAAAAAGGGGAGAAAGAACAAGAGTAAATTGGATGATCTCACGCAAGGGCTTCCGTTCAACGAGCCAAAGTACATTCCCTTATTACATCGTAAATGTATACACAGACATCCCATCCACTAAATGCCTTCGTCGAAACAGTTCAACCAAACTATCAAGTGCAACACAGACCAAGAGGGAAAAAAACACACGTAACTCATTTTACACACGACAAGTTTCTCTTTTCATAACATTCACTTTTCTCTTTTTCCCTCTCTCTCTCTCTCTCTCTCTCTCAACTTTCCAAGTCGTCCTACATCCCTAGAAACCTCAACCCACAAAAAAAGAAAATCATGTAGGAATATCTAGTAGAAGGGAAAAAATACCGACATGAAGAAGTATCAAAGTTTTTTAACTACATTCTCCATTCACTCGCAAGGAAATAGAGAGAGAGAGAGAGAGAGAGAGAGAGAGAGAGAGAGAGAGGGAAACATAACATACAGGTAGATATATGAAGAGAGAAAAAGAGAGAGAGAGAGAAAAAAAAGGACGAACATACAACTACATTATAATTTGTTGAGAAGCAAGCACGAGAAAAAGATTTATGCACGCTACACAGTCCATCAACAACAAGGAGTACACATGAATCCTAAAAAGCCATACGAATAAAAATAATAGCCTTTAGCTACGGTAATTAGCTATGTAAACTTATTCGTCGCTACAAAAAAAAAAGATACTATATAGAGAGGAGTCCTCAAATATTTCTCCGTTTGTTCTGGAAATTTCCCCCCGCACGAAATCCTCCCACATTACATTAAATTACTCACTCACTTAGTTTTAGCCCTGACGGTAAACTTCGGATCCCACAGTACATTACATGTAGATACTCTATACCTACTACATGGAGTGGCAAGCCCCCTCCTCTATAACTTCCCAAATCACAATCATAGTTAACACATCCTATGGAAATGGAGGTGAGTGCATGGTGAGGCACACACAGAACCACAAGCAACCCTGCATAATATATCCCACAGACGTTATTAATTAGACCTTCTTATATATCCAAGGGGGAATTTACCAGTACATAGTAGAGATATTAAGTACCTACAGGTCCGCTCCCAGTCGGTTATCAGGTACATATGTAAATAAATATATTTATAGCTAGCCATTTAGTCCTGCTGACATGGTCGTAATTCCCCCGTCAGTCGGAGGAACCCTCCAAATGGATTGGTACTGTCGGGCTAATATACACATAATTATACATACAGTATATTATACTATATACTTCTAATTACATATCTACACCTAGCTGACACACTCAAACCAAAACTTTTCTTTTAACTCCTTACATATAAAAGCAACCTGTTCCATTAACTAGTTAGCATGCATTCCATTTACCATAGAGAGGAATTATCTCATAATCTACATATATACAGTAGTCACGGGATTCGGATCCCAACTCCGTCCGTCCGCTCGAGAGTGTGACGAAAATACTAGGAACCAATCACTACTGGCAGGGAGAGCCAGGGGGGATGCAACAGATTATTTTGTATTTAAACAATAAATAAATAGAGGAACCTCCGATCCTTACCTCTATACTAAAGTAACCTCTATCAACGTAGTCGCCTAGGAATAGGTACTTGGTCGAGGCCGGGTCACCTCCGACATCAAAGAGTTTCATAAGGTCGTAGAACTGGCCGTGAATGTCCCCACAAACTGAAATTGACAGAAAACAAAATAACCTTCCATTAAAGACATACCCAATATTATTATCATCTATGTCATACATAGCTCTTGAGGAAACGGAAGGGACAGTCCCTGAGCACACAAACATATGCACATAGTAGTCATTTATTTATTGTTTTCACAATCAGTGTTCTTTTAGATGAAGCGAACTTACGACTGAAAGAGGGAAACAGTTAGTGGAGAAAAAGTTCAGTGTGAAAGAAACGAGAATTCCCTGACTGTGAACTCATTCTTAATAGGGGAACCATAGGGCTACGTCCATGTATAAGTACTTCCACTTATGTATATGGGGACACACGTATAGACACTACTCACGTCCTCACATCTACACAAATTTCTTTACTATTCACGTATTTATATGCAAATAATAGGAAAGTACACTTGGTCATTAATGATACTTTAAATTCAAGTCTGAATCCACCACAAATTGCGTGTACTTTCTCCCCCTTCCTCCCCTCAATTTGCCTATGCATAACCTACATTAACTAGACGTGTAAAGAAGACGGAGAGGGAGAGAGAGAGAGGGAGAGAGAGACAGAGCGTTCACATAGTCAGTTTTCATCGTCATGTTGCATGCATGCAAATCATTTCAATCTCGCAAAACTAACTCCTCCCTCCGCACTGCGGCAAATGCAGTGCAAAATTAATTGCTTATAAAATATGTAGAAAAAAAACCTTTGGAGCTCCAAGTCCCTACATTCTCTCTCTCTCTCTCTCTCCTTCCCTACTACAACAACATTGCCTCCATTTTCTAATCTATTTTGGCAATCTTCCACTAACACCACCATTGCCAATAAACAGATAGCGAAAGACGACGAAAGAGAGAGAGAGAGAGAGAAAAGAAAGAACGAAGGTGAACAAGTATACTCCAAAGCATGGGTACTTAGACCCACTTATTTTCAACTTTCATACACCTCTATACCCATTGTAAAAGTGTGCACACTCATACATTGTTATATTGTTCCCCCATGCATATTTCCCCCAGTTTTCTTTGAAGGCATTCTCTCCGTCTCCCCTTATCATAAACAATCTTTCAGTTATTTACATCCTTTCCCTCTGTCTAGTTTTTATTTTCACTTGTGTTCCCTCCCATAAATATCTAAACATATACAACCTTCAACGTAAACTCTTGACTACATGGTGTCTCCCTAAAAATCTACATAGCTCACATGTTGTCCGTACACAGTATGAGGGGGAAAAAGTATCTCTGCAATGTAACGTTTCCTAATAGATATATAAATATACATCCATAAAAAAGCCTGACGGGCAACAGTGACATTTCCAATAAGTTGAAGGAAAATAAATGAGCATTTCTTTATACATGCTACATTATAGGTATATACTGTGTACGTAATTGTATAGATACTCATACACTGGATTTCTACATGTTGCGTAAAATCCTGAGAAATATTTTGACCATTCATTCAGGAATTCAATTCTCATTGTTACTGGGGGGAGGTAATTCATCTGGACATTATTATGTATAGGGAGATGTTACGCAGATGGCGAAAAACATGGTTCCTATCTGTAAAGGTGAGATAATGTATTAATAAATTATTTTTACAAATTTTTTGTAATAATGGGGATGGTATTGAAGGATAAAAAAAACCCACCTGTGACAGGGGCCTCAATGTCAATCATGGTCCGTTCTGTCCGAAGCAGGGTGGCGCCGTCTTGAATGACTTTAAGAGCAGCAGATTCCTCTATCCTACCTTCTTGAACAAAGTGTTGCTTCAACCTCTCATGATTCGGTTTTCCTGTTCGGGAGTCGAACACTTCTGACACCGCCAATTTGTGACTGGGTGGTAATGGGACACCTTTTCAAAAAAAAAGTAAAGAACAAAGTTAAAATTTAGTCATTTTATTTCCTCCTTACATGATTAGTACCTTACAAAAAATAAATTATTATATAATTATTAAATATTTCAATAATATCCTCTCTGACCATGGACCTGTGTTCAAAAATCCAATAAATACGTACTACATATAATAGAGACATGTAGTATGTACATCCATCAATTTTTAGTATCTAATCTTCCAATTCTATTACATTAAGTCACAAAAGTTCCCATACAATTACCGACACATAGTTCCTTCCCAACAACCCTTTTTTACATAAGCCTGACTGAGAGCTGAAAAGTCTGAGCTTCATCACGCCCAAAGATTATTAGGAAAAGTGACGGGAGAACTCATCTTCCACCCACCACTCTCCTACAAAATCCTGTTTTGCTGACCCCACCCTTAGTATTAAATCTGCCCCCTCTTCCACAGCAGGAGGGGGAATGAATTATGTACACAAAGGATACAATACCAGGGAATTCCTCCAACAAGCTCCATGGACGCCTGAATTGATGAGTCAGGATATTAAATTACATTCAACAGTCGAAACAAATGCCAATTTTTAAAAGCCTTCCAGGAGAGACAGTGGTTCAATTTACTACCAAACAAATCCACACTCAGGATCACAATATAATACAGATCCCAACAATACAATCATCACCCTTTAAATTCAACTTTTTTCTCTTCGTCCCCCCCCCACACATAAAATGTCAAAAGGAGTTTATTTTCCACACTTATTTCCACGGCAGTCAATGAAGGCTTGAAGAACCGGATTCTTAAACCAATCCTCACCTCTGACCCATTTTTTATATTGACTCTTGTTGTTTCAAACCCGGTCAAAACAATGCCTTCTACAGAACAACTACACATACATACAAAAGTCCAAGGGGAAAAAATGCCCCTGCTGAATCCCTAATGCTCACGAGTAAGTAATAATTACACATGTTCAGGTAGAACACAGACAAGGGGATGAGAGAGTCGAGCGGACTTAAATGAGCTTGATAAGCCCGACCTCTTAAAAACTTGTCCCAATATATGAAATTCCCTATAGGGCAGAGAAAGTCCGACGAAGACATTAGATGTATCTGCATAGAGTATCATTTATGGGGAAACTTTCCCCACAAAGTGACTACTCCACTAGGGACAGGGATTTTAGTAGAAGGACCACACTGCTCTGCATTGAGGTGAGATAAAAGAGAAAAGAATAGTAGATGGAGTATCTGTAATTACTTATATATACAATAGATACGTGTATGCTCATACTTACATACATACACCTAAGTACCATTCCCAAAGAAATCACAGTTTCAAAGTGGGAGTCCATTCAACAAACTACAAGAGGAATTTATAAGGTGGTACATACATACATACATACATACATACATACATACATACATACATACATACATACAATATATAACATAACAGAGTAGGAAAGGTTGGAGAGGATACAATATCAGAGCTTTTACTGCAGAAACAGAGCACAGTAGTATTCACAGTAGTATTACAAAACTGCTGGCGGAAACGACTACCAACTGTTTTCCATTTTGCCAATAGCATTTTCGTGTACGGCAGGAAGGGAAACCCTTGAGACATAATTAGCCATCTATCTCCATCCCCTCTTCCCTTCCTCAACCTATGTAAGGACCCTTTGGTTTGTTTCTGTGTAACCTTATTAATGTGACGATGCAAGTATCTACCTTCACACAAATACTCATGAATGTATAGATACATTCCCCACCATCTGAACACATATAGGAGGAAGTACTATACCTGAGTATAAGTAGATAGTCATACATGTCTACGTGTGTGTATCTATATATTTTCAATGTGAATAAATGTGTACCAACTGAGCTGGATACATATTGGAAGGAGGTCCAGTCTCTACTGTTGAATTCTCCCGAAGTAACAAAAATTGTATCTGGTACAAACAACATAGGAACTTCACCCACATCTCCCTCCTGGTCTTGATAATCATCATGGAACATACACATACGACGAAATGTTACACGGTCACCCGCACAGTCTCAAGTTAATCAAAAGTTGCGGAGTAAATAGTAAATTGAAAAGTAGATAATGCTATGGTACGGAGACCAATAATAGGTACATCCCCTCCATATATTTCACCCACGAGACTAATAGCTGCATGGGTCCCTGTAATAATCCAAAAACAAGGACAAGAGCCGCGGACTTCACTGTATATGAGAGGAGGAGAGGAAGCTGAAACCCGTTTGCGAAACCTCAAATCGTGCCTCTATAACACTACACAAAGCTACATCATTTCATCCTCTACACCCCCTCAAAAAAAAAAAGAAAAGGATGAACATACATATAATTATGTAGAGATGTACAGTCGGTATAAACAAATGCTCTGACATATTTCCCTGGTTTTACCAGGGAGAACACTTATTCTTACTATGATTTCCTTTCAGCTACGTGTGTACATTTGATGTACACACATTTACATAGACACACACTACTACGTGATTACATGGCCGATGCATAGGTGGGTTCGTTGGAAGTCCTAAATGCTGAAAGCCACTACCCCAGACATAAATGGCAATCCGGACAGACTTCAAATCAAATTCCAACAGCTTACCTATAAATATACAGCTCAAAAGCTACCAATAACAATTTAAAGCTCTCTCCATATGGGTAGGTACTCCCATTTGAATATCTATGTACATACACACACAAAGAGAGAGAGAGAGAGAGAGAGAGAGAGAGAGAGACAACCCTGATTTTTTTCATACCTGTCTGTCTGTCTGTCATCATCTGGATACGCATACTTATTGTATGCTGTCAAAGTAAATTCGAAAAGCTTGTACACTTTGATGGAGTTTATGAATATTGAATTACTAGCTCTAGCTCTGGGAAGTCACAGACGCTGCTATCACACACGTGTTATCTAAAAGAACTCCAGTTTTAAAATATTACGTCACAGCCCAAGAAGATTCCGTCAAGGCAACACGTACTACATATCTACCTTTTAGGTGCGTATGTACATCCAGTTATAACTAGATATATACAAAATATCTTGTAGACACATCAAATTAAATTACACTGTACACACACTAAACACACACATCCCATTATGATTACCAACAGGAGGGTACACGTGTGTAAACGGAAGCAATTTCCCTATTAGTAAGCTTGAGTTACAAGGTCCGCATGAAGACCATTCACACTGAATCACTTTAATTTTGAAATCAATCAACCTCCCACAATTTCAAATTAATGTCAGTCCAGGAATTTAAAAAAAAAAAATCCCCGTCCTTACATAGTATGTATGTAATCACATCATCTCACATGTGAAATTCCCTACAAGAAAGTACAGGGCTCCAAACAAGACACATTTGGACTCAAGAAATTAAACGGACATGAAATACTGTACGTATACAGTAATGATCCAGGTACACACAATTTATAGAGTCAAAGCATGGAGCAGCAGAGCTCTAATGTAACTCTGCCATGCAAAGATTCAAAACTCACTCTCCGTAGATGATGGTCCACCCCTCCAACCATAATATGTACATAGAAGACTCATCTTTATTCATATCTCTTTGCCCAGGACTCTAACACGCTTGTACGAATTTTATCCGGAGCTCCGCCACGCACTGGAGGAAACCTCCTCTACCTCTCTCTCTCTCTCTCTTTCTCTCTCTCTCTCTCCCGCTATATACCTATCCATCCTTTCCGCGGATCATCAATTTCCATCATCATCATCATCATCCCCATGAAAATCTTCCTCCTCAAATCATTCCTCTTACTCTCCCGCAATGCAAAATCGCAAATGTTCCCACTCATCGAATACATCTTCACAACTTGCTCTTCCTGCCACTAGCGTTCCACTCAAAGGAGGATTACTGGCTGAAAGTAGCTTTCAAAATAATCAAAACCAGGTATTCACCCACCAGGAGATATCTAATACCAATAGCAGGAGCACCAGCACCAGCAGTAGCAGCAGCAACTACAACAACAACAACCACTCTCCCATCAACCATTTCCCATCATATTCCCCGCATAAATTCCCACTATTACACAATAACAGTATCCCAATAATCAAACAGTATTATAACCCCAATCATAATGAAAAATCCGGATGACCACATATCTCCGTAGAGAGATTTCCAAAAAAAAACAAGCCCTACAACAACTTCACCTTTAGAAACACTCAGTAAATAACATACAGCAGAATTAATTATTTTCCAGAGAAGGACACAAAATCACATGGGGATTTCGGATTTCCCTTTCTACCCGCAACACGGAGAATTAATCCCTCCACAAATGCACCCCATTATTTATATTATGTTCAATCCGAGAATCCCTAACTGTCCAGAATAGAGGACCTAAGTACATAATTTCAGCATTTCGGTTAATAGATATTAAATTACAACATAAGACACACGCATTAGATACATACATACATACAATCCTCATTACTACAAACCTCAACGGGTTCAACAGAAAGTAATACCTCTAAGTATATATATGTAGATATAGTAATCCATGGACATTCTAATTCTTGCCAAAGTTTCACAAACAACAGTCTCATTCAAATTTACGTGTAGACGACATAGACATACATACCTATGCATGTACATATGCATTTACGGATCAACAGGTCAACAAATCTAAATTCAACGGGTCGGCTCTTAACGGCCACTACATCCTCATAGCCTCACACTCTCACAAATATCCATATTTATAGTAATTAACTGAGAGAGTGGGGGGGGGGGTGGACATTACGGTCTTTAATACTGGCTCTGATACCCTTCGTAATGTACATGATTCATGGATGCATAATTCATTAATTGTGTCGGAAGCCGGAGCCCACAATAAATTCCAGTAATGCCCGGACAGTAGTCATAAAATTACATATAAATTGTAATAATAAATCTCAACTGAATTTTAGAGCCGTAGTTAATTCAATGAGATCTATTTTTCTGTCAAATCTACATAAATTCCAGGGCACACTCTATAATTATTACGTACAAATAATTATTGTTTATACAAGTCTACTTCCAAATTAATTATTTATTTATACCCCATCAAACTCACTCCTAGCGAGATGACACGATGCTATACAAACTACAACACCTAATAATGCAATTCTACTCATAGGAAATAATAATTATGAGTTTTTATAGTTCCCACAAGTGAAAGCCCGTATCTACGGATATAGTCACAGTGCTAATAATTATTATTACACGCGGGCTCCTAGATCAGTCCAAATACGTATACAATACAAGTAATTATATAAGTATGTATCTATATATATTTGGCTATAAATACATATCTTCAGCTACAACTATAAATAATAGTCTGGGAATAAAATAAGCGGGAGTCAACCTGTTGATTTGTCAATGACAACTAGAGATATTGTCCCACATTATTTCTCTCGGACTCATTGTCGTCCGACACATAGTACAAAAGTAAGTATTTATAGATATAGATAATAGATACATAATGTACCTACATACCCCTGCCCTATCAACAACTCCTACAGCAGTTAATTTACTGAATAAAATAATTCTCGTTTGCAGTAGCCCTTCCTATATGTAAGTACTACACTACCACTCAGTCATGAGGATACATACAGTACAGCAACAACCTCAGGCTCATATTTACACTTTCCATGATAAAACTAAATGAAATGCATAATTGATTTACAATAAACATAACAATAAATAATACACATATCCCGGGTACTCGCCCTCCTGCCATGTACATATGTATATAATTACTGTAGTATGTTCGTAATATTCAATAATAA
The DNA here is from genome assembly GCA_947179485.1 of Allacma fusca. NCBI lineage: Eukaryota > Metazoa > Arthropoda > Collembola > Symphypleona > Sminthuridae > Allacma > Allacma fusca. The sequence continues at coordinate 40,124,932 of OX359250.1, read as the reverse complement.
TTACACATTTATGCCAGAGTTCCCCAGAAATACAAAGTCCCGAGTGTTTCCATTATACAGTGGAATCTGGAGTCATGTACTTACTTATCACATGACTGAACTGAATTAATAACAACATTCACAAAGCAATTATATGCAGTTCCCCGCGTCCCCAGACTAAACAATACAGCGCTAAAGCAATACACACACACACACACACACACACACACACACACACACAAACAATCCAGTCTTTTATAATAGACTTGCTCTCCTTGTTTCCCTCCAATACTCTTTTCATCCTCATTCTCAAAACTCAGTTCAAAAGGACCCAGTGAAAGAGAAATTTGAACAATATCTAATATTCAGGAGCTATTAATTATTTCTCTTCAATTAGTATGTACAGTCCCTTAATAATTTCTACTTTCTCGCTTCAGCCATGATGACTCCAGACCTAATGCTATTATTACCAAAGGACCGAAACCAAATTAGAAACCACATCCAGGCTCATTGCACTAGACGTCTAATTCAAACAAAATTAAGACAGTGTTACACACCTCAAATCTGTCCAAGCATTATATTTAAATCTTCTTGTTATTCCAAGACACAAGACCTACTTCACAAGACCGACCCACAAACAAAAAACAATTGTTCTAAAACAACATTCTACAAAATGCTAGCTCTCAATATAGTAGTAATTACATAACCCTGTAATTTTAATACAATTCCCAAGCGTGCTCCTGTTCAAATCCGACAGTCCAATATATTCATATACATGAATTTACATTGATACATTTAGTCATTACATTTCCAACGTTATATGTACAGTCGTGTCTCCAGATCTGACAATCTATCAATTTCAGTACAAAACTTACGCTAAAACATAATTTCCTAGCATTATGATCCCTCATACTTTAAAACCTAACCATTCCATGGAGGACGGAGATTAGATACAAAAATCAACTGTAGTATTTACAATACAATAAAATAATTTTTAAATTCTAAGTCAGGCATGGAAACATTTCATGGCATATAAGCAAATCAAGGGCAGTTCTGAATCCACATAAAATCCCTGGAATTATTTCCTTCTGTAAGAAGCATAAAGCACAAAAATATTAGCAAGTACTGTAACTAGTAATAAACATATAAATACATTGTCAGTGAGAAAACCCAGGACGAAGGGACAGAGAGACAGAAAAAAAAGTTGGAGTCAAGGTTTCTATTTTATAACCTTATTTATACCAAAACTTTGTCTTCCCTCCACTCCAGGAGTGTGTCCTCCAATGAAAAACACAACTGATCTCGAGATCATTCAGAAGCGTGTGCAACTGTCAACTTGAGCCATTACAAATGTAGCGGTACTTCCACAGAAGACCCAATAATAATAGTCTCTGTAGAGTTAACAAGTGTGTGTGTGTGTGTGTGTGTGTGTGGAGGAACGAGACAAGCTTCTCCTTAAAGTTGTCTTCATCTCTATATCCATATAGGCACACATAGGTAATAGGTACAGAGCTGCACACAAATACTCTCAACAACTCAAGACAAATACTTCCAGATACACATCTCTACACATTCATACCTCTGAATCCATGTCTACGATTGTTTCGGTTCAGTAGTTTGAAAACAATTTTTTCCCAATATGCACACTTACATGTATCTACATATTTCTACATACATCTATACGTATGTATATACACGAAGAATCCGAAAAGTGTGTGTAAACTTCTCATAACTTTTTCTTCCCATACAAACATTCCCAAACATTTACAAGATACCTGCTCTACGTACGTATGTACGTACGTACTGTACGTAGTCATGCCTCAGAAATCTAAAGTTTTCCCCTTTGACCTTAAAATAAAATTCATATATCCAAGGACTATTTACATCTATATATTTATAACTATATTGAAACACTCCATAACTTCGTAACTGCATCCTGGCAGACTTTCATAAAAATTCATTCTTCACAGAAAAAGACTCGTAGAGAGTAGAATAACAATGAAGTTCCTCCCACACAAGAGCACACATGGACAGGGAAGATGAACCGTAGATTACTCTCAGTCATGATGTCAATTTTCCACAATCCTCCTCATAAATCCCCCGTGCAAATCATCCATGAGCATACATGTAATTATCTTCTACGTATCTACATGTGTCATAATATAATATAGTCAAAGAGGGCAAAACAAGGTCAGTCTCCTTGATCCCAATCAAAATCTCAAGAATAGATACACAACTCGCTGGAATTAAATTGAATGCCTAATATAATTATAGAATGTATGATAGTCCTCCGACTTATTATTATCACGTACCCATAGATTTCCCCATTGGAGAGAAATGATATCCAATAATAA